>CM035113.1:89990525-90391601 GCA_020205505.1 Panax japonicus
TAATTAATTAGGCTCCCAATCTTATTAGGAATAATTAATTAAACTCTTTTAATTAATTTGTCTCCTAATCTTATTAGTAATTATTAATTAAACTCTTTTAAGTAATTAGCCTCCTAATCTTATTAGGATATTTGAGAGTACTTATATTAAATTAATTTTTATCTCTTTAGAAATTAAAATAAAAATAATTGTAATAATATTAATAAGACTCCTCTTATTAATTTAAATATTTAATATTTCTAAAATAATAAATAATAAATATTAAGTTATTTAATTTATTCTATCACCATAGATTAAATTAAATACATTTAACATATTATTACGATTATGCCATTAACTTCTTAAATAATTATTCTTCCTTTTATGGTGTGAACCTTTAGGTTCTTCATATTAAACCGGTTGTGAATAAATCAATTAGAACAATTCTAATCTTATTTAAATAAATAAACTAAACAATTAATTAATTTAAATAAATAATATTTATTCTACAATAGGGATAAGCCTCTCTAGCGATCAACGACTTTCCAGATAATATAGATTTTAATATTAATCATAAAAGAACATTTGATTAAATAGTTACCGTACAATTCAATCCTTCCACCATACAATGTCTCAATTAAATATAGGACATGAAATTACTGTCAAGTCTTATTTTATTTAATTATATGTATTTCGACTCTTAAATGCACAATTCCAAATAATGCAAATTAGAAACTCCTTTCTAATTTCATTCTGCATTGGCCAAAGACTACTGGGTTTTCATTTATCGAATCACATAGGACATTTCTCCTCTTTTACTAGAAGCGGTAGATTCTTTATTGATCATACATTATCTCCATGTATAACTTATTATACCCAAGCAAACCCTTTGATATACCCTAAGGGTCTTAAGGAATAAGTCAAAGTATAACTCATCATACACAAGATATTATGATGATCTCAAGTCCAATGATCACTTGTACTACTATCACTACAGGATTTCATATTGACAAACACGTAAAACTCTATTAGGTATTACTTAGCGAGCCACGTTAAGTGAACTTATTATCTAATAAGCACCTACATACTTGCTTTAATGTCTCCACGCAAATGATCATGAGATCAATCATCCTCATCCAATGAGCAAGCAACGTATGTACCAATCTATCCGGATTCACTAATCCCCAATTTAGTAATCTAACGATTGGGAACTATTTTAGTTTTAAGCTTTCTAAGAATTTAGATCTCATTAGAATGATCATCATCATTATTCTAAAAGCATTGCTTAAAACTATGGGTTTATCACATATTATAAAACAACATCATGTAGATAATTATAAGTCTTTAATAAATTAATATTTTTTATTAATAAATGAATAAGATTGTTACAAAGTATATGTTTTATCATCAAACATGATTGGCTTATGTGCATACTACTTTCAATCTCCCACTTGCACTAAAGCCAATCGACATGGTATCTCATACCCTTCTTCTCTAAGTGACGATTATCCTGCTGTTGGATAAGCTTTAGTTAATGGATATGTAATGTTGTTCTTGAGAGTCCACTATCTCTATAGTGATTTTCCATCTTTCAATGATTCTTATAATCAAATGAAAGTGGCACAACACATGTTTAGATCCAAGATGAGACTTAGAAATTATTCTTAGTTCTGTTATGAACTTATCATCCAAACAATCAACTTGTAGCTTTATTTACAGCTATATACTTTGTCTTTATCACTAAACCAACAACTTTTGATGTTTGGAATATTTCCAATTCACTGCACCATCGTTCAAGGTAACGCTTTACCTTAAAGTGGATTTTCTGTCGTCTTGGTCTATCTAAAAAACTTGAGTCTGTTAAGCCCCCTAGTTTTATTTTAGACCCACCATAAATCTTAATCACATCCTTAGTTTCGATTAAGTACTTTAAGATGGTTTTTACTGTCTTATAGTAAACTTTTCCAGAATATGATCGATCATTATCAGGTCTCGTATATTTTATTGTATACATGATTGTCACTCATGTGATCTCTCTTTTCAGGAGTCTGTGGGGACTATTAAGAGATATACGCTACATGGCTCATCAACATGAGACATATCCTGGAGTTTGCCATGCTAAATGACTTTAGCATCAAATGAATATACGTTCTTTGGGTTAAGTCGAGCATCCTCTGAATCTATCTATATAGATTTTATCCCCAATTAAGCTACTCTTTCCCAAATCATTCATAGAGGAATGTTTAGACAACTTTATCTTTACTGATTATAGCATTGGTATGTTATTCCTTATTCGTAGTATATTAACATATAATACTAGGAATATCACAACGCTCCCACTGACCCTTTTGTACACACTAGGTTCATTCTTATTTTTGATAAAATCAAACTCTTTTGATTGTCTCATCAAAACGAATGTTCCATATTTGAGAAGCTTGATTCAATCCATTTCTCCGAGTGTCTACAACTCTTACATCATCGTATGTAACTGGATCATCATCTTCTATGATGTGTACCTCATCATCATCATCTATGATGAATCCATACCTCCTAGGTATCTTTGGTACTATTCCAGATTTACGATTCGGTTGTGGTACAATAGGTCTATCTACAGGTTCCTCTTATTTGACTTATAGTGATTTATGGTTCTTGAACGCTTCAAGATCTATTATCCTCCTATTAGCTCCTTCAATGATAAACATCTTTATCTTAGAAGGTAGCGTGCTTCGCAACAAACACCTTTTGCTAAGTAGGATTATAGAACATATAACCTAAACTTACTTTAAGATGTCCCACAAATCTGTACTTGTCAAATCTTGTCTCAAGCTTATCTTTTTGAAACCTTTTCACATAAGCGAGACAACCCCTTATCTTAACATACTTAAGATTAGGAATCCTCCATGTCCATAAGTTTTATGGAGTCTTAGGGCCAGATTGTGAGATTACCTTTTTCGTAGATATGTAGTCATTTCTAGGACATTACCCCATAAGGATACTGGAATGTCGGTAAAATCATTATGGAACGCACCATGTCCAACAAGGTATAATTTTTCCTTTCAGATACATCAATCAATTATTGCATATAGGAGGCATCCATTATGAGAAAACTATTTGAGATGGTCTAGAAACTTATTGAACAAGTATTTATTTCTTGATCTAATTAAAGAATCTTAATAATTTTCAAATTAGTTTCACTTCTGAATTCTTTGAACATTTCAAATAATTCATACTTGTATTTCAGTAAATACACACATTCAACTCTTTGAATGATCATCTCCTTTTCTTATACTAGTTTGTTCAATTTGTAAAATTATTTTCACGTAAGTCAAGTATATAAACTCCATTAAGTTGTATTTCACTTCTATACAAAACATTATTATTATTATAAATAGAACAACAATTGTTTTTAAATATAATACCAAAGATTTCATTGTCCAACAATAAAATAGAAATAATATTTCCAACGAGAACTGAAATGTAATAACAACTTATTGACTTAATAGACTTGCCCGTAGGCTGTGCTAAACTATAAGTTTATATGGCTTATGCAATAACCTTTGCTTCATTTCCACACATAGGATTACTTATCTCTTGTTTAGCTTTTTACTTCTGCTTGGTCCCTTCATAAATATATATTTATGATAACCAAAGTCGGTATCCAATACCCAAGTAGAACCTTGACTTAAAGAAAAAATTATTTTAAATCATAAACAAAATTGTATTTATAACCGAAACTTCACTAAGCTTCTTCTGGTTATCCTTTGCATGATGTTTCTTGCAATTTCTTTCCAATGTCCAGGCTTATTGCAGTGGAAGCAAACTCCTTTGCTATCCGTATCAATTTTGTTCTTATTATCCTTTGTTTTTGCCTTTCTGTTTACCTTCTTTGAATCGTTCTTCTTTTTAGAAGATCCTTTGGCCCCTACCAATAAGACTTGGTCTTTTTTGGTTGGAAAGTGACTCTCAGCTATTTTTTAACATGTTAAGCAAATAAGCGAGACTGATATCTAGCTTGTTCATATGAAAAATTCACAACAATTGTGAAAGGAGTCCAGGAATGAGTGCAAGATCAAATCTTGGCTCAACTCTCTATCTATGACAAAACATGTTGTCCTAATTGATCAATCAAATTGATAATGTTAAGGACTTTTATTTGTACTGTAGTGTCATCGGTCATTCTAGATCGGAAGAGATCCTTAGATATCGGATATCTATCAGTCCTACTTTCTTCATCATCAACTACTTGATTGCAGGAATATAGTAGTAGCATCCATAGTTTATGCTGACGCTGAAACACGTTACTCATGGATGCGAGAATGATGCATTGAGCCAACTGTGCATCATCTTGTCACTTTCTAAAAGTAGCAATCTCTTCCTCAGAGGCATTGTCTGCAACCATTGCAGGGATAGGCGTATTAAGGACATAAGATAACTTTTTAGCCATGAGAACTATTCTCAAATTCCTTAACCAATCGAAGTAATTCGGTCCAGTTAATTAACATCTAATATGTTTCGCAGTGATAGTAATTTAGAAATTGTAAAATTTTGTAAATGAATTTGTTCTTAACAACATTTTAGCATACATTCTTTTATTAATTACGAAAATAAATAGGTCTTGTTTTAACTTGGTATCTTCGACTATTTTCTTCAAACTATATTACCCTCAATACATATAGTTCGATAATATCTAATTAAAGATACGCTAGTGAGAATAAGGATCTCATTTCAAATGTATATAGCATTGTGTGTGCACAACAAACTATATATAAATAAATAGGTAGACAACTCTTGTCAATTATATCAACTATGTAACTCCTTGTATTTTGCCTCTTAAATCATAATGGTCAAGTGTGTGCACATCCGAACTAAAATGATTTAAGTTAAGTCAGACCCAGTATTTCCATATAAGTAAAGAGAAAACTACATCCCCTGTGTGTGCACAACAAAGAAGTAATGTTCAATTCCTTATAAACATCATATGTAATTGCCTTGTGTGTGCACATACCTCTATGTACCTTTTATTATACCCGAACATACCCTTTGATATACCCAAAGAGTCTTAAGGAATATGACAAAGTATAACTCAGAATACAAAAGTTGGTACTATGATAATCTCAAGTCCAATGATCACTTGTACTACTATCACTATAAGAACTCCTATTGTCAGACAAGTAAAACTCCATTTAGGTGTTCCTTAAGCGAGACACGTTCAGTGAACTTATTCTCCAACAAACACCTATACACTTATTTTAGTGTCTTCACACATATGATTATGAGATGAATCATCCTCTTCAACAGAGTATGTACTAATCTTTCCGAAATCAGTAACCCCACATTAGTGATCTAACGATTATGAACATTTTAATTTTTGAGCTATCTAGATTTTAGATCTTATTAGCATGATCAACATCATGATTCTAAAATTATTGTTTCAAAACTATGAGTTTATCACATTTACTTAATTCAACCAATTAAACCTGGATAAATAATGACTTTAATAAAATAAATTCTTTTATCAATAAATGTAAAAGATTATAAGGTAAATGTTTATCACATCCTATGTGATTGGCTTGAGGGCATATGAGACACCCCAAAAATTAGGTATACATCACCCATCTTGAGTCGCCAGATACATGGTACAAAATTCAAATACTACTTAATAATATAACTTTCGTGTACAATACGACAAAACATAAACTGTGAGTTTGAATACAAATATTGTCTACTAGAGAGTATACAAACTCAAAAGGAGTCCTCATTACAATTATTATCACACTATTTCATAGAATAGTGAGGACTACTAATGCACCATCTAGGACCATTACTCTGTTCCCCGACTAGTCCCAGTTATGTTCTCATTTCTTGAAGAGAACAGTGAAAGAAAGGGTGAGCTCAACTAGTCCAGTAAGAAATATTATGACTAAGATAATGTAGAATAAATTATCATTAGCCTTAAACAGTGTTAAACTGATACAATATAACAAACATCAAGTTTAACTGCAGCGGAACAAGCAATCCATTAAAAGAGTCAAGTAGAGAATAAAATCTACTATCTTTTATGATTTAAAAGGTTTGTCATCACTTTTATCACTGGGACTCAGCTTAATAAATAATCCACATCATTGAATCACCCATGCACTACGGCCAATGATATTCTTTAGTATCACAACCATGAATTATCCATGCACTACGGCTAAAGATAATCATGTTTTCATCAACGGTCCTGATCATGCCATAAAATAATTCATCTTTGCACCCTTGGCCGAAGAGAATCCATAGCCATAATCATACCAAAAACTGTCCATCAATGCACTACGGGCCAATGAGGACTTTTTCCACATCATTTGTAACATTATGGTCATGATTACACCGAATAATCCCTGGTCATAATCATATCAAGTCCATCTATGCACTACAGGACACAGATGACTTTCAACAAAATATAAGCATGATGATGATGACAATGATATAAGAATTCAATAAAACAAGTTCAAGAATTAATTTATCCAGGAACTAATAACGTCCACATTGACAACATGATACTTCTTTGTAGAGTAAAATTCAAGAATGCTCAGAAGAATATTTCCATGAAAAGATACTGGATGAAGCGCAAATATCAAGGATATTCCACTAATTTCATGAATTATAGAAGTCAAAGTTTTAACCAACTGATTATAATAAAGAATGGAATAACAAAAGAAATCACCATGCATGCGATAGACCGCATAAGCAGGTTATTCCAATAGAATAATAAATAACGGAACCAGGTCCGGCGTAAAACGCACAGACAGGATATTCCAACAGAATAATAAAGAATAGAATAACAACAGAAATCACCATGCATGCGGTACTTCGCATAGACAGGTTATTCCAACAGAATAATAAATAACGAAACCAGGTCATGCGTAATATGCACCGACAGGATGCTCCAATAGAATTATAAAGACGGAACCAGGTCCGGCATAAAATGCACAGACAGGATATTCTAACAGAATAATAAAGACGGAACCAGGTCCGGCGTAAAATGCACAGACAGGATATTCCAACAGAATAATAAAGAATAGAATAACATGAGAATTTCACCAAGTATAGGGAAGTTCGCGTATACAGGTTATTCCAACAGAATAATAAAGAATGGAATAGCAGAAGTTCTCTTCATGAATGCAAAATAAATAATACCCCTTATGAGTACAACAAATAATATTCCCTACCTCAGAAAGAATAGTACTGGATATAGAAGTAGTGAAGTAGCAGAACACTTTTCTTCTTTCTCTCTATAGTTTCTCTCTCTAGAATTTCAGTGAATTCGTAAGAAATAATGAAGGAATGAGCTTCTATTTATAGAAAAATGGATGGCATAGTAACTAACTCATGAACGGTCCAAATTGATTTACTTTAATCTGACGGTCTATATTTAAAGCAAAATCTTTTAAATAAAATATAATATATTCTATTTATAATCTAATAAAACGAATAACTTTATAAAAGATTTTACTATGCAAACACTATGCAGACACTATGCAAAAACTATGCATAATAAAATATAATATATTTTATTTATAGAATAACTTTATAAAAGTATTCTGTTTTATATAAAAAGATTTTACTATACAAAATACTATGCAGACATTATGCAACACTATGCATAATATAATATATTCTATTATAGAATAACTTTATAAAAATATTCTGTTTAATATAAAAAGATTTTCTGTTTTATTACATTAATAATACCAATAAAACAAAACTGAGTGACTTATCACGTAAGCATTAATAATCAATACCGTGTGCTACTATGCAACTACGCGTATTACTGTACTTTTACTGCCAAGTAGTTCAACAGTATTAACGGTAAAACTTCCGTCATTATTTTCATAAAAATATTTTTGTCGTTTTCTCATTCGGATAATAATTTCGTTGTGGGGTCCACCAATGATTGTACCGTCGTACGGATATTCCCCGACAAAAAGAATATTTCCCGACCAATCGAATATTATACAATAACTTGCATACTTTGCAAAATTTATAAATACTACCCACAACTATAACATTATATCAAATCCACACCATAATATTCAAAAAATTATTTCGAGAAAATTAAATGTTTATTCATAAAATCTGGGGTCTCACAATCTCCCCTCCTTATGAAATTTCGCCCTCGAAATTTACGTACGTACCTGGTATGCCGAAGAGGTGAGGATACCTTAACTTCATTTCAGATTCTAAATCTTGAGATATAACCTTTGAGTGTTGAATACGATCCTTCTTATCTAAGATTTTAACACGTATCTCCTCATACGTTAAATCTTCTGCTATCTCGTCTAGTTCTAATTTAATAATGTGGTTCGGGTCGTACACATATTTACATAACATCGATACGTAAAAAAATGTTCTGAACACGCTACATACTTGGCGGTAAAACGAGTCTGTAGGCCACAGTTCCTACTTCATCGAGGATTTCAAATGGGCCAATTAAATCGAGGGTTGAGATTTCATCTCTTCGTCGATTCTTGTTTCTAGAATAACGCCCTCTTGAATCTTCTTCTTCACATTCATAAGCTCTGAGTATGTAGCTTGAGCGGCTTTAACTTTATCGATTAAAGTCGATTCTAATCGTATATTCGTTATCTTCACGTGGGTTCATATATTCGCACTTGTAACCGCATACGATTTTCTACTCAACGCGTCAGCTACCACTTCGTACTTCCACGATGATATTGAATGGTACGATCGTAATCTTCAACAGCTCGAGTCAACGTCTTTGGCACGTTATACGTTCGTTTTAGTTGAAGAAATATTTGAGGGTTTAAGAAATGGGTTTTGTACTGGGGTCAATACAAAATTCGATTTCACGATCTAGGGGTAGGCTAAGAAGTCTTCAAGAATACGTCAGGAAATTTATTAACAATAGAAATATCATTCAAAACTGTGACCCTCATCCAAGACTTGGATAGTACGTCACATTGATACATATCAACTTGTCATCGTCATTCACGACATCGCCTATAGAAAGTCTGGCTTCGGTGCATTCCATACAAGAAGTCAACAACGAAAGGACCGAGGCTCTTTACTTATGGCTTGATATGACAATGATTGACTTTAGTGGTTTGGTTGCTTGAATTCACATAAAAGGTTGGTTAGGAATATGAAAGCTAACAGCATTACAAAAAATATGATGAGTAGTTAACCAATCGATTCCTAAAATCACATCAAAGGTAAGTATTTTCAAAGAGACAAGATCGACACGTAACGTGAAAGTGTTGATTTGAACGAGATTTATAAATAGTGAAGGTAACAAAGGTTTCTCCCAACTGAGTTTAAACAGATATATCAAAGTCTAACTTCTCTGGAGTTAACTTCAAACATTGTACACAACTAGGTGAAATAAAAGAGTAAGTAGAATAGGTATCTAACACGGTATAGACTTCACAAGAGTTTATGACTAACATACCCGTGATAATTTTATTCAGGTTCCTTGTCACGAAAAAAAAACGTTCTCTCTTAAACTATTGGCTTTAGCTTGTCTGGGACATCCTTTGGCATCACTATCCCAGCTGGACTTGACTTCACCATACGACAAAATTGAGCTAGGTGACCTTCTCTTCCGTAATTAAAACACGTTTTGGATTGCTGCGTACAGTTTGGACGGATGTGTCCCTCCTGTCCGCATTTGAAACATACGACCGGTGGTCGTTCTTCTTCTTTTGAAATAGGTACTGGTGCCGACATCTTCATGTCATTGTTGAACATTCTCTTCTTGAAATGTTCATTCTTATTGTTTTGGCCATGATTACCACCGAAGTGGTTACCATTTCTGGCATGTTGATTCCCTCCATGCTTATTGTCACCGCTTTGATGACTGTTATCACCGGTATTATCATTTTATCGGCTGCTCTCTTTTGGTTTGGTTGACTCATTATCGCGCTCCAATAACTGAGCCATATTAACAACATCTGAATACAAACACAGTTTATGAGAAATAAGATATTGACGTATCTCCGACTTCAAACCTCTTAAAAACATCTGCGTCATTCTCTCTTCATTATCAACCAAGTGGGACACAAATCGGGATAACTCGGCAAACTTGGCTTCGTACTGCGACACGGTCATGTTGTTTTGCTCCAACTTGATAAATTCCACCTCCTTCATGTGACGAATGCTTTCGGGAAAGTACTTGTCATTGAACAGCTCTTGGAACTTCTCCCAAGACAACTTGAGTGCGTCAAGCTGGGTACGTTTTACAGATTTCCACCAGTAATCTGCCTCTTCACGCAACATAAAGGTGGCAAAGGGAACCTTTTGCTCCTCGGAGCATCCCAAGACATCAAATATCTTGGTGATCTGCTTTAACCACGTCTCCGCTTTAAGTGGTTCTGGCTTTCCCAAAAACTCCGGTGGTCCCAGCTCCTTGAATTGCTTAGCGGTGACCAACCGTGGGTTGCCATTGTTTCCTCCTGCATTATGAACAGGAGCCGCCTTCGCCTGATGTTTCATGAATTCTAAAAAGCTCCTAAACGTACCGTTGTTCGTCAATTGATCAGTGTTGTTGTTTACAGGAGGATTATTGCCATCCTATTGCACATTGTCCTTATTATTGATCTGTGGAGAATCAACAGTCTCCTGTGCTCCATTGCTATTCTAAACATTCTCGGATGTCATTTTCAGATACTGCCACAAAACAAAGGTTAATTGACATGTAACATATTATCCCTATATTCTGACCGATCAATTAAATACCAAATAAACTTAGGTAGGTCATAATAGCGAAGGAATTCCCCGTCTCTCCCTTCCTAGTTCTATTCTCACATCCTAGCCAAGGATCATATCCCTAAGCATTGATACCAATTGTGACGGCCCAAAATTAGGTATACATCACCCATCTTGAGTCGTCAGATACATGGTAAAGAATTCAAATACAACTTAATAATACAATTGTCGTGTACAATACGACAAAACATAAACTATGAGTTTGAATACAAATATTTTCTACTAGAGAGTATACAAACTCAAAAAGAGTCCTCATTACAATTATTATCACACTATTTCACAGAATAGTGAGGACTACTAATGCACCATCTAGGACCATCACTCTGTTCTCCGACTAGTCCCAACTACGTTCTCATTTCCTGAAGAGAACAGTGAAAGAAAGGGTGAGCTCAACTAGCCAGTAAGAAATATTATGACTAAGATAATGTAGAATAAATTATCATTAGCCTTAAACAATGTTAAACTAATACAATATAACAAACATCAAGTTTAACTGCAGCGGAACAAGCAATCCATTAAAAGAGTCAAGTAGAGAATAAAATCTACTATCTTTTATTATTTAAAAGGTTTTTCATCACTTTTATCGCTGGAACTCGGCTTAATAAATAATCCACGTCATCGAATCACCCCTACACTACGGCCAATGATATTCTTTAGTATCACGACCACGAATTATCCATGGACTACGGCTAAAGATAATCATGTTTTCATCAACGGTCCTGATCATGCCATAAAATAATTCATATTTGCACCCTTGGCCGAAGAGAATCCATAGCCATAATCATACCAAAAATGGTCCATCAATGCACTACGGGCCAATGAGGACTTTTTCCACATCATTTGTAATATTACGGTCATGATTACACCGAATAATCCCTGGTCATAATCATACCAAGTCCATCTATGCACTACAGGCCATAGATGACTTTCAACAAAATATAAGCATTAGGATGATGATAATGATATAAGAATTCAATAAAAACAAGTTCAAGAATTAATTTATCCAGGAACTAATAACGTCCACATTGTCAACATGATACTTCTTTGTAGAGTAAAATTCAAGAATGCTCAGAAGAATATTTCTATGAAAAGATACTGGATGAAGCGCAAATATCAAGGATATTCCACTAATTTCATGGAGTATAGAAGTCAAAGTTTTAACCAACTGATTATAATAAAGAATGGAATAACAAAAGAAATCACCATGCATGCGATAGACCGCACAAGCAGGTTATTCCAACAGAATAATAAATATCGGAACCAGGTTCGACGTAAAACGCACAGACATGATATTCCAACAGAATAATAAAGAATAGAATAACAACAGAAATCACCATGCATGCGGTACTTCGCATAGACAGGTTATTCCAACAGAATAATAAATAACGGAACCAGGTCAGGCTTAATACGCACCGACAGGATGTTCCAACAGAATAGTAAAGACGGAACCAGGTCTGGCATAAAATGCACAGACAGGATATTCCAACAAAATAATAAAGAATAGAATAATAGGAGAATTTCACCAAGTATAGGGAAGTTCGCGTATACAGGTTATTCCAACAGAATAATAAAGAATGGAATAACAGAAGTTCTCTTCATGAATACAAAAGAAATAATACCCCTTATGAGTACAACAAATAATATTCCCTACCTTAGAAAGAATAGTACTAGATATAGAAGTAGTGAAGTAGCAGAACACTTTTCTTCTTTCTCTCTATAGTTTCTCTCTCTAGAGTTTCAGTGAATTCGTAAGAAATAATGAATGAATGAACTTCTATTTATAGAAAAATGGATGACATAGTAACTAACTCATGAACGGTCCAGATTGATTTACTTTAATCTGACGGTCCATATTTAAAGCAAAATCTTTTAAATAAAATATAATATATTCTATTTATAATCTAATAAAACGAATAACTTTATAAAAGATTTTACTATGCAAACACTATGCATAATAAAATATAATATATTCTATTTATAGAATAACTTTATAAAAGTATTCTGTTTTATATAAAAAGATTTTATTATACAAAATACTATGCAGACACTATGCAACACTATGCATAATATAATATATTCTATTATAGAATAACTTTATAAAAGTATTCTGTTTTATATAAAAAGATTTTCTATTTTATTACATTAATAATACCAATAAAACAAAACTGAGTGACTTATTACGTAAGCATTAATAATCAATACCGTGTGCTACTATGCAACCACGCGTATTACTGTATTTTTATTACCGAGTAGTTCAACAATATTAACGGTAAAACTTCCGCCGTTATTTTCATAAAAATATTTTTGTCGTTTTCTCATTCGGACAATAATTCCGTTGTGGGGTCCATCAATGATTGTACTGTCGTACGGATATTTCTCGACAAAAAAAATATTCCCCGACCAATCGAATATTATACAAAAACTTGCATACTTTGCAAAATTTATAAATACTACCGACAACTATAAAATTATATCAAATCCACACCATAATATTCAAAAAATTATTTCGAGAAAATTAAATCTTTATTCATAAAATCTGGGGTCTCACAGCATGCTATTTTCATATTGTGTGTGTGTGCGTATATATATAATGGAAAAATAGCATCTTAACTAGGGGTGGTCAAATTTTTCGGTTTTTTCGATTTTTGGACGAACCGGACCGGTCTGAACCGGCCGGTTCGGTATAAATGTAAATCGGTCCGGTTCGGTATAAAAAAACCGGTATATACTGGTTTTTCGGTACCGGTTTCGGTCCGCCACTTTTATGGTTCGGTATATACCGAACCGGACCGGTATATACCTGTTTTCTATTTTTTATTATTATTAATAATTTATTAATAATAATAATAATAAAATATTGATAATAATAATAATAATATTAATAAAAATAATAATAATTATAATAATAATAATAAAATAATAATAAAAATAATAAAATAATAATAAAAATAATAATAAAAATAAGAATTATATTAATTTTCGGTAAAAACCGGTACCGAACCGGTATCGCCGGTTCGGTATACCGGTTCAACCGGTACCGGTATTGGTACCAAAATTTAAGTAATTTCGGTACCGGTTCGGTTCGGTACCGGTCCGGTTCGGATCGGTTTTTACCGATTGCCCACCCCTAATCTTAACCCTATATTGCAAAACTCAAGGGTTGAAATCCCAATATACTGTCCGCTACTTAAAATAGCGGACTGGTTAAAAACTTTTTTAGGACGGTTCTGTCCCCACTAACTAAACATTAATCCAATAAAAATGGGTTTTCCACTATGTTAAGTAGCGGATATTTAAATCAGACCAATAAATTTAATGGTATGAAAACACAAGGAAAAGTGGGTCCTGGAAACACAAAAGGAAAAGGGGTCGGGTAGTATGAAAAGCGGAAGTGGTTAGTATGAAGTTTATTTTTTGGTTAGTTGGTCAATTGGTCAATAAAGTGCTAACATGCAGGCGAAGTTCTATGTGTGTGAGTATTCTATTGGTCAATTGACCTACTTATCAAAAATTAAACTTCATACTAACCGGATCAATGAAAAGCCATTTTCATCTATGGATGTCTTGAATCCAACAATTAACGGGGGAGTTATTTGTTTATCGGATTGATGATTTCTGGTGCAAATTTTCATGGGTCATTTTTGTTTGTTGTTTATTATCAACTACAGGTTTCAAAAGTTTTGTTTATACTTGCAAAGTTCAAAAAAAATAGAAAAAAAATAAAAGAAAAGGAAACAAATCACACACGGAACCTAAATCACATAAGGAAGAGGAAACGAATCACACACGGAACCCAAATCACACAATCACGTAAGGAAAAATATTTCAATGAAACATACATGGAAAAGGGAAGTATTCCAAGACATAAGATGTATTCCGGGACAATTAATGGTCCTTTTGCATATCCTCCGAAAAAAAATACTAAAAGAACTCTAAAATTATAAATAAGTTATTTGGGCAAAAAGCACTTTTATCCACTGTGATTATAGTGTTTTAAGCAATTAGCTACTGTGCTTTTAAAATATTAAATTGACCCACTGTGCTTTTTAAAAATATACAATCACGTCATTTCGTCCATTTTTCGTAACTGACGTTAACAAATTTGTTTGGATTTCTTACGTGTCTTTTTTTAAAAAAATAAAAAAATTACGTGGCTTATGCTTAATTACGTGGTATATCGTTATGTGACAACAAAATAATTTTTTAACAAATCAAGCCATTCTCTCTGACGTTAACAAATCAGGCCATTCTCTCTTCTGAACTTATCTTCAATCTGTCTTTCTCTCTCTTCTTAACTTCATCTTCAACCTTTCTCCTACCATCGATTTACAGTCGAAGGAGGAGCCTCATTCAAAATCATAGTCCCATTCCTTTGATGAGTTCAGGAGTCATGATCTAATCAGAGGATTCTCATATTTGCTCTGGGGTTGGTTACGATTTTGGTTGAAGGAACTTTTCAGATCTGATAACCGGTTATTCTATATTGTTGATTTATTATTCCTTTAATCTGATTTGTGTTTGGGACTACGAAATCGTTGCATCAATTTGTCCTTGTCAGCTTCTAGGTTCAGTTTTGGGCTTGTTTGCTCTGATTTAGATTTTGTCTGACTTTTTCACTGAGAGCGGAATGCTGGGTTCAGATTCCTCTTCTCAAAACCATGGAGCATTTTTATCAAATGGTGAATTCACCACATTTTCCATCCCTAGGTAATAGGCGTTATGTTGATAAGTAAACCTGTTTCTTAAGAATTGTATACATGGTTCATGAATAGGTTAGTAGTATAAGTACATGGTACATGTATGTGATTGTCGGTGTCATCTGATTGTATTTTTAATTTTGGTGAGGAAGAAAGATGAACAGTAGGGTTTATCTTTCTACCACGAAGAAGATGAACATAATTATTAAAATAATTATATTAGGGTTTATTTATTTATGTTTAGTTATTAAAAAGTTTTAATATTATTTGTATTATTTGGAATTAATTTTTAAAATAAAAATAATTATTAAAAGAAAGAAAAAGATAAAATGAAAATAAATTAAAATATTTATTTTAATTTTATTGTTTTAATTATTATTTTGTCACATAATTAATAATTTTTTATTTTTATTTTTTTGTTGAAATTAATGTAATGTTGTAATAGATCTCATTGATACAAAATTTTTGATATATTATTTGTATGATTTGGAATTAATTTTTAAAATAAAAATAATTATTAAAAGAAAGGAAAAGATAAAAGGAAAAGAAAAAATTATATAGAAAATGAATTAAAATATTTATTTTAACTTTATTATTTTAATTATTATTTTGTCACATAATTAATGATTTTTGTTTTTATTTTTTTGTTGAAATTAATTTAATGTTGTAATAGATACAAAAATTTTGATATATTATTTGTATTATTTGGAATTAATTTTTAAAATAAAAATAATTATTAAAAGAAAGGAAAAGAAAAAAGGAAAAGAAAAAATTATAAAAAATGAATTAAAATATTAATTTTAATTTTATTATTATTTTAATTATTTTTTACCACATAATATGATTTTATTATTTTATTTTTTTGTTTGAGAAGAAAAAATTATAAAGAAAATCCATTAAACAAGCATTGACCGACTTTCTGCAAATTTGACCTCAAAAAGCTAGTCAGCAAAGACACAAAGACACGTAATTTTTTATTTTTTTTCAAAAAGCCACGTAAGCAAATTGTTAACGTCTGTTACTCAAATTGGACGGAATGACTTGATTGTACATTTTTAAAAAGTACAGTGGATCAATTGAATATTTTAAAAGTACAGTGGCTAATTACTTAAAATATTATAATCACAGTGGAGTAAAAGTGTTTTTTGCCAAATTATTTTCTTTTCTTTCATCATAATTCCAATTTCAAATTGGGTCAATATTATTTTTGTGCATCATAATTCGATTCATATTTAAATTAAATTATACAAACATGTAATCATTCAATTCTATATATATAGGAGATAGATGGTGTATCATACATTACTAATATTTTCCCCAACCAAGTAAAACCAAAATCATAAACTTTTCTTCAATCGGCACAAAGGAAGAAAACTACACAATTAATCAAGTAAGTCTTCGCACCTCAAAATCGTCATAGTAAATTTTATGTTAAGGGATCGGGTTCAGTGTTTCGATTCTTATGTTTTTCAAAGAATAGACAGGTCTGATAATGCGATAACTGATGCATTGGCGAAGTTGGCTACAACCGAAGTTACACCAATTATATCTATTTGGACTCTGTCAAGCTCAAGCTGTAGTCCCAAAGTTTCTTTGCCAATTCCGGATCTCTACCCAGATTGGTTGCTTTAGATTGGTTGTTGTCCAAGAAATATTCACCACTAACCCCTTTCACTTGTGGATGCAATGCCAAATAGCATGTAGTTGATGCTCCCTATATATAAACATCATGAATAACATTATTCTTATTCTGGGATTGGGAACTAACTAAATTTCATGTCACTTTAGAAATGTATTTTATAATTTTAAAATAGTATAAATTAATTTCATATGAATATATATATATATAGGGAGCGGATCAGGTGCGGGATCCCGCACCTGGTTAAAATACGGACCTTTATATTTATTTTTTTTTGCTTTTTTTTTTAAAACAACTAAAAAAAATAAATAAAAAATTATGGAATTGAAATTTTTTCATAATACAGTGTTTTGGATGTGATTTGGGTACGTATAACAAAAATATGTATGTACAGTCTGGGCAGACTGTACCACCACTTTTTGGTATAGGTATTCAAAACACGCCCAAAACATTATATTATGGAAAAATTTCAGTTCCATAAAATATTAAATATTTTTTTTTAGTTGTTTTAAAAAAAAAACAAAAAAAAATCAAAAAAAAAAAAAGTCCGCATTTTAACAAAATAAGGGAGCCCTTACCTGATCCTGTCTGTATATATATATATGTATATATATATATATATATATATATTATTGTAAATAAAAATTAAAGGAGAGAACAAACCTGCGGGATAGTTTTAAGTATATATGATACGGTCGCTTTAAGTATCCCTGCAATCGAGCAAGGAGGCAGAATATTGAATTAAATATTCAACAAGAATTAAGAAGCATTAGGAATTGATGGGGTGAAAATACTTGCTAGCTATCAAGTATTAATTAATACTAGGCAAAATTAATGTTAGAGTTTAATTATATATATATATATATATATATATATATATATATATATATATATATAAAGGCTCAAATACTTGCCATCAACAATTGGGTGACTCTCCGACAAAATATTTGTGGCTATAACTCCTGGATGAAGTGAATTTGCAGTTATATTAACTCCCCCTTCCTGGTTCAGTCAAAGAAGAAAAAGGATGATATAAATATATATTAGATACTCTGACAAGCATATATTACAAGATTATTATGAAAGCATAATTATTAAGTTATATATGTAGTTGATCAGTTATAATTTCGAATCCGGTTAGCATAAAGTTTACTTCATGCTCAATACAGTGTTGACACACATGTGGAAGAGTGAACTCACCGTCTGCGTGTCAGTATTGTATTGGACATGAAGTGAACAACTTACCATGATGTTCGCTTCATGCTAACCACTCCCTATAATTTCACATAATGCTTTTAACTTTTAAGTTAATCGTTATAATTCCATTATTATACCACAACATACTTTGACTGACAACTTATTAGTTATGTTTAGTGGTATATATGACATAAATATATCCTTAATATTCACAAACGGAACTCATTAATTTTATGGAAACGGAAGGAGTAATAATTTATAGTTAATTGGGAAATAAAGGAGAAAAAAAAAGAGACTAACCTTGAATCGCCTTGTAAGCTCATTAGCATGCAATATGTTACAAAGCTTTGATTGTCCATAAGCGGAGCTACTATAGCTGGAAAATTATTATAAGAGAACCAAAAAAATAGTTAAAGGGGAGATGTAATAATTGTGGTAACATTATTTGTAAATATTTTTGGCTTTAATTTTTGAATTTTCTTTTTGCCGATTAATAATAAAAAAAATATATATTAATTACCTTTTTTCATCATTGATCTTGTCAAAACGAACTCCTTCTTTGTAACCCCACGCGTGCAAGCCCGATGATAGGTTAATAATTCTTCCTTCTTTTTGACTTTCACGTGCAGTCTTTTTCATGGTCTCCAACAGAAGATTTGTCAACAAAAATGGAGCTGATCAAGAAAATAAATTATTATGTAGTTATGAATAATAACAATATAGAGGCCGGGGGCATGATTCTTATATATATATATATATATATATATATATATATATATATATATATATATATATATATATATATAGTCCGGATCCAGTCCGGGATCCCGGACTCTACTAAAATACGGACCTTTTTTTTTTTTTTTTTTTTTTTTGCTTTTTTTTTTTTTTGAAACAACAAAAAAAAAAAAAAAAATTTATGGAATTGAAATTTTTCCATAATACAGTGTTTTGGGCGTGATTTGGATGCCTATAACGAAATATGTCTGTACAGTCTGGGCAGACTGTACATACATTGGTTGGGGTAGGTGTTAAAAACACACCCAAACACTTTATTTTGGAAAAATTTCAGTTCCATAATTTTTTTTTTTTTTTTTAGTTGTTCTACCAAAAAAAAAAAAAAAAAAAAAAATTTTTGGGGTCCGGATTTGATCAGGTCCGGGAGTCTGGACCTGATCAATTCTGTATATATATATATATATATATATATATATGTGTGTATATATTCTAAACTAGAAGATTGATAATATATGAAAAAATAATTAGTGTAATTAATATATATACATACCTAAATGGTTGACCGCAAATACTTGTTCTATGTTGTCTTTGGAAAGTGTGAATTTTGGAGGATCCACAATTCCTGCATTGTTACTAATTCCGTGTTCCAACACAAAGATAATAATAAGTTCATAATCATTAAGGTTTGGTAATTATTATTATTATTTTAAAAATAAAATAAAATAATAGGAATCAGTAGTATGTATCTATTCAAAACAAGATACTTACATGAGGATGTTGAGGGGAAAACCGGAGGAAATATATTCCGAAGCAAATTTCCTTACGGATGCAAGGGAATTGAGATCAATTTCCAAGACATCAATTTTAGCATTGGGGTATTTTTGGAGCAATTCTTCTTTAACTTTTCTGCCGGCAGCAACATTTCTCACTCCCATGACAACATGTACACCACGCAAGACCAGGACCCGAGTTGTTTCTTTTCCAAGTCCATTTGTTGCTCCTGCAATTAGACGGCACACTGTGAGCATGAAATTAACGCACGCCGAGAGAGGTGATCTCTCTACGTGTCAGTCAACTTAGCATGAAGTTAACTTGTATAACCCTCAACCAAGAACTGCCCTTAATTATGCATAAACATTATGAAATTTTAATAAAGCTTGTGAATAAATAAATAAGGTTCAACAAAAGAAAATTAAGAACCTGTGACGATGGCAGTAAGGCCAGTTCCATCAATTCCTTTGGTAACTTGCTCAGCAGTGGAACGAGCAGAGAACCCTGATTTCCCATTAAATCCAAAAATCCACATACTCGAAGAAAATAAATGGATGCAGTTTGTTTGGTTTGGTTTGGTCGTTACTACTTTTGAAAGCCAGCCAATTTTTAGGTCTATCTGCTGGAATTCAGGAATTATATAGTCCTGACCTATACAATAGATTTATCTAGAACTAGAATATATCAATGTCAAGTTTGCCTCATTTGTGACGTTTCTTATTTTTCAAAGTCAAGCAGCCACCCAAATAAGACTCTTTCAATTAGATTAGTAAACCCTTGCCTATTTTGACTCTTTCAATTAGACTCGTTAAATTTAACCCCCATCTTTACTTCTATATTAAAAAAAAATTGAGAAAACTTTCATTATTTTCTACATTTATTTATTAGCAACAATTAATTAATTACGGAGCTAGTAAAATGTAATATTACATAAGATTTACCCCAAAGTTGAACAAGAAATTTAATTATATCATCATGTGTATTTGAAATTAAAAAAAAAAATCATTTTGAGATACTCATGCATTACTCATACCTTTATGTGAGAGGAGCACATGTGACAATATCAAAATTACATGTAGAAATATAATTTTCTATTTTTTATGGTGTGGGCACTACATGTCGTTGTAACCCAACTTTAATTGAATCTGCTAATCAATCTTTCTTGTTAGTTTAAGAAAAAATTATAATTAAATTAACGCATAATTATTTGATATTATAATTTCAAAATTTTCAGACGAGTCATCCTATATATTGCGAAAATTTTCATCTGAATTTCTTCTATCTTATTTGTCGATATATTCCTTTTCAGACTGACTATGATCAAAATTCTTTCAAGTAAGAGCCCTTGATTGGCTCGGAAAATGGACTTAGACTTAGCTTGTTCACAATAGGATCCTCCTGTCCGAGTCACAATAGGACTGCTAAAACATCTTTCTAGAACTATCAAATAATTTTGAATTTCCCGCTCACTCAATATATCATCTAGGCCGTCCAAAGTTTGAGATAAATTCCACCGTCCATACATCTATCTAATAAAATACATCTATCTATCTATCTATCTATCTATCTAATCTATCTAATAATTATTTTGAATTTCCCGGGCCGTTCAAAGTTTGAGATAAATCTCATTGTCCATTTAGTGCCGGAGGCACGGGACCCAGCTAGTATATATATATTATACTCCCTCCGTCCCAAATTATCTGCTGTTCTAGAGTTTCACACAGATACCAATATGTATGATAAAAATACTAAAATACCCTTTGTGTTGATTTTTTTATTAATTGAAGAGAAAGAAAAAGCAACTAATTAATTGGAGAGAGAGAGAAACATTAAAGAGAGAGAGAAAGCAGCACATTAATTGAAGAGAGAGATAGAGAGAAACAATTATTAATTAAAGAGAGAGAGAGAGAGGCATGAATGTGGATGTTTAAAAAAGAGGAGAGACATTAATGAGAGTAATGATTATCAACAATTAAGATAAAGGGGCAAATTTGGAAAACAAATAGAAAAAATGCATTGAAATCTTAAAAAAGCAGATATTGTGGGACAATTTTTTTTTGCTAAAACAGCAAATAATTTGGGACGGAGGGAGTATAAAATATAATATATACATTATATTTTATATTTTATCCTCGTTCCATCGTTCATCATAATTAGGTCAACATGTCGAATACTTGTCTCATAAATCACCAAATTTTATTTAAAAACATGTCTTTCAGTCTCAATTATAAGAAATTCAAAAATTCTACGTGGACATGAAAATTGGACATGATTATATTTAAATTTCATTTATTTGTATTTTGACCCCCAACGGTGGGTAAAATTATAAATAAATGAAATTCAAATACACTCATGTTCAATTTTTATGTCCGCCTAAAAAAGTTCTAAAAAATTAAGACCACTCAAAAAATCAGGGGTGAGCATAGTGCGGTTTGAAACTCAAACCGCACATAAAATCGCTTAGGTGCGGTTTGATAAATTCAAAATCGCACATGAAACCGTTTGTGATTGGTTTGGTGCGATTTTGAACTGTGCGGTTTGGTTTCATTTGGTGCGTTTTAGGTTCCAAAACCAATTAAAATAACAAAACCGTAAAATAGTTAACAAAATTATCCACGCAAACGTATTACGCAATGAACACAATCATGGAGCTAATTAATTTAGCAAAATAGTTTCAGGCATCAACAATTATATGTTTAATTAATACTATGTTATCACATTTGATTTAGGAAATACTAAGCCACTCTTGATTTGCAAACATAACTGATACAGTTGATTCTTCATTCAATCTTGTAATATCTGTATTATAAAATAAAATGAGGAGAATATGTTATAGGAGAGAAATTATATATACTCGTAGCAAATTTGAGAAAATATGATTATTTGGTGCAATTTCGGTTTTATGCGTGCGAACCGAACCAAACCGAAATCGTAAATTTGATTTTTCAATCTACTTAAAACCGTCACAGACGCTGAAATCGTCGGTGCGATTTTAATTGGTGCGGTTTCGGTTCCAATTTGATTCCTTGCTCAATCCTACAAAAAAAAACAATGATTTCAAGATATTTTTCCGCTTGTAATCTATATCCAAATGTTAAGGCAATTAAAAATATAATAATATTCCCCTAATTTATATATATCCAAGTGTAAAACGTGATTTTTTTTTATATTAATATTCGCCTTGTTATTATTACTTATGACTAACAATCTAATACTTTTCTTATTATATAAAACAATTGTTACCTCCATTTTTTAAGAATCATATGTTGATAAAGTCGTTGGTCATCAGCTTAATATTAATGATTATCTCATGAAAAAAAGTAACCATAATTATTTAAGTCTTAAATATAAATTACTATTCTAAATTAATATATTTTTTTCACTTCGGTGATTGACCTTTCGATTTTTCCAATCAAAATTTTAAACAAATAATTTTTTTTCACTTTAATTCAATTGTTCATGTCACGTTATAAACAGAGGTAGAATTAGGGGGTCCAGGGGATAATATGACCCCCACCCTGAAATCTCCTAGAGTTATTTGTTTTCCTTTTCCTTTTTTTTTTGTATTTTCTTTTCTTCTTTGCTTTTCTCTTGCTTTTGCTTATCATCAAAATGAGACAAAAAAGGTGATAGCAATTCTCTCTGTAAACTAATTAAAAAATAATAATAATTTTTTTTGGATCCCACTATAATGACCATAAGTTCACCATAGTTCTATTCTATCAAGATTATTAAATCTCTATTCTTCTATTTTTTTTTTTTTTTTGTTGCTGGAATTCCTTCTTTAAAACTAATTAATCCCATGAACCATAAATATAAGGTTTTGAATATATAATATTATAATTTATAATTTATCTATAAAAAGTAGCTAATCAGTTGACTAAAAACTTCAAAATCTGATTAATAGTCCCATAGTTTATAATATATATATATATATATATATATATATATATATATATATATATATATGTATGTATTTAAAGCCATTAGACTCATAACTGAAAGGTTGACAATGGTTGAAATAGGATGTTGTGAAATATTATAATTGGGCAAAAATAAATTTGAAAGAAGCACTTCAAGCGTCAATAAATAAATTTTTTTACTGATGTACTTTGACCCATTCTAAAAATATTTTACTTTCGTCACTGGTTATAAATTGTTGGAGTGACTCGTTGACTAAGTTTATCAATGCTTATGTGTAAGTTGAAAACCTTAATTTAAATCATTTTTCATATTTTTAAACATTTAAGGGTAAAAATGTCAAATTAAATAATCTAAAAAGGTAAAAAAGTAAAATAATTTACACAATTAAGATAAAGTAAAAACAAATTACACTAATGGTACATATAGTTTTTACCAAAGACGGTGTTAAGGGTTCATGACAGCCTGGTTGTAGGCTCCGTTGTCGATGAAATGTTCTATATGAGTGAAAGCCACACAAGACGACGTCGTCCTGTAACCTTGCTTATTCGCAATGATTTCAATGCCACCGTGTTGCCAAACTCAGACGCACGAGTACGTGGTACCCAGATCTATACCATTGCATTTCCTCATTTTTCGTTTCCATTTGCCTTTTACTTTTTCATCTATTATTATGTAATAGTAGTTAGTTACTAATTTCTATTTAAGAGAGTTTTACTAAATTGGCTAAAGATAAAACTGTGTTAGTTCCCAAAGGGCACAATAGATCTAGAAGGGGGGGGTTGAATAGATCCTTTTTAATTTCAAATACTTTTCTGGTTTACTTTGTATTGCTCATAATTTAACATATGACAAACACAAGAATCTTTTCAAGCACAGCGGAATAAGTAAAAGATTCCCTTCATTGATATAATCATAATCATACATACATTGTTCGTAGAGTTAGTTTGGTTGTAAGCAGTTAAAATATACATAGCAGTTATAGCAGTTATAGTACATAATGTAAATGATATAATGTAAAAGACATAAGGGGTTTTAAGTGGTTCAGAAACTCAAGCTCCTAATCCACTCTTCTACTTTCAACTAGCAGGATTTCCACTAAGGAAGGGCAGCACCTTGAATCTCTATGATTCCTTTAAGGCCAGCAGCATTGGGACTTCTCTAGTTCCCTAGGAACTCTTCAAGCTCAGCAGGCTTGGAACTTCGTTTAGTACCTATGGACAAGGACCCTTCTGGCCCTGGTTGTTGTTGTTGTTGTTGTTGGAGTCGGTGCTGAGCTGCTAAGATATCTTCATGCTCTGAACATCTTCTATACTTAGCAGTTTGGCTTGATCACCCTTGAAGTACAGTTGAGTGTTTGCATGATGCTCAGATTCTTCGGTTACTCAACCACTTCGGATGACCCCTTGTTGAACTGCCTTGAAGATCATTCTTCTTGGTACTTGATGGCTGCACATGAGAGGCTTCCAAGCTGACTGTAGGCTCTTCTGTTAGGTACTTAGAAGCTTTCTCATGCTTGACACCAAGATAGCATTTGTGATCTCCCTTCTTGCTACTTGATACCTTCTTATGATGGACTTGCTAAGATGACTGTAGGCTCTTCTCTATTGTACTTAGAGTCTTCCTATGATGGATATCAAGATGACATGATGCTCTTCTTTCTCTCGGCAGTTCAGAACACTCTACATATAGTAGAACTCTCACTTCTACATAGTAGAGCTCACACTTCTACTTCTTTCGTTGTCTGACTTCTAAGTGTTCATGGTGGATCGTAGAGTGAGCCTTCGGACTCACTGTTTCACATGGTTTAGATCAATCCACTTTCTCTCCAAACTCGGAAAATCCAGCAACCTTTGATCTTTGAAGCTCTTCCTCATTTATACTCCTTCCCAATCCTTCCGTTGGAAAGTAATCGTTGAAGGCTATTCAAATATCTTCACAGATCTCGAGTTGCTTGAGGTAGACTGCTGATGTGACATGTCATACTTTATCTGACATTGCAGTCTACTGTTTAACCTACCCGTCAGAGTTGTCACTTTAATGTTTTGGGCAGATTGAAGACTTTATTATTTCCTTCTAATTTCTCGATTAGAGGTTGTCCTTTTGCATCGATGCTCTCAATAAACTTTTGTCCGAATAACATCCTTCAGATTGAACCGTTGCCAATGCTTCAGTCTTCGGGTGTTCGAACTCTACGATTCTGATGCACGTCTTCGATGACCTGATCGTAGTGTCTTGTTGAGTGTTGCTCATTGACTGGTAGAGTTAACACTACAATTTTGAACAGTGTTGATTGGATCTTCAATATAGAACACCTCTTCCTTATATTTTGCAGTGCTTCAATACTTCTGTTTGCTTTGACTATTCTCAGAGACTGATGGCCTAATTCCTTGCTCTGATCTCTTTCTAAATATCAAGACACTTCAGATTTGTGGCGCGTCCAGCTTGCTTTCTCCTTGTGATCTCCCGTTCACTTATCATCAATGAACTGACCCTTCACTTAATCACTTTAGCCTTGCTCTTCAGAGGCTAACCAGTATCTCGGTTCTCCTTCCATCAGTTCTTTCTTTGTTAGGCAAACACTATGATCTTGGTTGCTTCCAAGATTGTTGTCTTCTGTTCATTTGACAGCTACTACATTAGCTGTAAGACCCCAAAAATTTTTAAATAAAAAGGAATTTCCTTTATTTATTTTTTGAAATAGTAAGGGTGAATTTGATTAATGTGGTTAGTTATGGGTAAAATGCGCAAATATTTTAAATAAGCAGGTGGTTATAAAATATTCATTGTTGTCGGGGGAATATTCGTTTGTTCGTGGAATATTCTTGCTGTCGGGGAATATTCGTACGACGGCGCAGTCTTTTGTGGGCCCCATAACGGAAAGCGATTGGATGAAAAAAACGACAAGTATAAGTTGTTTATAAAAAACGGCGTAGTTGTTACCGTTAATACTGTTGGAATACTCGGTGGTTAAAACACAGTAATACGCGTTGTTGCACAGTAGCACACGGTATTGCACCAATTATTGATTCTTACGTAAGAAGGCACTACTCAATAATGGTTACAGTAATTACTGTTCAGTATTTTATGTTATTGATTCAATAATTGCTGCATTGATATTTTATATTACTGTTGTTTCAATAATTGTCACTACACAATATTTTTCATTATCGAAGCAATAATTCATATTATCTGAATAATATTATTAAATAACATTATTGGCAATGTCTAGAAAGTTCTGTCTAAGGAGAGGTTTGGTCACCTAATTGTGCGCCAGTAAGGAGAAATTCTTATTGGAAAGCTCCCTCTATCTTGGGAACGGCCTGGTTGCCAATATTGTGATTCTGTAATATTATTTGTGAATAATTAATTATTGATTCATATGATGGGGAAAATATTGATTTTATGTGGATATAGATGGAGAAAATTTTTAATGTGACGATTGTTGAAAATTAATATTTTATCTTTTTCTGATAAAATAATTCATTTAAATATATTATTTTAATAATATATTAACGGTGATATTTTTATAATGAATGTGAGATATATGAGTTTATGAGGAGAAAGAGTATTTTTGTTGCAATAAATATTAAAAACAGATTTTGTGTGTCGGTAGACCTATTTCTTGACTGAAAATTTGATTATAGTCTGTAAAATCGTCCGTTTGTGGATTTCGGTCAATTTCTGTTTGGAATTTGGAAAAACTTCCTTCTGCAAAGTTGTAGATAATGGAATTTTCTATAAAAACTCGCGAGACTCAAATTTTCTGACAAAAGAGCTATTTATTATGAATTATTGAAGTTCCGAAGCTCCGAAATAATTGATTTTTGGAAGTTTAAAATATTTTTTTAAAGGAAAACATTTTTTTTTATTACTTTCTAGAAGGTTTGCATGTGGAAAATGTTAGGAGCTGATTCAAAGTGTGCGTAGGAAATTATAATATATATATATATATTAATATTATATTAAATTTTCTGCTTTGGTGTTCTAAGCAATTTCCTATAAATAGGTGCTTAGGTTAGAATTGAAAATCACACCAGAAACTGAAGTTTTCTCTCTCTATATTATCGAGCGTATTCTTGTGAGTATTTTGAGTATACTTTGAGTATTGCTATACGGTGCAAGTTCAAGTCATAGCCTATATCCGGTGTTTCAACTAGAAGTACTGTCTTTCGAGGTAAGGAATGTTATTTTCTTCTAAAATGATATTATTTCTTCAATATCATTATGTTGAAATATTGGTTGGAACTTTTTATCAAATTTGAAACTTTTCCATGTCGGAGTTACTATTCATGAGTTACTATTCACGAGTTACTATTCATGAGTTACTATTCACGAGTTACTATTCACGAGTACTATTTACGAAGCATGATGATGTTTTTTTGTGAAATTTCTATCTTTTGGTGTCAGAGTTACTATTCACGTATACGACACTATTCACGTATACGACACTATTCACGAATACGACACTATTCACCAAAAAATGAAATTTCTTCTTTTTGTCCAAAATATCTATTCTGGATACTAGCTTTGATTGTATCCATGTTTTGATCATTCTTGAATTTTACTTCAGTATGATTATTTATGAAGTATTTTTGAACTCGAATTATTTAAAGTACGAATCCTTAATACTTGTTATTTTGTTTCACTGGATTCGTTTCCTTTAAAATATTTTTCATCATCCTCAGTCCTAAATGACGGTGTTACTGAATATCTTTGGCATGTAGTGCAAAGATGGTTGATTTTATTATGAATATCTTTGGCTCGTAGTGCAAAGATGTACAGGTGTTGAGATGAACATGAACAATTGATGAATATCTTTGGCCCGTAGTGCAAAGATGAACATGTGTTAGATGAACATGACCAACTGATGAATATCTTTGGCCTGTAGTGCAAAGATGAATATTTGATTTGATTTGAGATATATATTGATTGATGTTACAGGGATAAAATATTGATGATGGACTTTTAAATTCATAGATGTTAGTAGATTTTATTCTCTACTTAACTCTTCTAATGAATTGTTGTTTCCGTTGCAGTTGTTGATCTAAAACTTGTTGTCTATTGTATTCTATCAGATTTTTCCCTGTTGAAGACTAAGGATAATTTGTTGTACATTATCTTAGTCATAATATTCTTTACTGGGCTAGTTGAGCTCACCCTTTTTCTTGTTGTTCTATTTTTTCTTCTCAGGAGACGAGAATGTAGCGAGTACGAGTCGGGGGATGTAATGATGGTTCTAGAGAGAGTTGTTTAGTAGTCCTCACCATTTTTGTAAAATAATGTATCAATAATTATGATGGGGATTTATTTGTATGTGGATATTGTCTAGACGGCAATAGTTTATATGTTGTAATAATAAAGTTGTAGGTATTTCTGTACCATGTATTTGGCGACTCAGAATGGGTTGGATGGAATGGACCTATTTTGGGGGCGTCACAGTTGGTATCAGAGCTTAGGGATATGATCTCTAGCGGAGATCGGGGAATAGAACTAGGAGGGGAGAGACGAGTAAATCCTTCGCTAGTGTGTCCTACCTAAGCTTATTTGTTAGTTGGTCACAATATAGGGATATTATGTGATATATTGATCTCCTTAATTAACTCTTGTTTTATAACAGTATTTGAAAATGTCGACTGAGAATATTAATAGTGGAGTAAATGAGACCGTGGAGACGCATGTACTCACCAACGAGAAGAATGTGCAACAGGCTGGCAATGTTCCTCCTGTGAACAACACCATTGAGCAGACGATGAACGACGGAATGTTTAGGAGCTTTTTGCAGTTCATGCAAAACCAGACGAGGGAGACTCGTGTTCAAAATACAGGAGGAAATGATAGCAATTCACGGGTGGTCACAGCCAAGCAGTTCAAAGAGTTGGGACCACCAGAATTCTGGGGAAAGCCGGATCCGATCATGGCGGAAACGTGGGTCAAACAAATTACCAAGATATTCGATGTCTTGGGATGCACGGAGGAACAGAAGATTCCATTCGCCACCTTTATGTTCCGTGGCGAGGCAGACTACTGGTGGGAGTCTGTGAAGCGTACACATCCAGCCGCACTCAGCATGTCATGAGAGACATTTCAGAAACTTTTCAACGAAAAATACTTTCCTGAAAGTATTCGCCATATGAAGGAAGTCGAGTTTATTAGACTAGAGCAGAATAACATGACGGTGTCCCAGTACGAGGCGAAGTTCGCGGAGTTATCCAGGTTTGCACCTCATTTGGTGGAGAATGAGGAACGTATGACGCGGATGTTTCTGAGAGGTTTGAAACCCGACATACGTCAGTATCTCATTTCTCATAAATTTTCTATCTATTCAGATGTTGTCAACAGGGCTCAGTTGTTAGAGCGAGATAACGAGTACGTTCAATCGAGGTACCATAACCAAGATCATACCGAAGATAGCAGTCATTCAGAATAACGATAACCAGCGGAGAAAGAAGAATATGGACAAAGGCGGTAACCACTCTGGTGGTAATCGTGGCCATGAAAATAGAAGAAGAGAGTCGGGAGGAGATTTTAAAAAGAGGAGATTCAACAACGACCATGTGAAGATGTCAGCACCAGCAGCAACTGGTTCCAAGGGAGGAGAAAGACCACCGGTCGTATGTTACAAATTCGGAAAAGAGGGACATATCAGCACAAACTGCCCACAACAGTTCAAGGTATGCTATAATTATGGAAAGGAAGGACATATCGCTCGAGAGTGTACGGTAGCGAAACCAATTCCAGCGGGGATGGTGATTCAAAAGGCTGTCCCAAAAAAGTCAAAGTCAACGGTTCCTGGAAGAGCGTTTGTCGTGACCGGTCAAAATGCGAGGAACCCGAACGAAGTTAGCACGGGTTAGTTAATTATAATTCTTGCGAAGTTTATACCTTACTAGATACCGGTTCTGCCCATTCTTTATCTCTCTTGTTTGCGCTCAACGTTTGAACTTGACTACGGAGAAATTATACTTTGACCTATTTATGGAGACTCCGTTAGGAGAAACTTTCATTTCATCTGTTGTTTAGAAATCTTGCTTGATTCAAGTTGGCACCATCACATTACCTTTTGATCTTATCTCTTTAAAGATACTTGCTTTTGATGTGATTTTGGGGATTGATTGGTTAACTACTCATCATGCCAAAATTGATTGCTTTCGTAAGGTTGTTAGTTTTTATATTCCTAAGCAACCTGTTATTTGAATTCAAGCAACGAAACCATTGAAGTCAAATTCTTTCATATTAAATTATAAAGCCATTTTTTTTTATTGAAAATCGAATGTCAAGCTTTCTTAGTCCATGTTATGGATTTGAATAAAAACACGTCAGATTTGAATAATATTCCTGTTGTTAATGATTTTTCCTGATGTATTTCCTGAAGAATTTCTTGGCTTACTCCCAAAGTGTGATATTGAACTTTGTATCGACTTTGAACCCGGTACAAAACCCATTTCTAAAAATCTCATGGCTCCTATTGAACTTCAGGAGTTAAAAATTTAACTATAGAATTTGGTACCCGAGCCTTTATCTTGTGACTTCCTTTGTGGAATGCACCGAAGCCAGACTCTTCGTAGGGGACACAATATTCGTGCGGTAGTAAACTGATAGGTGTTATTGTGACGTGCTATCCAAGATTGGGATATGAGTCACAGTTGAGAGCAACCTAAGTCAGTAATCGAAATACTTAACTTTCTAGGCTTAGTTGGTTATTATCGGAGATTCGTTGAAGGATATTCTCGAATCGCTACTCCATTAACGCAGCTGACTCGTAGAGATACAAAATTCAAATGGAGCAAGGAATGTGGGAAGAGCTTCGAAGAACTCAAGAGGAGACTCATTTCAGCACATGTTCTGACCATGCCATCCTGGAAAAGCGAACGTGGTAGCTGACGTGTTGAGCAGAAGATCGTATACAAGTACGAGTACGATATTGTCAAAGACTAATTTCGTATAATTTACAAATAATAGAGATGGAGATGAAAACTCTAGGTATCCACGTGATGATATACGAGTATAATCGACTTTAATCGATAAAGTTAAAGCTGTTCAAGCTACACACTAGAGCTGATGAATTTGATGAAGGAGGTACAAGAAGTTGTTATTTCAAAAGCGAGAATTAGTGAGGTGAGGAAAGCTCAAACCTTCGATTTATTAATCCATTTGAAATTCTCGATCGAATAGGAACTGTGGCCTATAGACTCGTTTTACCGCGAAGTATGATGCGTGTTCATAACGTTTTTCACGTATCGATGTTACAAAAATATGTGGACGATCCGAAACACATTATTGAGTTAGAACCAGACGAAATAGCCGAAGACTTAACGTACGAGGAGGTACCTGTCAAGATGTTGGATGGGAAGGAGTATGTCCTACGCACGAAGGTCATACCACAAGTTAAAGTTTTGTGGAGGAATCATGCTATAGAGGAAATGACCTTGGAGTTGGAAACAGAAATGAAAGCGAGGTATCTTTACCTTTTCGAAACACCAGTTACGTACGTCAATTTCGAGGACGAAATTTCATAAGGAGGGGAGGTTGTAAGACACCGAAAATTTTTAAATAAAAAGGAATTTCCTTTATTTATTTTTTGAAATAGTAAGGGTGAATTTGATTAATGTGGTTAGTTATGGGTAAAATGCGCAAATATTTTAAATAAGCAGGTGGTTATAAAATATTTATTGTTGTCGGGGGAATATTCATTTGGTCGTGGAATATTCTTGTTTTCGGGGAATATTCGTATGACGGCGCAGTCTTTTGTGGGCCCCATAACGGAAAGCGATTGGATGAAGAAAACGACAAATATAAGTTGTTTATAAAAAACGGCGTAGTTGTTACCGTTAATACTGTTGGAATACCCGGTGGTTAAAACACAGTAATATGCGTTGTTGCACAGTAGCACACGGTATTGCACCAATTATTGATTCTTACGTAAGAAGGCACTACTCAATAATGGTTACAATAATTACTGTTCAGTATTTTATGTTATTGATTCAATAATTGCTGCATTGATATTTTATATTACTGTTATTTCAATAAATTGTCATTACACAGTATTTTCCATTATCGAAGCAATAATTCATATTATCTGAATAATATTATTTGATAACATTATTGCCAATGTCTAGAAAGTTCTGTCTAAGGAGAGGTTTGGTCACCTAATTGCGCGCCAGTAAGGAGAAATTCTTATTGGAAAGCCCCCTCTATCTTGGGAACGGCCTGGTTGCCAATATTGTGATTCTGTAATATTATTTGTGAATAATTAATTATTGATTCATATGATGGGGAAAATATTGATTTTATGTGGATATAGATGGAGAAAATTTTTAATGTGACAATTGTTGAAAATTAATATTTTATCTTTTTCTGATAAAATAATTCATTTAAATATATTATTTTAATAATATATTAACGGTGATATTTTTATAATGAATGTGGGATATATGAGTTTATGAGGAGAAAGAGTATTTTTGTTGCAATAAATATTAAAAACAGATTTTGTGTGTCGGTAGACCTATTTATTGACTGAAAATTTGATTATAGTCTGTAAAATCGTCCGTTTGTGAATTTCGGTCAATTTCTGTTTGGAATTTGGAAAAACTTCCTTCTGCAAAGTTGTAGATAATGAAATTTCCTATAAAAACTCGCGAGACTCGAATTTTCTGACAAAAGAGCTATTTATTATGAATTATTGAAGTTCCGAAGCTCCGAAATAATTGATTTTTGGAAGTTTAAAATATTTTTTTAAAGGAAAACGTTTTTTATTACTTTCTAGAAGGTTTGCATGTGGAAAATGTTAGGAGCTGATTCAAAGTGTGCGTAGGAAATTATAATATATATATTAGTATTATATTAAATTTTCTGCTTTGGTGTTCTAAGAAATTTCCTATAAATAGATGCTTAGGTTAGAATTGAAAATCACACCAGAAACTGAAGTTTTCTCTCTCTATATTATCGAGCGTATTCTTATGAGTATTTTGAGTATACTTTGAGTATTTCTATACGGTGCAAGTTCAAGTCATAGCCTATATCCGGTGTTTTAACTAGAAGTACTGTCTTTCGAGGTAAGGGATGTTATTTTCTTCTAAAATGATATTATTTCTTCAATATCATTATGTTGAAATATTGGTTGGAACTTTTTATCAAATTTGAAACTTTTCCATGTCGGAGTTACTATTCATGAGTTACTATTCGCGAGTTACTATTCATGAGTTACTATTCACGAGTTACTATTCACGAGTACTATTTACGAAGCGTGATGATGTTTTTTTATGAAGTTTCTATCTTTTGGTGTCGGAGTTACTATTCACGTATACGACACTATTCACGTATACGACACTATTCACGAATACGACACTATTCACCAAAAAATGAAATTTCTTCTTTTTGTCCAAAATATCTATTCTGGATACTAGCTTTGATTGTATCCATGTTTTGATCATTCTTGAATTTTACTTCAGTATGATTATTTATGAAGTATTTTTGAACTCGAATTATTTAAAGTACGAATCCTTAATACTTGTTATTTTGTTTCACTGGATTCGTTTCCTTTAAAATATTTTTCATCATCCTCAGTCCTAAATGATGGTGTTACTGAATATCTTTGGCATGTAGTGCAAAGATGGTTTATTTTATTATGAATATCTTTGGCTCGAAGTGCAAAGATGTACAGGTGTTGAGATGAACATGAACAATTGATGAATATCTTTGGCCCGTAGTGCAAAGATGAACAGGTGTTAGATGAACATGACCAACTGATGAATATCTTTGGCCTGTAGTGCAAAGATGAATATTTGATTTGATTTGACATATATATTGATTGATGTTACAGGGATAAAATATTGATGATGAACTTTTAAATTCATAGATGTTAGTAGATTTTATTCTCTACTTAACTCTTCTAATGAATTATTGTTTCCGCTGCAGTTGTTGATCTAAAATTTGTTGTCTATTGTATTCTATCAGATTTTTCCCTGTTGAAGACTAAGGATAATTTGTTGTACATTATCTTAGTCATAATATTCTTTACTGGGCTAGTTGAGCTCACCCTTTTTCTTGTTGTTCTATTTTTTCTTCTCAGGAGACGAGAATGTAGCGAGTACGAGTCGGGGGATGTAATGATGGTTCTAGAGAGAGTTGTTTAGTAGTCCTCACCATTTTTGTAAAATAATGTATCAATAATTATGATGGAGATTTATTTGTATGTGGATATTGTCTTGACGGCAATAGTTTATATGTTGTAATAATAAAGTTATAGTTATTTCTGTACCATGTATTTGGCGACTCAGAATGGGTTGGATGGAATGGACCTATTTTGGGGGCGTCACATTAGCTGACTTTCCTTATTCAATTACTGAAGTCTTCTTATGATTATCTTGTGGAAGACTTCATCTCAAATGGCTTCACAACTCAATCTTGATGCTGATTGGGTTGGTGCTTAAATCTTCTTTTAGCTTGCATGTCATTCGTTGAGTGCTCTCTGGTTCCCTTTAGGTAGGATGTATCTTTGCAGTGCCAACTAGAGGCTTCGTTCCTTTGGATATTCTGGGAGTGCTCATTAGTTGAGAATCGTACTTGCTCTACGATTCTGTCTCTGAATTGTGAGCACTTTTGTTGAGGTCGTAGTTCTGCACTCTACGATTAGGCTTCGGCTGTGCAGAAACTACGATTCTGAGATCAGATCTTGACATTACGATTTCTGCCTTGTGCCTATTGTCTTCATCTTATCTTGCTCGACTACGATCTCTGCATGTAATCAATAGACTCTACGAACTCAGAGTGTAGTCTACGATCCTTGACATGGCTTCGGCATCGATAGACTCTACGACTCCGAGTGTAGTCTAGGTTTTTGTCTTGGCTTTGGAAAATGATCGGTCGGCTCGTAGACATGATGTCTCTACGATTCTGAACATGACTTTCTCAGCATACTACGATCCCGAGAAAGCTCTTCTCGATATACCACGATCCTTCATTGTTTCCCTTGGCAGTCTACGAACTCCGAGATCTATTATCTTGCAGACTATGATTCTGCCTCGATAGCTCTCGAGTTAACCTTGACTCTCCTGGCAGACTACGATCTCTGGTGCAGTACTCGATGATCAGACAAGCCTATCTATTACATCATAAGATCAACCTGACATGCTTGATCTTTCTATATTTATAGTCCTTGTACATCATTTCTTTTTAAGGACTTCACAAAGCTGTTTTGCTTATGTAGGATCAACCTAAATACTTTATCAATTCATTCTAAGTCCTTGTACAAATGTTTCTATTATCTATCAAAGGACTTTACATCTTTTCTTAATGCAAGCATACTTGCATATTGTTCATTCACACACATAGACACACACACACACACACACATATATATATATATATATATATATATATATATATATATATATATATCATAATCAAATCATATGTAAACAGAAATATCATTCATATGTTTATTCCTGACAATCTCCCCCTATTTGATTATGACAAAAATAATAAGTGCATATGCATGTTATGAATGAATCTTATATATAGTGAGCAGCTGTATTTCTAAACCTAATAATCATGAATGTCATTTATAAAGATATGACAATTTATACATTAAGACACTTTACATCCTGGATTCAGAACATACCTAACTAGTTAAAGATGTACCTCTTTGGCTCCATGTATGTTTCCAGGATGTCTGTTGATCAACTACTCATCTGTTTGTTCTTCTTTTTCTTGCTCCCCCTGGGATGATGACCTTATGTCTTTGTTTAGCTCCCCTTCAGCATCTTTTTGATCGTGCTCCCCCTTAGACTCTGCGATTCTGTGATCATCATCTTTTGGCTCCCCCTCAAATGATGATTCTTTTTCTGCTGCAGCTGCTGTCTTCTTCTTTGACTTCTTCTCTGTTATCCCTCTACTCTTCCTTGAGTTGCTCTTGCTCCTCTTCTTTCTATGCCTCTTTTTCTCCCCCTTTTTGTCATCAATCATTTGAGAGAGTTGCTCCATGTTGGACATAAGCTGCTCCATTAGGTAAGAGGAGTTGGCAAATTCAAACTTGAGTTCCTGCTGGCCTAGCTCAAGTTGAACTGAGAAAGACTGCTTCAGGTCGTCAATCTTGTCAGAGAGGGCTTGGATCTGCTCTTCATTTGCCTTCTAAACTCGTAGAGCTTTTGCCTTTTGATTTTGTATGATCTTCTGATAGATGCTATCTCTCTCTTGGAGTTTGAGAGATACATCAGCCATAGTAGCTTGAAGCTTATTCTAAAGTGAGTCATCTCCTTTTTCTGTCGACTTTTGTGACTCTCCAGTGAGTAGAGATATCTTCCTACTTAATTCATCAGAAATCTTCAGTAGTTTGTGCTCCAGAAAAGTTTGATCCTCTTGTTGGGAAAATTCGGGTTGAGCATTGGATTGGACTCTACGATTTTCATTCTTGGACAGATTTTCGAAGGTTTGGATAATCTGAACAATTATTGAGTACCAATTGCTTGTAGAGGATGAGGGAATGTCAGAGAGCAGTGACTGGGCTGTTGGAAGCTTCTGACTTTGAATCTGATCAGTCTCAGCATTAGAGTGACTAGACTCTACGATCAACTCCTTTACCATGTTCCTTCTTCCTTTCGAGTCCACTCTACGATCGTAGGGGATATAGTGATTGCCAGACTATCGAAATACTTTGAAGTGGGACTGGTCTTTGATCGTCTGTGTAGCATAATTTTTCACCATTGGGAAGTTTTGAGCCACCAACTCCAGGCTTGGAAACTGCTTGTAACACTAACTGAATTAGCTTCCATCTCTTTCAGTGTGGGCCTTTAGCCATGTCATCCATTGGAAGAACCATCTCATCAGCAAGTCGTCAGGATTGTAGAGAATGGTTGTGCGGTCTAGTTCCATGTTGTTCCAATTTTTAAACACCTCAAACTCAGTCATCTTTACTACCTTGAGCTTTTCATTTCCATGACTTACCCATCTTTCAGGTGGTGTCTCTAATGGTTCATTTAGGACTTCTACCACTATTCTTCTTGTGAATTTTGCTGGAGAGAGGACAGGGTAAAATTCTAGTTCTTTTGATTCTTGATTTTCAGAATTTGAATCATTCTTCATTACTCCTCTCTCGTAGTCTGAACCATCCTGATCATTTCCAGTAGAGAGATCTTCTTGCCGCATTTCATTTCCAGAACCTTCTTCAGCTGGATCTTCTTCAGATTCATCTTCTACATTGCTGGTTTCTTCTTCAGCACTTTCTCCCTGGGATACAGACTCATCATCACTCAATTCAATGATGGCATTTGATTGACCACTACTCCTTTTGGAGGCAAACTTGGCTTGCAGTCTGTAGCTTTTCCTTCTTCTTGGAAGTTCAGGTTTGGGAGAGTCAGACTCTTCTTCTTTTTCAGAATCTGACTCCTCTGGTTCAACAGACAGACTTCTTTGGAGTTCAGCACTGGCAAGGGCAGATTCTTCTTCTTTGGACTTGGCATCTTTTAAGCCATCAAGGTGGCTATCTGGATTGGAGGGGGCATTTTCTTCTTCTCTTAGAACAGCATTGTCTGACCCATTATCTGGGCTTGTTGGGGCAGTTGCATTTGGGGACGCTATTGGGTCATCTTGAATTTCTTCTTCATCATCAGAGTGACTGCTCTGAGGATTAGCCACGGGGCTTGAGCATTCTTCTTTATCAGCAGATGCTGTAATTTCTTCCATCACATCAGCTTCATTTTCATTGCTGGATGTTGTCTGTGGAGACTGGGCCTTGACATCTGTTTCTTTTTCTTCTGCTGACTCTACGTTCCTCTCTTCAGCAAATGTACTATTTTGGGAAGCTGAGGCTGGTTTGTCTTCCACCTTAGCTTTCTTGCTGACTAGCCCTTGAAGTAATCTGCTACTTCTCCTCTTTGTTGTTTCAACAGTTAGGACTTTTTCTTCTTTATACTAATCTTTTGAGGAGACTTTTCTTGATGGGGTCTGAGCTTTCTTTATACCTCTAGATTTCTTCTTGGCTGGTGTGATTGATGCTGGTACCGAGTCATCAGACTCAGAGTTCTCTGCCTCTTATTTTTTCCTTTTATTTGCATAGGCTCTGCTGCTGCTCCCAGCTGTCAGCCTTTTGTTCTCCTTAGGGTTTTTCTTCCAGTTCACAAATAATTATGGAGACGTCACTTTGTGCACATTCAAAGTTTCTCCCTCATCATCCTTGATTTTCCCTCCTAGCTTCTTCTTTAGTACAATACTCAGCAGCCTACCATGAAACACCTTGGTTAAGGGTTTTTCAGTGGACTTCTTCTTCTCAACCTTTTCTACCCACTTGGAGATTTGATCAAACAAGATAACTCCAAAGTCGATTTATTTCTTTAGAACTGTTGTTGACATTATCTTCAACTGTTGGTCAATCACTGTGTCATGTGCAGTGTTCTTGTACAATATACATTTTCCAACTATTTCAGCAAGGAACTCATACTCTTCTGGAAACTCCTTATTCTTCATGTCTTTCAGGCTAGGGTTTCTTTGGTACCCCATGAACTCCTTTACTTGTTCAGTATTAATATCATAAAGGTTCTTCAGCCCTTGGTTAGGAAAACCTAGGCACTGATTGAGGTCAGAAGATTTCAGCTTTAGAGATTGACCTTTAACCTTGGTAGACAGGGTTCCAGAGTTTATGGAGGCGTTTGAGTAGAACTCTTTAACTAGGTCAATGTATACTCGAGTACATGCTTCAAGGCATTCTGAGAATCCAGCTTTCTTCACAAGCTCGTGAATGTCCCTGAACTTCTTTTCGGATTTCTCAAACGATTTGGTTTTGAGCTGAATGCCGGTGATAACTCGCCAGTTTTCCATTTGAGTAGTTCGAAGAATGTGGGTATTCTATTTGGAGAGGTTTATGAGAGATGGCTGATCGTGATTTGGTAAGGCTTTGGAGGGTTAACTGATTTTAGCTCTTGAGAGGATTCTAGGGTTTGAAAATGGGAGAGAGAAAGGTTCGATAGCTTTTGGTAACTGTCTGCAGATTTGAATTTGTCTTTAAGGCAGTTCCTTCTAACTCTGCATAATCAATGATGTGTCAACCGTCTATTGGTTGCACGAGGCCCAGTAATGAGCTGTAACTCCCCATAACTTTTCAGTTAAATATTTCTTTTTAGAAGACTAGTCGTTTAAACGACGTGGCTCTGACCGTTGACCTTTTGATTCGTAGAGTAGCATTGTAAGGCAGCTATGGACTCTATGATTTCCTTTGTTGACTCAACGATCAACTTTTGAGAGATGTTGCAGTGGATGGATTTGACTTCTATCCTCATTTTGATGCAGCATAGCTTGATTACTGATATACTCGAACTTATCTCCTCCTTTTCAATGGTTAAGCAATTGTCTCATTTTTTCAAACTCCTTGTGAACTGGAGTACCCTTTGGTAGAACTACGATCGTTGAGTTGTCTTCTACGATCGTTGAGGTTGCACTGCGATCCTGGAGTTCTCTTCAACCTTGACTCTATGATCGTTGACTGACTTGGTCCTTGAGATGAATTTGATCAAGCAATTCTTCTGGGACAAGGTAGCTCAAGAAGGGCCAACCTCTTAGAGTGAGCTAAGGGTCAGGTTTGTCCCTGAGGCTCTTTCCAGATGAAATGCTATAGAAGTGGTTTGCAATGATATCTCATTCGACCTTTTCTGATGGGGAGATCCTCTACCACCTTTAGACAGTTGCATTTGCTGTAATGGTGGTGTCCTCCTTCTTCTACACTGTGATCAGATGCTTGATCGTAGGCACTCCACGATTTTGAGTTGGGTGTCTGAAAGGTTATCAGTAATACGTTTTGAGATGTTCCTACTGACTATGGATCTTCATTTGGTTCATCAGCCACAAAGTTTTGGACTTTTTAGCTGGTACATTTCTTTATAGTATAATTTCAGTTCTATTGCTTCTTAACAAATCACTGCTCCCCCATTGTTGACATTGTCTTCCCAGATAGATGTGATTCCATCTTCTTCAGGTTCATTTGAAGGCAGCCTTGCATATCTCATTCTGACTGGAATCTCCATCATCACTTAGATCTCTTTGTATCGTAGAGATGAGTATTTTCAGGACTGATCACTCTACGATTATTTGACAGCACTACGAACGTAGTCTTCTTTGACAGTTGTGTTTGTGAAGTTCTGCTCTTGCAATAAGTTCCTCTTGAATGATGCTCGATGATCTTCTGTTGTGAGCTTCCTTGAGGATTCTTCTCATATAGCATTCTTGACTAGCTTTTGAGCACATAAGACCCTTTCCTTCTTAGGCTGAATAGCTTGCTTCCATATACAGATTAGCAGCCATGTGAGCTTCATTCTGATTATCTCAGAGGGTCTTCAAGGACAGGCTTAGACATATAAAAATTTTGTCAGAATCAATTCTGAACAGTCCTTGGCCTTCTGCTGGTTGAGTCTTCTTGACTGAAGTCTTCTGCTTCATCATTCCTTAGTGTGGTCAGACTGACCAAGTACCTGCAGGTTTAAATATATTTCTATTTTTGGTACCCATAATTAAATGGGTCCTGCTAGGTTAGTTTTCTAAACCCCTGTTTCTCTTATTTGGATAATCATCATATTTATCTCCAACAGACATATTCATGCATGCACCTATCTTAAGATAATACATTTTGAGATGCATGGTGAGTGTGTGTAGGATTTGACATTAAATAACACACTCATTATCTATGATAGATTCATCATTTACTGGGTTATGTTCACAATGTTTAAGTGTTCACAGAGTGGGAATCGACTATCCGATTTAGGAGTATCTAGTTGATTCATTGAGGTGATCAGTTTCTACGAATCAGCAAGATCCTCTTGCAGAACTGATCATACTCTGTGTGTTGTCAAACACTTAGAACATAGGCTTGTACATACATACTAACCCACCAGCAAAGATTACTTCACATAAAGTTTATTAGGCATGTGATGCTCTTATCACTCATTTCAGATTTCCTTCAAGATGTCATCTTTAACCTAAAACTTGGATGAAGAGAAAGTTTATAGTCAATATTTGAGTTTCCATCCTCAAGTTACTTTCTCTCTTCACCTTTTTAGGTAGATTATGACTCCTTGACAGAATACTGTTATAGTTCATAAGAAGATGCAATTATGATGTATACATTTATAATAGTGAGGAACTGTACCTTTTTACTGTAAGTTACTAAACAATCATTTATCTTAGATATACTAAGTTTAGGTACTGATGTGCATAGCTTTACTTTTGCTCCTGACAGCTTATTGCTCTTGTTGGCCTTTAATCAATCAGTCGTGGTCTTAAAGATGCAGCCTGAGAATCTTAGCATCTGTAGTTCTTTTAAAATCCTTCAGTTCATGAAGTTTGCATCCAGCCGTTGGTTGACCAGACATATATCTGAGGAGAACTTCTTTCTTCTTTGGATGAGCATTTCTTTGCATGTATGGTCTTTTCATTTTTCAGACTGGTGGATGCTTGACTCTTTGTCATTGATGTCTCTTGAGCTTTCTCGTCTGGTCTTCAGACTACAAGATTGACTGTAGGCAAGGATTGGTCTTGTTGATGTAACAATCAAGACCATTGACCAATCTGAATAGCTTCAGGTTTATATACACATTTAACCTATACAAAATATTTCTAACATGTGAGCTCATCTGCATTTAACAAGTTACTTATTAATAAACTAAGTTTAGAACAATGTTTGTGCCAGGGATCAGACTCAAAGAGATTAGCTTTTGAATATAGCATGAGAACCTGCTTTGATACCAATTGTTAGTTCTCAAATAGCACAATAGATCTAGAAGGGGGGGGGGTTGAATAGATTCTTTTTAATTTCAAATACTTTTCTGGTTTACTTTGTATTGCTCATAATTTAACATATGACAAACACAAGAATCTTTTCAAACACAGCGGAATAAGTAAAAGATCCCCTTCATTGATATATTCATAATCATACATACATTGTTCGTAGAGTTAGTTTGGTTGTAAGCAGTTAAAACATACATATCAGTTATAGCAGTTATAGTACATAATGTAAATGATATAATGTAAAAGACACAAGGGGTTTTAAGTGGTTCAGAGACTCGAGCTCCTAATCCACTCTTCTGCTTTCAACTAGAAGGATTTCCACTAAGGAAGGGCATCACCCTGAATCTCTACGATTCCTTCAAGGCCAGCAGCCTTGGGACTTCTCTAGTTCCCTAGGAACTCTTCAAGCCCAGCAGGCTTGGAACTTCATTTAGTCCCTACGAACAAGGACCCTTCTGGCCCTGCTTCATTTTGTCCCTCCGGACAAGGACCCCTCAGTCCCTGGCTGTTGTTGTTATTGGAGTCGGTGCTGAGCTGCTAAGATGTCTTCATGCTCTTAACATCTTCTATACTTAGCAGCTTGGCTTGATCACCCTTGAAATGCAGTTGAGTGTTTGCATGATGCTCAGCTTCTTCGGTTACTCAACCACTTCGGATGACCCCTTGTTGAACTTCCTTGAAGATCATTCTTCTTGGTACTTGATGGCTGCACATGAGAGGCTTCCAAGCTGACTGTAGGCTCTTCTATTAGGTACTTAGAAGCTTTCTCATGCTTGACACTAAGATGGCATTTATGATCTCTCTTCTTGCTACTAGATGCCTTCTCATGATGGACTTGCTAAGATGACTTTAGGCTCTTCTCTATTGTACTTAGAGTCTTCCCACGATGGACATCAAGATGACATGATGCTCTTCTTTCTCTCGGCAGTTCAGAACACTCTACATATAGTAGAACTCTCACTTCTACATAGTAGAACTCACACTTCTACTTCTTTCGTTGTCTGACTTCTGAGTGTTCTTGGTGGATCGTAGAGTGAGCCTTCGGACTCACTGTTTCACATGGTTTAGATCAATCCACTTTCTCTCCAAACTCGAAAAATCCAGCAACCTTTGATCTTTGAAGCTCTTCCTCATTTATACTCCTTCCCAATCCTTCCGTTGGAAAGTAATCGTTGAAGGCTATTCAAATATCTTCACAGATATCAAGTTGCTTGAGGTAGACTGCTGATGTGACATGTCATACTTTATCTGACATTGCAGTCTACTGTTTTACCTACCCGTCAAAGTTGTCACTTTAATGTTTTGGGCAGGTTGAAGACTTTATTATTTCCTTCTGATTTCTCGATCAGAGGTTGTCCTTTTGCATCGATGCTCTCAATAAACTTTTGTCTGAATACCATCCTTCAGATTGAACCGTTGCCAATGCTTCAGTCTTCGGGTATTCGAACTCTATGATTCTGATGCATGTCTTCGAGGACCTGATCGTAGTGTCTTGTTGAGTGTTTCTCATTGACTGGTAGAGTTAACACTACGATTTTGAAGATTGTTGATTGGATCTTTAATATAGAACACCTCTTCCTTCTATTTTCCAGTGCTTCAATACTTCTGTTTGATTTGACTATTCTCAGAGACTGATGGCCTAATTCCTTGCTCTGGTCTCCTTTTGAATATCAAGACACTTCAGATTTGTGGCGCGTCCAGCTTGCTTTCTCCTTGTGATCTCTCGTTCACTTATCATCAATGAACTGACCTTATACTTAATCACTTTAGCCTTGCTCTTCAGAGGCTGACCAATATCTCGGTTCACCTTCCATCTGTTCTTTCTTTGTTAGGCAAACATTATAATCTTGTTTGCTTCCAAAATCGTTGTCTTCTTATCATTTGACAGCTACTACATTAGCTGACTTTCCTTAGTCAGTTACTGAAGTCTTCTTATGATTATCTTGTGAAAGACTTCATCTCAAATGGCTTCACAACTCAATCTTGATGCTGATTGGGTTGGTGCTTAGATCTTCTTTTAGCTTGCATGCCATTCGTTGAGTGCTCTCTGGTTCCCTTTAGGTAGGATGTATCTTTGCAGTGCCAACCAGAGGCTTCGTTCCTTTGGATATTCTGGGAGTGCTCATTAGTTGAGAATCTTATTTGCTCTACGATTCTGCCTATGCATTGTGGGCACTTCTGTTGAGGTCGTAGTTCTGCACTCTACGATTCGGCTTTGGCTGTGCAGACACTACGATCCTGAGATTAGTTCTTGACATTACGGTTTCTGCCTTGTGTCTGTTGTCTTCATCTTATCTTGTTTGACTACGATCTCTGCATGTAATCAATAGACTCTACGAACTCAGAGTGTAGTCTATGATCCTTGACATGGCTTCGCCATCGATAGACTCTACGACTCTGAGTGTAGTCTACGTTTCTGTCTTGGCTTTGGTAGATGATCAGTCGGCTCGTAGACAGGCTGTCTCTACGATTCTGAACATGAATTCCTCAGCATATTACGATGCAGAGGAAGCTCTTCTCGATATACCACGATCCTTCATCGTTTACCCTGGTAGTCTACGAACTCCGAGATCTACTATCTTGCAGACTAAGATTCTGCCTCGATAGCTCTCGAGTTAACCTTGACTCTCCTGGAAGACTACGATCTTTGGTGCAGTACTCGACGATTAGACAAGCCTATCTATTACATCATAAGATCAACCTGACATGCTTGATCTTTCTATATTTATAGTCCTTGTAAATCATTTCTTTTTAAGGACTTCACAAAGTTGTTTTGCTTATGTAGGATCAACCTAACATATTTGATCAATTCATTCTAAGTCCTTGTACAAATGTTTCTATTATCTATCAAAGGACTTTACAACTTTTCTTAATGTAAGCATAATTGCATATTGTTCATTCATACACACACACACACACACACACACATATATATATATATATATATATCATAATCAAATCATATGTAAACAGGAATATCATTCATATATTTATTCCTGACAAACTGTATTAGAAATTTGGAAAGAGATCACTAAAAGGATGAGAGGTTAAAGAGGCGTAATATGTATGGATTTTGTGCGCTAATTTTGAAAATTAAAGAAGTTTGGAGGACTTGATTTGACTAGAGGAGGGGCCATTTTCAATCAATTTCCTTCTTTCCTATTTCTCAACTTTGTCAAAATGTCTAAACTCCATAGTACCGCTATAAATGTTCCGAAGTGGTGGTGGGTGGTTCACAGTGGTGGTTGGTTTAATGGTGGTATTGTGGTGATGGGTGGTTCATGGTGGTGATTGGTTTAATAGTGGTGGTAGCTAGATGGTAATAGACTAATAACAACTGGCAGCGACGGCTGCAGAGGTAGCTTGGGTAGTTGTGCTGACTGTAGTGATGGAATAAGTTAGGTTATTTGTTATTTATTTATTTTATTTATTATTTAAGTTATTGCTTTATATGTTTGCTCTCGAAGTGTTAAAATCTTTTTTTTTAAGTATAAGCACTTATCGTCTAGTCATCGACGCCACGTTACTAATTTATGACATAAAAGATTTAATCGAATGAAAGTGAAAAAAATTAATAGTTTAATAATTTAATTGAATAAATTGAAAGGTCAATCACCGAAGTAAAAAAATGACAATAGTTTAGAGTAATAATTAATATTTAAACCCTTATAGTAATATTACCACAGGTGCAAAATAATTTCATGCTTGCACATCAGCACTGAATCGATTCCAACCAATCAAATCTCTATCTACTTCCAATCTTTAGCTTACATTAATAGTGAATTTTATATTTCAAAATTTTTACGTAACATATTTCTTTGGCACGTGCACCTTACACTAAAAGTGAGTTCTACAATACAAAATCTTTATTTAGTACAATCACGTTAATACAATCAAAATAAATACACGTCCAAAATCCTTACCACATAATATGATTATAGGTAGTTTAATAAATAACCACAACCAACACTAACCACAACCAACACAATGCATTCAAGCATAACCATGAAAAATGATTATTACATTTGAAACAAGAGAGTAGAAATACACATTTACTCATATGTTAAATAACTCATACACAACCATAAACCAATTCACAATAGAAATAACAACATTTATTGTGTTGTAGTGCAATCACCTATTGCTTTATGTTGTTGCTTTTTGGAGTTGCTTGAATTAACTTGTTGCTTAACGTATTTGTGCAAATTACATGTTGGGTTTTGCTATTTAGTTATGGTGGCAAGCTTATGTATCATGCATGTTACATGTTGATCCATGTTTTCTGCTTTATACTTTTCCTAGGTTAATGTGCTACTACTTTTTTGCTGCTAGTTTAGACTATTCTTATTGTGTTGGTTTGCAGAAACAAGATATACATAAAATCAACATTGTAAAAAATCGAAAACATAGTATAAATCAATTTTTTTTGCAATCACATGAATCACCTTATGCTATATTATTAATTGAAGAATGATAAAATATATATATTATGAAGATGATCAACTCCTTGATGTGATCTTCAAGCTCCAATCATTTTTTCCTCTATGCTTCTCCAATTCTTCGGATCAAACGCAAGCAACTCAGTGTGTGCAGCACTCTAAAAGTGATTCACCAAGAGAATATTGATTGAAAAAGTAAATATAAGTTCTACAAGATTATGGGTGGCTAGCCCTAATTCTCTCTCTCCTAACTCCTTAGGTATGGAGAATTATTACCTAAAATCAGCATTAACATTAGTCTGTTCCACAATAAGACCCCTTTTATTTATAGACTAAGGTAGTGTTTGATTAGGTCTTAATGCCTCTTAATATGTGTTCCTCTAATTCGGTTAGAGGTAAAATTTGTTTGGTAAATTTTTTCTTGTCTTTTAATGTCTCTTAATCAGTAAGATTCAAAAACAATTCCAAACCATCCAGAGCCTCCTCTTACCGAGTTTAAGTTTTTTTTTGACAAAAATAACCTCAGCTATATTACAAAATACCTCTTTTGTCCATAATACAATCTGAACTCTACTGATCTTCCCGTTTCCTTCACTTCGATCGCCGCTCCTGTCTGCTGCTCCTCCTTCACTCTTTCCGCTGGTAAATCTTCTCTCTCTTCTTCATATATTCTTCGTTATTTATTGATTTATTCTTATTAATCTTCTTCATCTATTGTTCATTATTGCTCTGTTGTGTGTTGTATCTAGGCCTGACAAAATATGGTTATGGGCTGGTTTTGGTTTTCAAAATATGGTTATGGTTCCACTTAAGAACTAAAATCATATTTACCATTTTTAATATGGGTTATGTGGGTTGAAACCATATGGTTATGGTTCAAATATAGGTCAACCCATATTTTAAATTTTAAACATACTATTATTATGAACTAATTAAATAAATTATTATTAGATATATCATTTATACATAATCACTAAATATTATTTTTTTAGAGGGAGTGAGGGTGGGGTGGGGTGGGTGGGTGGTGTATACATATTCATTTAATATTATTTTTTTTGGGAAGGAGTGTTGGGTGGGTGGGTGGGTGGGTGGGTGGGTGGGGGTAAAGGGTGGGTGGTGTATACATAATCGCTTATTATTAGTTAATTTTGGGAGGGAGTTGTGGGGGGTGGGGTGGGTGGGTGGGGGTAGGGGATAGGGGTGGGGTGGGGGTAGGGTTAGGGTGAGTATGGTTGGGTGGGGGTAGAGTGTGTGGTGGGGTGGGTGGTGTATACATATTATTTTTATGGGTGTGGGTGTGGGTGTGGGTGTGGGTGTGGGTGTGGGTGTGGATGGGGGTTAAGGGGTGTATACATAATCACATAATATTTTTTTTTTGGTAGGGTGCGTGGGTGGTTGGGTGGGGTGGGGGTAAGGGGTGTATACATAATCACATAATATTATTTTTTTAGTTTGGTGGGTGAGTGGGTGGGTGGGTGGGTGGGTGGGTGGGTGGGGGGAAGTGGTGTATACATAATCACATAATATTATTTTTTTTTGGGTGAGATGTGTTAGGTTTGTAATATTCATGAACACAATCAAATTGCATAAAATAAGCGAAAACATGGAAAATCAGAGTTTTAAAATTTTATAAACCATATACCCGGATCATCAATTATGCACAATTATTAATTAAACGAAAAAGAAAGAACAACAATTATTCCCTTGAAGATTCGAGCTTCCTCAGGTACAAGTTCACTTCCAATCTTTTTCGCGTTCAACTTGAATTCACCGTGTTTGGTTCCTTCCTTTGATCAACGTTAGCCACCCAAGTGTTTGGCCTCTAGAGGTGATCCACCAAGGACGAAGAAAGATTCAAGAAGATGGGTATTTGGCTAAACCCTAATTTTCTATCTCTATAGAAAAAGAACGTACTCTCCAACTATTGGAATTGCATATTCTATTAAAACGTCAAGGACACCCCCACCTATAATAAGATTCCTCTTATTTATAGATGTGGGCAACCCTCTTTAACAATTAAGGAATTGTGTTTTATTTTAATTAATTAAACTCCTTTAATTAATTAGGCTCCCAATCTTATTAGAAATAATTAATTAAACTCTTTTAATTAATTTGTCTCCTAATCTTATTAGCAATTATTAATTAAACTCTTTTAAGTAATTAGCCTCCTAATCTTATTAGGATATTTGAGAGTACTTATATTAAATTAATTTTTATCTCTTTAGAAATTAAAATAATAATAATTGTAATAATATTAATAAGACTCCTCTTGTTAATTTAAATATTTAATATTTCTAAAATATTAAATAATAAATATTAAGTTATTTAATTTATTCTATCACCATAGATTAAATTAAATACATTTAACATATTATTACGATTATGCCATTAACTTCTTAAATAATTATTCTTTCTTTTATGGTGTGAACCTTTAGGTTCTTCATATTAAACCGGTTGTGAATAAATCAATTAGAACAATTCTAATCTTATTTAAATAAATAAATTAAACAATTAATTTATTTAAATAAATAATATTTATTCTATAATAGGGATAAGCCTCTCTAGCGATCAACGACTTTTCAGATAATATAGATTTCAACATTAATCATAAAAGAACATTTGATTAAATAGTTACCGTACAATTCAATCCTTCCACCATACAATGTCTCAATTAAATATAAGACATAAAATTACTGTCAAGTCTTATTTTATTTAATTATATGTATTTCGACTCTTAAATGCACAACTCCAAATAATGCAAATTAGAAACTCCTTTCTAATTTCATTCTGCCTTGGCCAAAGACTACTGGGTTGTCATTTATCGAATCACATAGGACATTTCTCCTCTTTTACTAGAAGCGGTAGATTCTTTATTGATCATACATTATCTCCATGTACAACTTATTATACCCAAGCATACCCTTTGATATACCCTAAGGGTCTTAAGGAATAAGTCAAAGTATAACTCATCATACACAAGATACTATGATGATCTCAAGTCTAAGGATCACTTGTACTACTATCACTACAGGAATTCATATTGACAGGCACGTAAAACTCCATTAGGTATTACTTAGCGAGCCACGTTAAGTGAACTTATTATTTAATAAGCACCTACATACTTGCTTTAGTGTCTCCACGCAAATGATCATGAGATCAATCATACTCATCCAATGAGCAAGCAACGTATGTACCAATCTATCCGGATTCACTAATCCCAAATTTAATAATCTAATGATTGGGAACTATTTTAGTTTTAAGCTTTCTAAGAATTTAGATCTCATTAGAATGATCATCATCATTATTCTAAAAGCATTGCTTAAAACTATGGGTTTATCACATATTATAAAACAACATCATGTAGATAATTATAAGTCTTTAATAAATTAATATTTTTTATTAATAAATGAATAAGATTGTTACAAAGTATATGTTTTATCATCAAACATGATTGACTTATGTGCATACTACTTTCAATCTCCCATTTGCACTAAAGCCAATCGTCATGGTATCTCATACCCTTCTTCTCTAAGTGACGATTATCCTGCTGTTGGATAAGCTTTAGTTAATGGATATGTAATGTTGTTCTTGAGAGTCCACTATCTCTATAGTGATTTCCCATCTTTCAATGATACTTATAATCAAATGAAAGTGGCACAACACATGTTTAGATCCAAGATGAGACTTAGAAACTATTCTTAGTTCTGTTATGAACTTATCATCCAAACAATCAACTTGTAGCTTCATTTACAGCTATATACTTTGTCTTTATCACTAAACCAGCAACTCTTTGATGTTTGGAATATTTCCAATTCAATGCACCATCGTTCAAGGTAACGCTTTACCTTAAAGTGGATTTTCTGTCGTCTTGGTCTATCTAAAAAACTTGAGTCTGTTAAGCCCTCTAGTTTTAATTTTGACCCACCATAAATCTTAATCACATCCTTAGTTTCGATTAAGTACTTTAAGATATTTTTCACTGTCCTATAGTAAACTTTTCCAGAATATGATCGATCATTATCAGGTCTCGTATATTTCATTGTATACATGATTGTCACTCATGTGATCTCTCTTTTCAGGAGTCTGTGGGGACTATTAAGAGATATACGCTACATGGCTCATCAACATGAGACATATCCTGGAGTTTGCCATGCTAAATGACTTTAGCATCAAATGAATATACGTTCTTTGGGTTAAGTCGAGCATCCTCTGAATCTATCTATATAGATTTTATCCCCAATTAAGCTACTCTTTCCCAAATCATTCACGGAGGAATGTTTAGACAACTTTATCTTTACTGATTATAGCATTGGTATGTTATTCCTTATTCGTAGTATATTAACATATAATACTAGGAATATCACGACGCTCTCACTGACCCTTTTGTACACACTAGGTTCATTCTTATTTTTTTATAAAATCAAACTCTTTTGATTGTCTCATCAAAACGAATGTTCCATATTTGAGAAGCTTGATTCAATCCATTTCTCCGAGTGTCTACAACTCTTACCTCATCGTATGTAACTGGATCATTATCTTCTATGATGTGTACCTCATCATCATCATCTATGATGAATCCATACCTCCTAGGTATCTTTGGTACTATTCCAGATTTACGATTCGGTTGTGGTATAATAGGTCTATGGCAAAAAGCACCTTTTGGCCATTGTGGTTATAGTGATTTAACGAATTAGCCACTGTACTTTTAAAATATTCAATTAGCCCACTGAACTTTTTAAAAATGTGCAATTAACCCATTCCGTCCAAAAAATTGGACGGACGTTAACAGATCAGCTTACGTGGCTTTTTTAAAAAAAAAATATTATGTGATAATTACGTGGCAACAGATCATTTTTTATTTTTTTTCTTTTCCTTTTATCTTTTCCTTTCTTTTAATAATTATTTTTATTTTAAAAATTAATTCCAAATAATATAAATAATATATCAAATTTTTTGTATCAATGAGATCTATTACAGCATTACATTCATTTCAACAAAAAAAATCATTAATTATGTGGCAAAAAATAATTAAAATAATAAAATTTATATTATAACATATCAGATCTAGGCAAAAGAGTAATATAACATTTTATATTAAATTTAAAGGACAAAAGAATAATATAACATTTTATATTAACTTAAACTAAATTTAAACAAAAATAAAACCCAAATATATCAGATCTAGGCATCTAGCAAATGAGTTCATCTTCCTCCATCACACTAGTTCATCACCGATCTCCTTCTAGCAGCCCGGATTCTCCTTCTCCACCACCGATCTCCTCCTCATACTACCTCGCCTCGGCACCCCACAGCCCACCACCGCCACTATCCTCCGCCTCCACGCGCTAACAGCCCAGATTTTCCTTCTTCACCACCGATCTCCTCATACTACCCAGTCTCGGCACCCCACAGCCCACCACCGCCACTACCCTCCGCCTCCACGCGCTAACAGCCCGGATTCTCCTTCACCATCGATCTGTTCATACTACCCCACCTCGGCACCCCACATGCTACTCACCCTCAGCGCCGGCTTACAAGGTCCATAACCGGAGCACAGTGATTCAGAACAAATTAAAATTACTACTAATGGGAATGGTTCTTCTTCATCCTAATTTGTTGTTGTTATGATCTGTTAGGATGAATGGATTTTTTGGATTGGGGTTTTAATTTCAGATCTTGATGTTTGCCTGTGTTGGGGGATTTGGATGTTGCTCCTTGTTCGAATTGGTCTTGCCGAAAACTGGGTTGAGGTTTGTGAGATCTTGCTGTATATTTTGTTTAATTGTATTTTAGTTTAGTTTAATTTAGTTTAATTGTTAATTTATTAAGTTTAATTTATGTTTGTTGTGTATCCTCTGGATCTGATCAGTAGTGGGAGATTGGGAGATCTGATCTATGGCTACGGAGTTATTGGGATTTGTGGAGTAGATTGTCTGTGGTGAGCCGGGAGTAGTCGACGGCGGTGATGATGAACAGTAGGCGGCGGTGGTGATGAACAGTAGGCGGCGGTGGTGATGAACAATGGTGAAGAAGATGAACAGTTGTGTAATTATTCATAATTATGTTTTTTCCCTGTAATTTGCTTGATTATTAATGTTAATTTTATATATCTTATAATTTTATAATTATATTATTCGCTCAATTTCAAGTTCTGTGATTGCTTGATATGTTATAATATAAATTTTATTATTTTAATTATTTTTTGTCACATAATTAATGATTTTTTTTGTTGAAATGAATGTAATGCTGTAATAGATCTCATTGATACAAAAAATTTGATATATTATTTATATTATTTGGAATTAATTTTTAAAATAAAAATAATTATTAAAAGAAAGGAAAAGATAAAAGGAAAGAAAAAAATAAAAAATGATCTGTTGCCACGTAATTACCACGTTATATTTTTTTTTTTAAAAAAGCCACGTAAGCTGATCTGTTAACGTCCGTCCAATTTTTTGGACGGAATGGGTTGATTGCACATTTTTAAAAAGTTCAGTGGGTTAATTGAATATTTTTAAAGCACAGTGGCTAATTCGTTAAATCACTATAACCACAGTGGCCAAAAGGTGCTTTTTGCCATAGGTCTATCTACAGGTTCCTCTTATTTGACTTATAGTGATTTATGGTTCTTGAACGCTTCAAGATCTATTATCCTCCCACTAGCTCCTTCAATGATAAACATCTTTATATTAGAAGGTAGCGTGCTTCGCAACAAACACCTTTTGCTAAGTAGGATTATAGAACATATAACCTAAACTTACTTTAAGATGTCCCACAAAACTGTACTTGTCAAATCTTGTCCCAAACTTATCTTTTTGAAACCTTTTCACATAAGCGGGACAACCCCTTATCTTAACATATTTAAGATTAGGAATCCTCCATGTCCATAAGTTTTATGGAGTCTTAGGGCCAGATTTTGAGATTACCTTTTTCGTAGATATGCAGCCATTTCTAGGACATTACCCCATAAGGATACTGGAATGTCGGTAAAATTATTATGGAACGCACCATGTCAAACAAGGTACGATTTTTCCTTTCAGATACATCAATCAATTATTGCGTATAGGAGGTATCCATTATGAGAAAACTATTTGAGATGATCTAGAAACTTATTGAACAAGTATTTATTCCTTGATCTAATTAAAGAATCTTAATAATTTTCAAATTAGTTTCACTTCTAAATTCTTTGAACATTTCAAATAATTCATACTTGTATTTCAGTAAATACACACATTCAACTCTTTGAATGATCATCTCCTTTTCTTATACTAGTTTGTTCAATTTGCAAAAGTATTTTCACGTAAGTCAAGTATATAAACTCCATTAAGTGATATTCCAGTTCAATACAAAACATTATCATTATTATAAATAGAACAACAATTGTTCTTAAATATAATACCAAAGATTTCATTGTCCAACAATAAAATGGAAATAATGTTTCCAACGAGAACTGGAATGCAATAACAACTTATTGACTTAATAGACTTGCCCGTAGGCTGTGCTAAACTATAAGTTCATATGACTGATGCAACAACCTTTTCTTCATTTCCACACATAGGATTACTTATCTCTTGTTTAGCATTCTACTTCTGCTTGGTCCCTTCATAAATATATATTTATGATAACCAAAGTCGGTATCCAATACCCAAGTAGAACCTTGACTTAAAGAAAAAATTATTTTAAATCATAAACAAAATTATATTTATAACCGAAACTTCACTAAGCTTCTTCTGGTTATCCTTTGCATGATGTTTCTTGCAGTTTCTTTCCAGTGTCCAGGCTTATTGCAGTGGAAGCAAACTCCTTTGCTATCCGTATCAGTTTTGTTCTTATTATCCTTTGTTTTTGCCTTTCTGTTTACCTTCTTTGAATCGTTCTTCTTTTTAGAAGATCCTTTGGCCCCTACCAATAAGACTTGGTCTTTCTTGGTTGGAAAGTGACTCTCAGCTATTTTTAACATGTTAAGCAAATCAGCGAGACTGATATCTAGCTTGTTCATATGAAAAATTCACAACAATTGTGAAAGGAGTCCGGGAGTGAGTGCAAGATCAAATCTTGGCTCAACTCTCTATCCATGAAAAAACATGTTGTCCTAATTGATCAATCAAATTGATAATGTTAAGAACTTTTATCCGAGTAATTCGGTCCAGTTAATTAACATCTAATATGTTTCGCAGTGATAGTAATTTAGAAATTGTAAAATTTTGTAAATGAATTTGTTCTTAACAACATTTTAGCATACATTCTTTTATTAATTACGAAAATAAATAGGTCTTGTTTTAAATTGGTATCTTCGACTATTTTCTTCAAACTATATTACCCTCAATAAGGATCTCATTTCAAATGTATATAGCATTTTGTGTGCACAACAAACTATATATAAATAAATAGGTAGACAACTCTTGTCAATTATATCAACTATGTAACTCCTTGTATTTTGCCTCTTAAATCATAATGGTCAAGTGTGTGCACATCCGAACTAAAATGATTTAAGTTAAGTCAGATCCAGTTTTTCCATATAAGTGAAGAGAAAACTACAGCCCTTGTCTGTGCACAACAAAGAAGTAATGTTCAATTCCTTATAAACATCATATGTAATTGCCTTGTGTGTGTACATACCTCTATGTACCTTTTATTATACCCGAACATACCCTTTGATATACCCAAAGAGTCTTAAGGAATATGACAAAGTATAACTCAGAATACAAAAGTTGGTACTATGATAATCTCAAGTCCATTGATCACTTGTACTACTATCACTATAAGAACTCCTATTGTCAGACAAGTAAAACTCCATTTAGGTGTTCCTTAAGCGAGACACGTTCAGTGAACTTATTCTCCAACAAACACCTATATACTTGTTTTAGTGTCTTCACACAAATGATTATGATATGAATCATCCTCTTCAACAGAGTATGTACTAATCTTTCCGGAATCAGTAACCCCACATTAGTGATCTAACGATTATGAACATTTTAATTTTTGAGCTATCTAGATTTTAGATCTTATTAGCATGATCAACATCATGATTCTAAAATTATTGTTTCAAAACTATGAGTTTATCACATTTACTTAATTTAACCAATTAAACATGGATAAATAATGACTTTAATAAAATAAATTCTTTTATCAATAAATGTAAAAGATTATAAGGTAAATGTTTATCACATCCTATGTGATTGGCTTGAGGGAATATCTGACGCCCCCAAAATTAAGTATACATCACCCATCTTGAGTCGCCAGATACATGGTACAAAATTCAAATACAACTTAATAATACAACTTTCGTGTACAATACGACAAAACATAAACTGTGAGTTTGAATACAAATATTGTCTACTAGAGACTATACAAACTCAAAAGGAGTCCTCATTACAATTATTATCACACTATTTCATAGAATAGTGAGGACTACTAATGCACCATCTAGGACCATCACTCTGTTCCCCGACTAGTCCCAGCTATGTTCTCATTTCTTGAAGAGAACAGTGAAAGAAAAGGTGAGCTCAACTAGCCTAGTAAGAAATATTATGACTAAGATAATGTAGAATAAATTATCATTAGCCTTAAACAGTGTTAAACTGATACAATATAAAAAACATCATGTTTAACTACAGCGGAACAAGCAATCCATTAAAAGAGTCAAGTAGAGAATAAAATCTACTATCTTTTATGATTTAAAAGGTTTTTCATCACTTTTATCGCTGGGACTCAGCTTAATAAAAAATCCACATCATCGAATCACCCCTGCACTACGGCCAATGATATTATTTAGTATCACGACCACGAATTATCCATGCACTACGGCTAAAGATAATCATGTTTTCATCAACAGTCCAGATCATGCCATAAAATAATTCATCTTTGCACCCTTGGCTGAAGAGAATCCATAGCCATAATCATACCAAAAACTGTCCATCAATGCACTACGGGCCAATGAGGACTTTTTCCACATCATTTGTAACATTACGGTCATGATTACACCGAATAATCTCTGGTCATAATCATACCAAGTCCATCTATGCATTACAGGCCACAGATGACTTTCAATAAAATATAAGCATGATGATGATGACAATGATATAAGAATTCAATAAAACAAGTTCAAGAATTAATTTATCCAGGAACTAATAACGTCCACATTGTCAACATGATACTTCTTTGTAGAGTAAAATTCAAGAATGCTCAGAAGAATATGTTCATGAAAAGATACTGGATGAAGCGCAAATATCAAGGATATTCCACTAATTTCATGGAGTATAGAAGTCAAAGTTTTAACCAACTGATTATAATAAAGAATGGAATAACAAAAGAAATCACCATGCATGCGATAGACCACATAAGCAGGTTATTCCAACAGAATAATAAATAACGGAACCAGGTCCGACGTAAAACGCACAGACAGGATATTCCAACAGAATAATAAAGAATAGAATAACAACAGAAATCACCATGCATGCGGTACTTCGTATAGACAGGTTATTCCAACAGAATAATAAATAACGGAACCAGGTCAGGCGTAATACGCACCGATAGGATGTTCCAACAGAATAGTAAAGACGGAACCAGGTTCGGTATAAAATGCACAGACATGATATTTCAACAGAATAATAAAGACGGAACACAGTCCGACGTAAAATGCAAAGACAGGATATTCCAACATAATAATAAAGAATAGAATAACAGGAGAATTTCACCAAGTATAGGGAAGTTCGCGTATACAGGTTATTCCAACAGAATAATAAAGAATGGAATAACAAAATTTCTCTTCATGAATACAAAAGAAATAATACCCCTTATGAGTACAACAAATAATATTCCCTACCTTAGAAAGAATAGTACTGGATATAGAAGTAGTGAAGTAGCAGAACACTTTTCTTCTTTCTCTCTATAGTTTCTCTCTCTAGAGTTTCAGTGAATTTTTAAGAAATAATGAAGGAATGAGCTTCTATTTATAGAAAAATGGACGGCATTGTAACTAACTCATGAACGGTCCAGATTAATTTACTTTAATCCGACGGTCCATATTTAAAGCAAAATCGTTTAAATAAAATATAATATATTTTATTTATAATCTAATAAAACGAATAACTTTATAAAAGATTTTACTATGCAAACACTATGCAAATACTATGCATAGTAAAATATAATATATTCTATTTATAGAATAACTTTATAAAAGTATTCTGTTTTATATACAAAGATTTTACTATGGGTCGTACACATATTTACGTAACATCGATACGTAAAAAAATGTTCTGAACACGCAACATACTTGGCGGTAAAATGAGTCTATAGGCCACAGTTCCTACTTCATCGAGGATTTCAAATGGGCCAATTAAATCGAGGGTTGAGATTTCCTCTCTTCGTCGATTCTTGTTTCTAGAATAACGCCCTCTTGAATCTTCTTCTTCACATTCATCAGCTCTGAGTATGTAGCTTGAGCGGCTTTAACTTTATCGATTAAAGTCGATTTTAATCGTATATTCGTTATCTTCACGTGGGTTCATATATTCACACTTGTAACCGCATACAATTTTTTACTCAACGCGTCAACTACCACTTCGTACTTCCACGATGATATTGAATGGTACGATCGTAATCTTCAACAGCTCGAGTCAACGTCTTTGGCACGTTATACGTTCGTTTTAGTTGAAAAAATATTTGAGGGTTTTAGAAATGGGTTTTGTACTGGGGTCAATACAAAATTCGATTTCACGATCTAAGGGCAGGCTAAGAAGTCTTCAAGAATACGTCAGGAAATTTATTAACAATAGAAATATCATTCAAAACTGTGACCCTCATCCAATACTTGGATAATACATCACATTGATACATATCAACTTGTCATCGTCATTCACGACATCGCCTACAGAAAGTCTGGCTTCGGTGCATTCCACACAAGAAGTCAACAACGAAAGGACCGAGGCTCTTTACTTATGGCTTGATATGATAATGATTGACTTTAGTGGTTTGGTTGCTTGAATTCGCATAAAAGGTTGGTTAGGAATATGAAAGCTAACAACCTTACAAAAAATATGATGAGTAGTTAACCAATCGATTCCTAAAATCGCATCAAAGGCAAGTATTTTCAAAGAGACAAGATCGACACGTAACGTGAAAGTGTTGATTTGAACAAGATTTATAAATAGTGGAGGTAACAAAGGTTTCTCCCAACTAAGTTTAAACAGATATATCAAAGTCTAACTTCTCTGGAGTTAACTTCAAACATTGTACACAACTAGGTGAAATAAAAGAGTAAGTAGAAGCGGTATCTAACACGGTATAGACTTCACAAGCGTTTATGACTAACATACCCGTGATAATTTTATTCAGGTTCCTTGTCACGAAAAAAAACGTTATCTCTTAAACTACCGGCTTTAGCTTGTCTGGGACATCCTTTGGCATCACTATCCCAGCAGGACTTGACTTCACCATACGAAAAAATTGAGCTAGGTGACCTTCTCTTCCGCAATAAAACACGTTTTGGATTGTTGCGTACAGTTTGGACGGATGTGTCCCTCCTGTCCGTATTTGAAACATACGACCGGTGGTCGTTCTTCTTCCTTTGAAATAGGTACTGGTGCCGACGTCTTCATGTCATGGTTGAACATTCTCTTCTTGAAATGTCTATTCTTATTGTTTTGGCCATGATTACCACCGAAGTGGTTATCATTTCTGGCATGTTGATTCCCTTCATGCTTATTGTCACCGCTTTGATGACTGTTATCACCGGTATTATCATTTTACCGGCTGCTCTCTTTTGGTTTGGTTGACTCATTATCGTGCTCTAATAACTGAGCCCTATTAACAACATCTGAATACAAACACAGTTTATGAGAAATAAGATATTGACGTATCTCCGGCTTCAAACCTCTTAAAAACATCCGCGTCATTCTCTCTTCATTATCAACCAAGTGGGACACAAATCGGGACAACTCGGCAAACTTGGCTTCGTACTGCGACACGGTCATGTTGTTTTGCTCCAAATTGATAAATTCCACCTCCTTCATGTGACGAATGCTTTCGGGAAAGTACTTGTCATTGAACAACTCTTGGAACTTCTCCCAAGACAACTTGAGTGCGTCAAGCTGGGTACGTTTTACAGATTTCCACCAGTAATCTGCCTCTTCACGCAACATAAAGGTGGCAAAGGGAACCTTTTGCTCCTCGGAGCATCCCAAGACATCAAATATCTTGGTGATCTGCTTTAACCACGTCTCCGCTTTAAGTGGTTCTGGCTTTCCCAAAAACTCCGGTGGTCCCAGCTCCTTGAATTGCTTAGCGGTGACCAACCGTGGGTTGCCATTGTTTCCTCCTGTATTATGAACAGGAGCCGCCTTCGCCTGATGTTTCATGAATTCTAAAAAGCTCCTAAACGTACCGTTGTTCGTTAATTGATCAGTGTTGTTGTTTACAGGAGGATTATCGCCATCCTGTTGCACATTGTCCTGATTATTGATCTGTGGAGAATCAACAGTCTCCTGTGCTCCATTGCTATTCTAAACATTCTCGGATGTCATTTTCAGATACTGCCACAAAACAAAGGTTAGTTGACATATAACATATTATCCTTATATTCTGACCGATCAATTAAATACCAAATAAACTTAGGTAGGTCATACTAGCGAAGGAATTCCCCGTCTCTCCCTTCCTAGTTCTATTCTCACATCCTAGCCAATGATCATATCCCTAAGCATTGATACCAATTGTGACGGCCCAAAATTAGGTATACATCACCCATCTTGAGTCGCCAGATACATGGTACAGAATTCAAATACAACTTAATAATACAACTGTCGTGTACAATACGAAAAAACATAAACTGTGAGTTTGAATACAAATATTTTGTACTAGAGAGTATACAAACTCAAAAGGAGTCCTCATTACAATTATTATCACACTATTTCACAGAATAGTGAGGAATACTAATACACCATCTAGGACCATCACTCTGTTCTCCGACTAGTCCCAACTACGTTCTCATTTCCTGAAGAGAACAGTGAAAGAAAGGGTGAGCTCAACTAGCCCAGTAAGAAATATTATGACTAAGATAATGTAGAATAAATTATCATTAGCCTTAAACATTGTTAAACTGATACAATATAACAAACATCAAGTTTAACTGCAGCGGAACAAACAATCCATTAAAAGAGTCAAGTAGAGAATAAAATCTACTATCTTTTATGATTTAAAAAGTTTTTCATCACTTTTATCGCTGGGACTCAGCTTAATAAAAAATCCACATCATCGAATCACCCCTACACTACGGCTAATGATATTCTTTAGTATCACGACCACGAATTATCCATGCACTACGGCTAAAGATAATCATGTTTTCATCAACGATCCTGATCATGCCATAAAATAATTCATCTTTGCACCCTTGGCCGAAGAGAATCCATAGCCATAATCATACCAAAAACTATCCATCAATGCACTACGGGCCAATGAGGACTTTTTCCACATCATTTGTAACATTACGGTCATGATTACACCGAATAATCCCTGGTCATAATCATACCAAGTCCATCTATGCACTACAGGCCACAGATGACTTTCAACAAAATATAAGCATGAGGATGATGACAATGATATAAGAATTCAATAAAAACAAGTTCAAGAATTAATTTATCCAGGAACTAATAACGTCCACATTGTCAACATGATACTTCTTTGTAGAGTAAAATTCAAGAATGCTTAGAAGAATATTTTCATGAAAAGATACTGGATGAAGCGCAAATATCAAGGATATTCCACTAATTTCATAGAGTATAGAAGTCAAAGTTTTAACCAACTGATTATAATAAAGAATGGAATAACAAAAGAAATCGCCATGCATGCGATAGACCGCACAAGCAGGTTATTCCAACAGAATAATAAATAACGGAACCAGGTCCGACGTAAAACGTACAGACAGGATATTCCAACAGAATAATCAAGAATAGAATAACAACAGAAATCACCATGCATGCGGTACTTCGCATAGACAGGTTATTCCAACAGAATAATAAATAACGGAACCAGGTCAGGCGTAATACGCACCGACATGATGTTCCAACAGAATAGTAAAGACGGAACCAGGCCCGGCATAAAATGCACAGACAGGATATTCCAACAAAATAATAAAGAATAGAATAACATGAGAATTTCACCGAGTATAGGGAAGTTCGCGTATACAGGTTATTCCAACAGAATAATAAAGAATGGAATAACAGAAGTTATCTTCATGAATACAAAAGTAATAATACCCCTTATGAGTACAACAAATAATATTCCCTACCTTAGAAATAATAGTACTGGATATAGAAGTAGTGAAGTAGCAGAACACTTTTCTTCTTTCTCTCTATAGTTTCTCTCTCTAGAATTTCAGTGAATTCGTAAGAAAAAATGAAGGAATGAGCTTCTATTTATAGAAAAATGGACGGCATAGTAACTAACTCATGAACGGTCCAGATTGATTTACTTTAATCTGACGGTCCATATTTAAAGCAAAATCTTTTAAATAAAATATAATATATTCTATTTATAATCTAATAAAACGAATAACTTTATAAAAGATTTTACTATGCAAACACTATGCAGACACTATGCAAATACTATGCATAATAAAATATAATATATTCTATTTATAGAAAAACTTTATAAAAGTATTCTGTTTTATATAAAAAGATTTTACTATGCAGACACTATGCAACACTATGCATAATATAATATATTCTATTATAGAATAACTTTATAAAAGTATTCTGATTTATATAAAAAGATTTTCTGTTTTATTACATTAATAATACCAATAAAACAAAACTGAGTGACTTATCACGTATGCATTAATAATCAATACCGTGTGCTACTATGCAACCATGCGTATTACTGTACTTTTACTACCGAGTAGTTCAAAAGTAATAACGGTAAAACTTCCGCCGTTATTTTCATAAAAATATTTTTGTCGTTTTCTCATTCCGACAATAATTCCGTGTGGGGTCCACCAATGATTGTACCGTCGTACGGATATTCCCCAACAAATAGAATATTCCCCGACCAATCGAATATTATACAACAACTTGCATACTTTGCAAAATTTATAAATACTACCCACAACTATAACATTATATCAAATCCACACCATAATATTCAAAAAATTATTTCAAAAAAATTAAATCTTTATTCATAAAATCTGGGGTCTCACAACATGCTATTTTCATATTGTGTGTGTGCGTATATATATAATGGACAAATAGTATCTTAACCCTCTATTGCAAAACTCAAGGGTTGTGATTGAAAATCCCAATATACTGTCCGCTACTTAAAATAGGGGACTCGTTAAAAACTTTTTTAGGACGGTTCTGTCCCCACTAACTAAACATTAATTCAATAAAAATGGGTTTTCCACTATGTTAAGTAGCGGATATTTAAGTTAGACCAATAAATTTAATGGTCTGAAAACACAAGGAAAAGTGGGTCCTGAAAACACAAAAGGAAAAGGGGCTGGGTAGTATGAAAAGCGGAAGTGGTTAGTATGAAGTTTATTTTTGGGTAAGTTGGTCAATTGGCCAATAGAGTGCTGACATGCAGGCGAAGTTCTATGTGTGTGAGTATTCTATTGGTCAATTGACCAACTTACCAAAAATTAAATTCATGCTAACCGGATGCATTAAAAGCCATTTTCATTTTTGTTTGTTGTTTATTATCAACTACAGGTTTCAAAAGTTTTGTTTATACTTGCAAAGTTCAAAAAAAATAGAAAAAAAAAAAAAGAAAAGGAAACAAATCACACACGGAACCTAAATCGCATAAGGAAGAGGAAACGAATCACATACGGAACCCAAATCACACAATCACGTAAGGAAAAATATTTCAATGAAACATACATGGAAAAGGGAAGTATTCCAAGACATAAGATGTATTCCGGGACAATTAATGGTCCTTTTGCATATCCTCCGAAAAAAATACTAAAAGAACTCTAAAATTATAAATAAATTATTTGGGCAAAAAGCACTTTTTCCCACTGTGGTTATAGTGTTTTAAGCAATTAGTCACTGTGCTTTTAAAATATTCAATTGACCTACTGTGCTTTTTAAAAATATACAATCACGCCATTTCGTCCATTTTTCGTAACTGACGTTAATAAATTTGTTTGGATTTCTTACGTGTCTTTTTTAAAAAAAATAAAAAAATTACGTGGCTTATGCTTAATTACGTGGTATATCGTTATGTGACAACAAAATAATTTTTTAACAAATCAAGCCATTCTCTCTGACGTTAACAAATCAGGCCATTCTCTCTGATGAACTTATCTTCAATCTGTCTTTCTCTTTCTTCTTAACTTCATCTTCAACCTTTCTCCTACCATCGATTTACAGTCAAAGGAGGAGCCTCATTCAAAATCATAGTCCCATTCCTTTGATGAGTTCGGGAGTCATGATCTAATCAGAGGATTCTCATATTTGCTCTGGGGTTGGTTACGATTTTGGTTGAAGGAACTTTTCAGATCTGATAACCGATTATTCTATATTGTTGATTTATTATTCCTTTAATCTGATTTGTGTTTGGGACTACGAAATCGTTGCATCAATTTGTCCTTGTCAGCTTCTAGGTTCAGTTTTGGGCTTGTTTGCTCTGATTTAGATTTTGTCTGACTTTTTCACTGAGAGCGGAATGCTGGGTTCAGATTCCTCTTCTCAAAACCATGGAGTATTTTATCAAATGGTGAATTCACCACATTTTCCACCCCTAGGTAATAGGCGTTATGTTGATAAGTAAACCTGTTTCTTAAGAATTGTATACATGGTTCATGAATAGGTTAGTAGTATAAGTACATGGTACATGTATGTGATTGCCGGTGTCATCTGATTGTATTTTTAATTTTGGTGAGGAAGAAAGATGAACAGTAGGGTTTATCTTTCTACCACGAAGAAGATGAACATAATTATTAAAATAATTATATTAGGGTTTATTTATTTATGTTTAGTTATTAAAAAGTTTTAATATTATTTGTATTATTTGGAATTAATTTTTAAAATAAAAATAATTATTAAAAGAAAGGAAAAGATAAAAGGAAAATAAATTAAAATATTTATTTTAATTTTATTGTTTTAATTATTATTTTGTCACATAATTAATAATTTTTTATTTTTATTTTTTTTGTTGAAATTAATGTAATGTTGTAATAGATCTCATTGATACAAATTTTTTGATATATTATTTGTATTATTTGGAATTAATTTTTAAAATAAAAATAATTATTAAAAGAAAGGAAAAGATAAAAGGAAAAGAAAAAATTATATAGAAAATGAATTAAAATATTTATTTTAACTTTATTATTTTAATTATTATTTTGTCACATAATTAATGATTTTTATTTTTATTTTTTTGTTGAAATTAATGTAATGTTGTAATAGATACAAAAATTTTGATATATTATTTGTATTATTTGGAATTAATTTTTAAATAAAATAATTATTAAAAGAAAGGAAAAGATAAAAGGAAAAGAAAAAATTATAAAAATGAATTAAAATATTTATTTTAATTTTATTATTATTTTAATTATTTTTTTATCACATAATATGATTTTATTATTTTATTTTTTTGTTTGAGAAGAAAAAATTATAAAGAAAATCCATTACACAAGCATTGACCGACTTTCTGCAAATTTGACCTCAAAAAGCTAGTCAGCAAAGACACAAAGACACGTAATTTTTTATTTTTTTTTCAAAAAGCCACGTAAGCAAATTATTAACGTCTGTTACTCAAATTGGACGGAATGGCTTAATTGTACATTTTTGAAAAGTACAGTGGATCAATTGAATATTTTAAAAGCACAGTGGCTAATTACTTAAAATATTATAACCACAGTGGAGTAAAAGTGTTTTTTGCCAAATTATTTTCTTTTCTTTCATCATAATTCCAATTTCAAATTGGGTCAATATTATTTTTGTGCATCATAATTCGATTCATATTGAAATTAAATTATACAAACATGTAATCATTCAATTCTATATATATAGGAGATAGATGGTGTATCATACATTACTAATATTTTCCCCAACAAAGTAAAACCAAATCATAAACTTTTCTTCAATCGACACAAAGGAAGAAAACTACACAATTAATCAAGCAAGTCTTCGCACCTCAAAATCGTCATAGTAAATTTTATGTTAAGGGATCGGGTTCAGTGTTTTGATTCTTATGTTTTTCAAAGAATAGACAAGGTCTGATAATGCGATAACTGATGCATTGGCGAAGTTGGCTACAACCGAAGTTACACCAATTATTTCTATTTGGACTCTGTCAAGCTCAAGCTGTAGTCCCAAAGTTTCTTTGCCAATTCCGGATCTCTACCCAGATTGGTTGCTTTAGATTGGTTGTTGTCCAAGAAATATTCACCACTAACCCCTTTCACTTGTGGATGCAATGCCAAATAGCATGTAGTTGATGCTCCCTATATATAAACATCATGAATAACATTATTCTTATTCTGGGATTGGGAACTAACTAAATTTCATGTCACTTTAGAAGTGTATCTTAAATTTTAAAATAGTATAAATTAATTTCATATGAATATATATATATATATATATATATATATATATATATTATTGTAAATAAAAATTAAAGGAGAGAACAAACCTGCGGGATAGTTTTAAGTAATATGATACGGTCGCTTTAGTATCCCTGCAATCGAGCAAGGAGGCAGAATATTGAATTAAATATTGAACAAGAATTAAGAAGCATTAGGAATTAATGGGGTGAAAATACTTGCTAGCTATCAAGTATTAATTAATACTAGGCAAAATTAATGTTAGAGTTTAATTATATATATATATATATATATATATATATATATATATATATATATATAAAGGCTCAAATACTTGCCATCAACAATTGGGTGACTCTCCGACAAAATATTTGTGGCTATAACTCCTGGATGAAGTGAATTTGCAGTTATATTAACTCCCCCTTCCTGGTTCAGTCAAAGAAGAAAAAGGATGATATAAATATATATTAGATACTCTGACAAGCATATATTACAAGACTATTATGAAAGCATAATTATTAAGTTATATATGTAGTTGATCAGTTATAATTTCGAATCCGGTTAGCATGAAGTTTACTTCATGCTTAATACAGTGTTGACACACATGTGTAAGAGTGAACTCACTGTCTGCGTGTCAGTATTGTATTGGACATGAAGTGGATAACTTACCATGATGTTCGCTTCATGCTAACCACTCCCTATAATTTCACATAATGCTTTTAACTTTTAAGTTAATCGTTATAATTCCATTATTATACAACAACATACTTTGACTGACAACTTATTAGTTATGTTTAGTGGTATATACGACATAAATATATCCTTAATATTCACAAACGGAACTCATTAATTTTATGGAAACGGAAGGAGTAATAATTTATAGTTAATTGGGAAATAAAGGAGAAAAAAAAGAGACTAACCTTGAATCGCCTTGTAAGCTCATTAGCGTGCAATATGTTACAAAGCTTTGATTGTCCATAAGCGGAGCTACTATAGCTGGAAAATTATTATAAGAGAACCAAAAAAATAGTTAAAGGGGAGATGTAATAATTGTGGTAACATTATTTGTAAATATTTTTGGCTTTAATTTTTGAATTTTCTTTTTGCCGATTAATAATAAAAAAAATATATATTAATTACCTTTTTTCATCATTGATCTTGTCAAAACGAACTCCTTCTTTGTAACCCCACGCGTGCAAGCCCGATGATAGGTTAATAATTCTTCCTTCTTTTTGACTTTCACGTGCAGTCTTTTTCATGGTCTCCAACAGAAGATTTGTCAACAAAAATGGAGCTGATCAAGAAAATAAATTATTATGTAGTTATGAATAATAACAATATAGAGGCCGGGGGCATGATTCTTATATATATATATATATATATATATATATATATATATATATATATATAGTCCGGATCCAGTCCGGGATCCCGGACTCTACTAAAATACGGACCTTTTTTTTTTTTTTTTTTTTTTTGCTTTTTTTTTTTTTGAAACAACAAAAAAAAAAAAAAAAATTTATGGAATTGAAATTTTTCCATAATACAGTGTTTTGGGCGTGATTTGGATGCCTATAACGAAATATGTCTGTACAGTCTGGGCAGACTGTACATACATTGGTTGGGGTAGGTGTTAAAAACACACCCAAAACACTTTATTTTGGAAAAATTTCAGTTCCATAATTTTTTTTTTTTTTTTTAGTTGTTCTACCAAAAAAAAAAAAAAAAAAAAAAATTTTTGGGGTCCGGATTTGATCAGGTCCGGGAGTCTGGACCTGATCAATTCTGTATATATATATATATATATATATATATATATATATATATATATATATGTGTGTGTATATATTCTAAACTAGAAGATTGATAATATATGAAAAAATAATTAGTGTAATTAATATATATACATACCTAAATGGTTGACCGCAAATACTTGTTCTATGTTGTCTTTGGAAAGTGTGAATTTTGGAGGATCCACAATTCCTGCATTGTTACTAATTCCGTGTTCCAACACAAAGATAATAATAAGTTCATAATCATTAAGGTTTGGTAATTATTATTATTATTTTTAAAAATAAAATAAAATAATAGGAATCAGTAGTATGTATCTATTCAAAACAAGATACTTACATGAGGATGTTGAGGGGAAAACCGGAGGAAATATATTCCGAAGCAAATTTCCTTACGGATGCAAGGGAATTGAGATCAATTTCCAAGACATCAATTTTAGCATTGGGGTATTTTTGGAGCAATTCTTCTTTAACTTTTCTGCCGGCAGCAACATTTCTCACTCCCATGACAACATGTACACCACGCAAGACCAGGACCCGAGTTGTTTCTTTTCCAAGTCCATTTGTTGCTCCTGCAATTAGACGGCACACTGTGAGCATGAAATTAACGCAGGCCCGGCCTAGAGAGGTGATCTCTCTACGTGTCAGTCAACTTAGCATGAAGTTAACTTCACGGATCTGTGTATAACCCTCAACCAAGAACTGCCCTTAATTATGTATAAACATTATGAAATTTTAATAAAGCTTGTGAATAAATAAATAAGGTTCAACAAAAGAAAATTAAGAACCTGTGACGATGGCAGTAAGGCCAGTTCCATCAATTCCTTTGGTAACTTGCTCAGCAGTGGAACGAGCAGAGAACCCTGATTTCCCATTAAATCCAAAAATCCACATACTTGAAGAAAATAAATGGATGCAGTTTGTTTGATTTGGTCGTTACTACTTTTGAAAGCCAGCCAATTTTTAGGTCTATCTGCTGGAATTCAGGAATTATATAGTCCTGACCTATACAATAGATTTATCTAGAACTAGAATATATCAATGTCAAGTTTGCCTCATTTGTGACGTTTCTTATTTTTCAAAGTCAAGCAGCCACCCAAATAAGACTCTTTCAATTAGATTAGTAAACCCTTGCCTATTTTGACTCTTTCAATTAGACTTGTTAAATTCAACCCCCATCTTTACTTCTATATTAAAAAATAATTGAGAAAACTTTCATTATTTTCTACATTTATTTATTAGCAACAATTAATTAATTATGGAGCTAGTAAAATGTAATATTACATAAGATTTACCCCAAAGTTGAACAAGAAATTTAATTATATCATCATGTGTATTTGAAATTAAAAAAAAAATCATTTTGAGATACTCATGCATTACTCATACCTTTATGTGAGAGGAGCACATGTGGCAATATCAAAATTACATGTAGAAATATAATTTTCTATTTTTTATGGTGTGGGCACTACATGTCGTTGTAACCCAACTTTAATTGAATCTGCTAATCAATCTTTCTTGTTAGTTTAAGAAAAAATTATAATTAAATTAACGCATAATTATTTGATATTATATTTGCGAAAATTTTCAGTCTGAATTTCTTCTATCTTATTTGTCGATATATTCCTTTTCAGACTGACTATGATCAAAATTCTTTCAAGTAAGAGCCCTTGATTGGCTCGGAAAATGGACTTAGACTTAGCTTGTTCACAATAGGATCCTCCTGTCCGAGTACTAGACTCGTTCTAAATAACTTCAATTTTATATTTTATCGTCGTTCATCATAATTAGGTCAAAATGACGAATACTTGGCTCATAAATCACCAATTTTATTTAAAAACACTGTCTTTCAGTCTCAATTATAAGAAATTCAAAAATTCTATGTGGACATGAGTGTATTTAAATTTTATTTATTTGTATTTTGACCTCATAGTGAGTAAAAATATAAATAGGTAAAATTCAAATACACTAATGTTCAATTTTTATGCCCGTCTAAAAAACCGCTACGAAATTAAGACCGCTCAAAAAATCGGGTGAGCATGATGCGGTTTGGTGCGGTTTGAAACTGAAACCGCACACGAAACCGCTTAGGTGCGGTTTAACAAATCCATAACCGCACATGAAACCGTTTGTGATTGGTGCGGTGCGGTTTTGAACTGTGCGGTTTAGTTTCGTTTGGTGCGATTTCGGTTCCAAAACCTATTGAAATAACAAAACCATAAAATAGTTAGCAAAATCATACACGCAAACGTATTACGCAATGAACACAATCATGGAAGCTAATTAATTTAGCAAAATAATTCTAGGCATCAACATTTATATGGTTAATTAATACTATGTTATCACATTTGATTTAGAAAATACTAAGTCACTCTTGATTTGCAAACATAATTGATACTGTTGATTCTTCATTTAATCCTGTAATATCTGTATTATAAAATAAAATGAGGAGAATATGTTATAGTAGAGAAATTATATATATACTCGTAGCAAATTTGAGAAAATATGATGATTATTTGGTGCGGTTTCGGTTTTATGTGTTCGGTTTTGGCTAGTAACCAAACCGAAATTGTAAATTTGGTTTTTCAATCCACTTAAAACCGTAACATACGCTGGAACCGTTGGTGCGATTTTAACTGGTCGGTTTGTACGATTTTTGGTGCAGTTTCGATTTCAATTTGGTTCCTTGCTCAACCCTACAAAAAACAATGATTTCAAGATATTTTTCCGCTTGTAATCTATATCCAAGTGTTAATTAAGCAATTAAAAATATAATAATATTCCCCTAATTTATATATATCCAAGTGTAAAACGTGAATATTTTTTATATTAATATTCGCCTTGTTATTATTACTTATGACTAACAATCTAATACTTTTCTTATTATATAAAACAATTGTTACCTCCATTTTTTAAGAATCACATGTTGATAAAGTCGTTGGTCATCAGCTTAATATTAATGATTATCTCATGAAAAAAAGTAGCCATAATTATTTAAGTCTTAAATATAAATTACTATCCTAAATTAATATATATTTTTTACATCGGTGATTGACCTTTCGATTTTTCCAATCAAAATGTTAAACAAATAATTTTTTTTTCACTTTAATTCAATTGTTCATGTCACGTTATAAACAGAGGTAGAATTAGGGGGTCCAGGGGGTAATATGACCCCCCACCCTGAAATCTCCGAGAGTTATTTGTTTTTCTTTCCCTTCCTTTTTTTATGTATTTTCTTTTCTTCTTTGCTTTTCTCTTGCTTTTACTTATCATTAAAATGAGACAAAAAAAAGGAGATAGCAATTCTCCCTGTAAACTAATTAAAAAATAATAATAATAATTTTTTTTGGATCCCACTATAATGACCATAAGTTCACCATAGTTCTATTCTATCAAGATTATTAAATCTCTCTTCTTCTATTTTTTATTTTTTATTTTTGCTAGAATTTCTTCTTTCAAGCTAATTAATCACATGAACCACAATATAAGGTTTTGAATATATAATATTATAATTTGTAATTTATCTATAAAAGTAGCTAATCAGTTAACTAAAAACTTTAAAATATGATTAATAGTCTCATAGTTCGGGAAGAATTAATATATATATATAAAGCCATTAAACTCACAACTCAAAGATTGACAAATGTTGAAATAGGATGTTGTGAAATATTATAATGGGGCAAAATAAATTTAAAAGAAGCGCTCCAAGCGTCAATAAATATTTTTTTTACTGATGTATTTTGACCCCCTCTAAAAAATGTTCTACTTCCGCCACTGGTTATAAATTGATGAAGTGGCTCGTTGACTAAGTTTATCAATGCTTATGTGTAAGTTGAAAACCTTAATTTAAATTATTTTTCATATTTTTTTAAACATTTAAGGGTAAAAATATCAAATTAAATAATATAAAAAGGTAAAAAAGAAAAATAATTTACACAATTAAGATAAAGTAAAAACAAATTACACTAAGGTACATATAGTTTTTACCAAAGACGGTGTTAAGGGTTCATGGCGGCCTGGTTGTAGGTTTTGTTGCTGATGAAACGTTCTATATGAGTGAAAGCCACACAAGACGACGTCATCCTGTAACCCTGCTCATTCGCAATGATTTCAATGTCGTCGTGTTTCCAAACTCAGACGCACGAGTACGTGGTGCCTAGATCTATACCATTGCACTTCCTCCTTTTCTAGTTTCCGTTTCCGTTTTCCGTTTTCCTTTTCCTTTTCCGTCCATTATTATGTAATAGTATTTAGTTACTAATTTCTATTCAAGAGAGTTTTACTAAATTGGCTAAAGAGCAAACTGCATTAGAAATTTGGAAAGAGATCACTACAAGGATGAGAAGTTAAAGAGGCGTAATATGTAGTGGTGTGGTTTGAAGCCCAAACCACACCCGAAATCGCTTAGGTGCGGTTTGAAAAATTCAAAATCGCACATGAAACCGATTGTGAATTGGTGCAGTACGGTTTCATTTGGTGCGATTTCAGTTTCAAAACCAATTGAAATAAAAAAATTATACTCTAATTTTGTGACCATATGTGAAAAATATTTATCTCTTGAGTCGGTTATTTCTTTAGTGCCGACTTCTAGTGTAATTATTTCTTATACCAACTATATATCCATCCACTACATGAAGACCTCCCTTCCTAATCCAACTATTAGTGACTTGAATATGTCATTTTTAAATAAGTTCTAAGCCTTCAATAGAATTTTTTTTTCCACCCTAATTAAATGAACAATCATTTGGAACCTTTAATTATGCGATCAATAAATTTTAACATGCTTGACTTCATTACAGTCATACATTCAGAGATATCAAGATCATGCATCTGAGATATATACATATACATAGTGCAAGTTTCGGTTTTAGACGTGCGGTTTTGGCTAGTAACCAAACCGAAATCGTAAATTTAGTTTTTTAACCCACCTAAAACCGCCACATACACCGAAACTATTTGTGCGGTTTTTAGTGCGATTTCGGTTCCAATTTGGTTCCTTTCTCAGCCCTAGTAATAATATGGATTTTTTTTGCTAATTTTAAAAATTAAAGAAATTTGGAAGACTTGATTTGACTAGGGGAAGGGCCATTTTCAATCAATTTCCTTATTTCCTATTTGTCAACTTTACCAGAACGTCTAAACTCCAGTGTACTGCTATAAATGTTCCGAAGTGGTGGTGGGTGGTTCGCAGTGGTGGTTGGTTTAATGGCAGTATTGTGGCGAAAGCCTGGTGGTTCACGGTGGTGATTGGTTTAATGGTGGTGGTAGCTAAATGGTAATACACTAATAGTAACTGGCGGCTACGGCTGTAGTGGCAGCTTGGGTAGTTGCGCCGACTATAATGATTGAATAAGTTAGGTTATTTGTTATTTATTTATTCTTTTTAATTTATTATTTAATTTATTACTTTATATGTTTGCTCTTGAAGTGTTAAAATCAAATTTAATTTTTTTTACATATAAGCGTCTTATCGTCTAGTCATAGACTGCCACGTCACTAATTTATGACATGGCAAATTTAATCGAATGAAAGTGAAAAAAAATTGATAGTTTAATAATTTAATTGAAAAAAATTGAAAGGTCAATCACCGAAGTGAAAAAATGACAATAGTTTAGAGTAATAATTAATATTTAAACTCTTATAGTAATATTACCACCGGTGCAAAAACATTTCATGCTTGCACATCTGCACTGAATCGATTCCAAACAATCGAATCTCTATCTACTTCCAATCTTCAGCTTACATTAATAGTGAAATTTTATATTTCAAAATTTTCACTTAATGTGACGCCCCCAAAATAGATATACATTACCCATTCTGAGTCGCAAAATACTATGGTACAGAAATCAAATACAAACTTATTTAATACAACTTGTCGTGTAAAAATACGACAAAACATAGCTGAGTTTTTAAATGAATATTATCTTATAGACAATATACACACTCAATGAAGTCCTCATTACAATTATTATCACACTATTTCACAGAATAGTGAGGACTACTAAAGCCACTTATTCTGGACCATCACTCCATTCCCCGACTCGTCCTAGCTATATTCTCATTTCTTGAAGAGAACAATGAAAGAAAAGGGTGAGCTCAACTAGCCCAGTAAGAAATATTATGACTAAGATAATGCAGAATAAATTATCATTATCCTTCAACAGTATAACAATTGATAAAATATAATAGACAATAATTTTTAGAACAACAACTGCAGCGGAACAAAAAATCCATTAGAAGAGTCAAGTAGAGCATGATATCTACTATCTTCTATGATTTAGAAAGTTTTTCATCAAATTTATCGCTGATACTCAGCTTAATAAATAAATCACATCATCGAATCATCCATGCACTACGGTCCAAGGATATTCATGTAATCACCAATAGTCATGATTATACCGAATAATCCCTTGTCATAATCATACCAACAACTGTCCATCAATGCACTACGGGCCAATGATGACTTTTACCACATCATTTGTAATATTACGGGTCATGATTATACCGAATGATCCGTGGTCATAATCATACTAATTAACAGTTCATATATGCACGTAAGCCAAAGATGACTTTCATCACAATATAGTCATCACAATATAAGCATGAGGATGATGACAATGATATAAGGATTAATCAAACGAAATCAAGGATAAATATTAAGGACTTTAAATTTATCCAGAGTTTAAAAATATCCAATTTGTCAACATGATACTGCTTTGTGGAGTAAAATTCAAGAATAATATTCATGTATCAAAAATAATTTGGACAGAAAAGAAATATATTTTTCAGGTGAATAATACCCTATGAATAGTACCCTGTGAATAGTACCTCGTGAATAGTACCCCAGCATGAAAAGTGCCCCAAATACCCGAGTGAATAATATTCGTGTGAATAGTAATCCGTGAATAGTATCTCATGAATTAGTACTCCGACATAAAAAGTGCCCCGAATACCCGAGTGGATATTATTTGAGTGAATAGTAACCGGGTAAATAGTCACTCGTGAATAGTAACTCATGAATAGTATTTCAGCATGAAAAGATCAATAATTATCAAGATTGTTCAGAATAATATTTTCATGAAAAAATACTAGATGAAGCGCAAATATTAAGGATATTCTACTAATTTCATGGAATATAAAAACAATACTTCAACAAAATGAGTGTAGAACTAGGGATACAAAACGAAATAATATTACTTATATACTACAGAGTATGGAAAGAAAATATTATTTAATACGAATATTGAACAAAAATAATATCTCTTACGAATACGAAAGAAATAATACCCTTAACTCAAAAGAAGACTGAATACTGAAATAGTGAAGTAACGGATTTCTCTTCTTCTTTCTCTCTATAGCTTCTCTCTCTATAGTTGCTTTTGTGAGTCTTAGTGAATTTGTGAGAATGAAGGAAGAATGAGCTTCTATTTATAGGAAAACAAAGTTTCGATAATTGCACGTTTTGGGGTTTAAAATATTACAGTATAATACTTTCATCTTTACCTTCATTTTTAATTTAGTCCTGCAAGTATTATCAAACTTGCACCACCTCCCTTAATAGTATATCATGTGAATCAATAGTACAATCATGTGACTCAGTAGTTCCATACATGTGAAAAAAATAATTACAGTATAGTACATTCATCTATACCTCCATTTTTAATTTAGTCATGCAAGTATTATCAATCTTGCACCACCTCCCCTAATAGTACATGCATGTGAATCCATAGTACACACATGTGAACACATAGTTATAAGCATGTGAATTAATAGTAATTAATTGCTCATTTATCCGATTAATTACTCGATTGGTCAATATAACCTCCAAACATCAATTATTATCGGAATAGATGTCAATTTCCACTAACACTAATAATTTCAACACAATGAAACTATCAATTTCATCTTTAATCAACACGGACTTATTCATCATTAATATTATAACTCACAATATTTAACAACCAGGTCGTTCCCAGAAAAGAGGGAGCTTTCCGATAAGGATTTCTCCTTATTGACGCGCAATTGGGTGATCAAACCTCTCATTGATAGAATTTTCTAGACATTGTCAATATTGTAAATAATAATATGAATAACTTTGTCGTCTCAATTATTGATTTAATAATATAAAATATTATGCAGATGATACTGTGACAATAATTGAATCAATAATATGAAAGATATTATGCAGCAATTACTGTAGCAATAATTGAGTATAACTGAGTGATTTCTCTCGTAAGCATCAATAATCAATACCGTGTGCTACTATGCAACCACACGTATGTAATAACTCATTTTTTTATTATTAAATATTAATTGATTTTATCATATACAATTGTATTTAAATTGGAAAAAGGTAAATGATTTTGTTTCCCTCTTTTTTTTTCCTTGTGTTGTTTGAAAAAAAAATTGAAGTCTTTTAGTAAATAATTAAATAACTGATGAAATTAAAATTTAGGAAGATAATTCCTTTTGTTAAAGTCTTGTGCTAAAACCATTCGGAGCGGGAAGCTACTTAGGAGATAAAGGAGTCTATTCGAGCGGAGTATCCTCATCTTTTTGATAATTAGCTACGTTCATTCTTTTGATTCCGGGGACGGAATCCTTTTTAAGGGGGAGATAATGTAATATCCCGAAAAATATAAATATTAAATTTATATTCTTAAAACATATTGTTTGGACTTGTCATTTATTTGGGTCAAACTAGTTATTTAATTTGTGTGGGCTAATAAATATTAATAAGTGATGGGCAAATTAATTTTGTACAATTTGGGCTTTAAAATTAATTGGGTTTAATTTAATTAAATGTGGGTAATAATAAATCCTATTAAAATTAGGAGAGTTAATAGGATATGTTAATAAATAAATATATAAAACCTAACCCTATGTTATTTAGTTCTGTTCGGATTAAAAACAATTGGGCGTGAGGCGAAAAGGAAGAATAAAAGCGACAGCATAAGCGGAGGAAGAGGAATTGAAATTCCTGTCTAGCAAACATGTAAGTCTGCTTTTTTTTATTGTTTTCAAAATTATTAGGAGCATCAATCATTGTAAGTATATTATATATATATTCAATTGATGACACCAGATGTGTATATATACAATTAACCATGCATAAGCATGTTTTGCGATCTTTAGCAATCATAGGCTATGTATTTCTTTAAAAAAATGTTGCAGTTTAATAACTTAGATATTATATTTATATATATATATATATATATATATATATTGAGCATGCAAAAAAAACAAAAAAAAACAAACGTTAACATGATGCAACAAAAAAAAAGAAAAAGAAAAGAAAAGCTACTGTACTTGTTATATAATAGTAATTTTATATATATCATGTTTAATTATAGGTTTGTTGGACGAATTTTTATTTATATTATTTTACTTAGTGTTTAATTTATGAAGCGTATAAATTGAATTAGCGAATCAAATTGAAATTTTGTATATTAATTTAAACTCGGTAATCTTGTTGATAAAATTATAAAATTTATTTGATAAAAAATTTAACAATATTATGTTGTTACTGGGTAAATTTGTAATAAAATTTTATTTTATTTTATTAGATTGACTGGAAGGAGACTAACATAATCTTATTTAAATTTTGGGTATATGAGCTAATATTAAAATGATTAAATTTATAAAAAGAAAATGCATAAATTTTGTAAGTTAGTAATTTAATTAATGGTCTTGTGTTATTTTGATAATTATATAGATCGAATTAAGGAGGTCTAGCAGTGTGATATTTGTGTTCAGTGAATTATTTCAGTATTATATTCAGGTACGGATTCCGTACTCTTTCAGCGATACTTTTGTTACATTTGATTTATTCGTTTTGTTCCTCGTTTCAAATTCTGTTATTATTTCACATAATTGTTTCTTGTGAAATTCATATATTTGTTTCATTTTGGAATTGACACATTGGACTCGTATTTGTACTCTTTGAATTAGGATATCATGTTTAGTATTTAATTTTGATAATTGTAGAGCGGTACATGTTGCTACCTTCTTTTTGAGACCTTGTGACTATAATTTGATTTGGTTCAACATGTACATATAGAACCATTTTGTTGATATTATGTCGCATGGGTTGTGACATGATAGTTTTGTTAGAATATACCGTAGGGTATACCTGAGCTATAACCACCTGTGGGGGTACCACAGGCATGTCGTCTTGGCACGAGAAACATGACACTTTCCGTGGCGGTGTGATTAGTCCACGGCGTCTCTATTTTGGGCTCCGGAGTAAATGGGCCATTTGGTGTTTTGTTGTGGGAGGCGTATGGGTTAACCCTAGTTTTCTGTTCTGCGGATTGGTGATGTTGTGCCAAACACACCTATCCGATTTGCATACATTGGATTCGCGGTCCAATGTGTGGTTTGCCTGTGTGGCATTATTTTGACTTGCCTGTGTGGCATTATTTTGACTTACCTGTGTGGCATTATTTTGACTTGTCTGTGTGACAAGATATATTTCTGAGCTCAATCGGTATGAAATAACCCCAGCCATTTGTTTCAGCCTATTATTTTATTGTGTTAGTTTTGTTCGTTTCGTTTCAGTTTGTTTCGTCACCTTTCAATTAATTGGGTTAGTTATTTCAGTTCATTATTTTCTTTACTCCTCTGTTTGTTTCGTTATTCCTGTTGGTTTAGATATTTTCTATTCATATCTTTGGAGTTTTATTTTTGTCAGAGGCAATATTTTGTCTATGTTGATTTCGTATTTCAGTTGTATATCTTTTGTACATTTATATCCGTACTGGGCAATTGGCTCATGCTGTGTTTTTCTTCTGGCAGGTTTGCAGGGGCGATTCAGGGCTAGTGTAATGAGAGAGTTGTCTTTGACCATCAATCTAGGTTGTTTTGAAATTTTAAGTTTTGATTATTTTGACTCTAGTTGGAGAATTATAATCAATACTTTATTGGTGGATATCATTATTACATATGTTGAAGTTATTAGTGCTCTGTTTACTATTTTGAGGTTTGTTGTACTTTGTGCGTGACCTCCCTTTCCTTTTCGGGAAGGGGGTGTTACACGTATAACTATACTTTTACCACCGGGTAGTTCAACAGTTTAACGGTAAAACTTTCACCGTTATTTTTATAAAAAGATAATTTTGTCGTTTCCTAACTACGACAATACTTCCGTTGTGGGGTCCAGCAATGATTGTGCCGTCGTATGAATATTCCTTGTTAAAACGAATATTTACCGACCAATCGAATATTATATAACCACTTGCTTACTTTGCAAATTTTGTAAATAATACCCAAAACTATAACATTAAATCAAATACACACCATAATATTCAAAAATATATTTTGAGAAAAATTAATCTTTATTCATAAAAGTTGGAGTCTTACACTTAACATCTCTCTTTGGCACGTGCACCTTACAGTAAAAGTGAGTTCTACACTACAAAATCTTTATTTAGAACAACCATGTTAATACAATCAAAATAAATACACGTCTAAAATCCTTATCACATAATGATTATAGTTAGTTTAATAAATAACCACAACCAACACAACACATTCAAGAATAACCATGAAAAATGATTATTACATTTGAAACAAGAGTGTAGAAGTACATGTTTACTCATACGTTAAATAACTCATATACAACCATAAACCAATCCACAATAGAAATAACAACATTTGTTGTGTTGTAGTGCAATCACCTATTGTTTTATGTTGTCACTGTTTAGAGTTGCTTGAATTAACATGTTGTTTAACATTGTTTTGCAAAGTTACATGTTGGCTTTTGCTATTTAGTTATGGTGGCAAGCTTATGTATCATGTTACATGTTGATCCATGTTGTCTGCTTTATACTTTTCCTAGGCTAATGTGCTACTACTTTTTTGCTGCTAGTTCAAACTAATCTTATTGTGTTGGTTTGTAGAAACAAGATATACATATATACAATCAACATTATAAAATAGCGAAAACATAGTATAAGTCGAATTTAAATTTTTTTTGCAATCGCATGAATCACTTTATGCTATATTATTAATTGAAGAATGATAAAATATATATTATGAAGATGATCAACTCCTTGATGTGATCTTCAAGTTCCAATCATTTTCTCCTCTGTGCTTCTCCAATTATTCGGATCAAACGCAAGATACTCAGTGTGTGCAGCGCTCTAAAGGTGATTCACCAAGAGAATATTGTTTGAAGAAGTAAATTTATGTTATACAAGACTTTGGGTAAATAGTCCTAATTCTCTCTCTCCTAACTCTTGGGTGTAGAGAATTATTACCTAATATCAACATTAACATTATTCTATTCCACAATAAGACCCCACTTATTTATAGACTAACCCTCCTTCCTAAACCTCTTAGGAGTTAAGGTTTTAATTTAATTCTCAATCTAATTAGGAACTAAATTAATAATAATAAGAAGAAGAATCTTCTTATTTATTTATAATTTAGTATTTCTTCAAATACTTAATTATAAATATTAATATTTCTTCAAATACTAAATTATTATTATTTAGCCAATTTATTTATAATAATAATAATAATAAGACTCTTCTTATTAGTTTATAATTTAGTATTTCTCCAAATATGTAATTATAAATATTAAGCTATTTAATTTATTTCATCAATAAATTAAATATACTTAATTTATTATTATTAAGCCAATTACTTATAAAATTATATTTCTTTTTTGTGGTGTGACACTTTAGGTTCAATATTAAGCTGGTAGTAGAATAAATATATTAGAACAATTCTAATATTATTTATAATGAATTAAACTTATTTAAACATTTTAAAATTTGTTCTTTACATTCTGTTTAAACATTTTACTAATTATTTTGTGGTTTCACTCTACGTTCCCTAATTAAACTCTTAACCAAACATTTTTCATAATGATCTTACGGATCCGGTTATCATGAAGTTTATTTTTTGGTAAGTTGGTAAATTGACCAATAGAATGCTGACACACAAAGCCTTGCTTACGTGTCAGTATTCTATTGATCAATTGATCAACTTACCCAAAAATAAACTTCATGCTAACCACTCCCTGATCTTACAGTGGTTTTCTAAACTTATTCAGTTGCAATATAATATGTGTGATTATCAATATATGGTAATAATTTAAAAAGTAATTTTAAATGATCTATTCAACCCCTTTCTAAATTTCTTCTGTGTCTACTAGACCTAACAGAAATATTCATTTTACAACCAACTAAAAAAACTCAAGTTAACTCAACCAACTTTTTCTTTCTCCTTATTATATTAGACATGCATATATTTTCAAAAATATTACTCCCTCTATTGTTTTATTATTTTTCTTTTTAAATGTTGAAACTTATTTTTCTTCTATTTTTCATTTGTAGATGATATCAAGAAAGTATTAATTGTAAGACCCCAACTTATTATAAATAAAAATCGAATTTTCTCTAATTATTATTGTGAATAATAAGGTGATAATTTGATATAATACTTTGGTAATTGGTGAAATATGCAAATTTTGCAAAATAAGCAAGTGGTTATAAAATATTCATTGTGTCGGGGAATATTCGTTTGGTCGTGGAATATTCTTGTTGTCGGAGAATATTCGTACGACGGCGCAGTCATTTGTGGGCCCCATAACAGAATAACTGTCGGATGAAGAAAACGACAAGTTTGGGTTGTTATAAATAACGGCGTAGTCGTTACCGTTAACACTGTTGGAATACCCGGTGGTTAAAATAAAGTAATACGCGTGGATGCACAGTAGCATACGGTATTGCACAATATTGTGAATTATTGATTCTTACGTAAGAAGACACTACTCAATAATTTTTACAGTAATTGTTGTTTAATATTTTATTTTATTGGTTCAATAATTGTTGCGTTGATATTTTATATTATTGTTGTTTCAATAATTGTTACTGCACAGTATCTCCTTTATCAGATCAATAATTCATATTATTTGAATAATATTATTAGATAGCATTATTGACAATGTCTAGAAAGTTATGTCAAGGAGACGTTTGGTCACCTAATTGCGTGCTAGTAAGGAGAATTCCTTATCGGAAAGCCCCCTCTTTCCTGGGAACGGCCTGGTTGTCATAATTCTGATTATGTAATATTATTTGTGAATAAGTAATTATTGATTCATTTGATAAGGAAATATTTATATTATGTGGATATAAATGATGGATTTATTTATGTGGTTATAATTGAAAGAATTAATGTTGAGGTATTTTATCAGTATGTTATCGGATTGGAGGTATTAAGAGATCAAATCAATGTTCTTACAGCTTTATTGTGTGAGTTATAATTTTTAATCTGACCGTTGGATCGTTGTGATTTTTGGATATGTTATACATATATAAGTTGAGTATATGTTCACAAATTTTGAACCGTTAAAATGAAAGAATGATTTGTTATGAATTTAAGAGGTGACTGATTCGAAAATTAGGTTTATAAATGATTTTGGTAGAAAATTATAGAAATGGGTGGGCCCCACTTTTGGTTATTGGGGATGGTGGCTGATTTTTGGTGGGTAGAATAGTAGCAGGTAAAGCCACCAGGTTACAGGTCAAGTCTGCTTCGGCGTGTTACCATTTTCCTGTAAATAGAGGGCTAAGTTAGAATTGAAAATCACACCAGAAACAAAAGCTTTCTCTCTTTCTCTCTCTATATTACCGAGCGTATTCTTGTGAGTATTTTGATACTTTGAGTGTTGCTATATGGTGCAAGTTCTTTCAGCACTATATACAGTATTTCAGTCAGAAGTACTGTCTTTTTGAGGTAAGGGATGTTATTTTTCTTCGTAAGTGATATTATTTCTTCAATATTATTATGCCAAAATATTGGTTGGAACTTTTTATCAAATTTGGAACTTTTCATGTCGGGGTTACTATTCATGAGTTACTATTCACGAGTTACTATTCATGAGTTACTATTCATGAGTTACTATTCACGAAGCATGATGATTTTTCTTGTGAAATTTCTATCTTTTGGTGTCGGAGTTACAATTCACGTATACGGCATTATTCACGTATACGATACTATTCACTGAAAAATGAAATTTTCTTCTTTTTGTCCAAGATGTCTATTATGGTTACTATCTTTGATTGTATCCATGTTTTGATCTTTATTCTTGAATTTTACTTCGAAATTGGTTATTATGGAGTATTATTGATCTTGGATATATTGTGATACGAATCTCTAATATTTGTTATTTTGTTTCACTGGATTCGTTCCTTTAAAATATTTTTCATCATCCTCAGTCCTAAATGATGTTATTACTGAATATCTTTGGCCTGTAGTACAAAGATGAATGATTACCTGATGAATATCTTTGGCCCGTAGTGCAAAAATGAATGATTACCTGATGAATATCTTTGGCCCGTAGTGCAAAGATGAACAGGTGTTGAGATGAACATGACCAACTGGTGATACAAATGAATATCTTTGGCCTGTAGTGCAAAGATGAATATTTGATTAAAGATGTATATTGATTGTTGTTACGGGGATAAAATATTGATGATGGACTTTTAAATCTTAGAAGATAGTAGAACTCATTCTCTACTTGACTCTTCTAATGGATTGCTTATTCCGCTGCAGTTGTTGATCTAAAACTTGTTGTCTATTATATTTTATCATATTTTTCCCTGTTGAAGACTAATGATAATTTGTTGTATATTATCTTAGTCATAATATTTCTTACTGGGCTAGTTGAGCTCACCCTTTCTTTCACTGTTCTCTTCAGGAAATGAGAATATAGTTGGGAGTAGTCGGGGAATGGATTGACGGTCCAGATGGTTGCATTAGTAGTTCTCACTATTCTGTGAAATAGTGTATCAATAATTGTAGTAAGGACTCTTTTTGAGTTTTTATACTCTCTATTAGACAATAGTTGTATTCAAACTCACAGTATATGTGTTGTCGTATTACTGAAGTTGTATTTATTTTTGTACCATGTATTTGGCGACTCATAATGGGTTGGGTGGAATGGACCTATTTTGGGGGCGTCACATTAATAATTTAGTTTTCTATATTATCCCTACATTTAATTCAAATTTATTTATTTTTTAATCAATAAAATAAAATATTGATCAGTAATTACTTTAACAATTATTGAGTAGTGCCTTCTTACGTAAGAATCAATAATTGGTGCAATACTGTGTGCTACTGTGCAACAATGAGTATTACTGTGTTTTAACCACCGGGTATTCCAACAGTATTAACGGTAACAACTACGCCGTTATTTATAAACAACTTATACTTGTTGTTTTCTTCATCCAATCGCTTTTCGTTATGGGGCCCATAAAAGACTGCGCCGTCGTACGAATATTCTCCGACAGGAAGAATATTCCACGACCAAACGAATATTCCCCGACAACAATGAATATTTTATAACCACTTGCTTATTTGAAATATTTGCGCATTTTACCCATAACTAACCACATTAATCAATTCAACCCTTACTATTTCAAAATAATAAATAGAGAAATTCAATTTCATTTATAATAAGTTGGGGTCTTACAACAACATATTAGGTGACAATGTAGCTACTACTTTTAGCAACAGATGTCCAAATATTAACATAGTCTAAATACCTATGCTACTTAATAAGAACATTCAGTAGAAATACTTAATCCATGATCGTTTACATTTTCATATATTAAAACTACTTCCCAGACTGTATACCCAATAACACATATGTGAGATATTTGCGAAGGTGAGGATTCCAAATCACAGAGCACACTAATCAGACAAAAGAAGAACCAAAAAAATTAAAATTTTAAGTGATGAGGTCACAAAGAAGGAAATAGAGGACAAACTTTTCTAAATGTCATTTTGAAAATTCAACAGGTGGAGTGACATCAATGGATGGATTCCTTCGTCAATTCTTCAACAATGTATATGAAAATAAGATGCACGCCCATGAAAACAACTACTGCAAGTACAACAACCAAGGGCTCGCAGTATTTATCCTTGACAGCTCAGAGTTGCGATTAGATTCATTGATGCAACCACTTACTGTTTACTCTGAAACCATCCCATTAAGGTTACCCAGAATAAGGTACATCCATTTCTGAGTTGCTAAAATTAAACGGATGATTTGAAGAAACATGAAAATAAAACTTGCTTTAAAAGGCAATAGTTCAGTCAGGCATTGAGAAAATATAGTTTCTAAAGTGGCAAAAGTAAGACGGGGCAGGGAATAAACTCAGCTAGCAAGTTTGCATCCACATGCTTGGAATGGATGGCTTCCATGTTCATAACCACCAAATCCAAATTCAGTTCGTCAGAAATCTCGCCTATGATAGCTGTTGTCTTTCTCCCTTCCCCAAGTCGCTCTAACAACTTGAATTCCTGAAATCCAACTGTTGTTTCCACCCAATAAATAAATAAATAAAATTATATTATAAAAAGGAAACGTCAAACACTATATAATCGATAATAATTGAAAAATCTTTATTTGTTTCCCAAAAATATAAATATGGTATTTCAACTGTTCTTCAGTTTTCTGTACCTGCTAATTAGTTCTCCCTCTATGCAATAAGAATTTGTGTTATTCATCTCAGTATCACATAATAGTTGTGTTAAAGAAGTCTATAAACCAGATTGTTCTATAAAAAGCCAAAAAAAACAAACAGGAGGATACTTTTAGAAAGTGATTTCAAAGAACCATGGTACGTATGTTGTATATATATATAGTATGACAATAAACTTCTAAGATTATAAATAAAACATTACACCCAAAACCCAGTGCGCATGAGTGTGTACACACAAAATGTGCCTTTGAAACAAATACAAAATAAAAATCAATTCCAACCAAAATAAATGACACTAATTATTAACTGTAAGACCCCGAATTTTATGAAATAAAAGTATTCAATTTTTCTATTTAGTAAATAGTTAAATTGATAAAAGTTTAAAGTTAAGGGTGATATATATAAAATTTTTAAAATACGCAAGTGGCTATAAAATACTCATTGTTGTCGGAGAATATTCGTTTGGTCATGGAATATTCATGCTGTCGGAGAATATTCGTACGTCAGCGCAGCCAGTTGTAGGCCCCATAACAGAATGACTGTCGGATGAAGAAAATGACAAATTTGAGTTTTTATAAATAACGGCGTAGTTGTTACCGTTAACACTATTGGAATACCCGATGGTTAAAATACAGTAATACGCGTGGCTGCACAGTAGCACACGTTATTGCACAGTATTTTTGAATTATTGATTCTTATGTAAGAATGCACTACTCAATAATTGTTATAGTAATTACTGTTCAATATTTTATTTTATTGATTCAATAATAGCTGCGTTAATATTTTATATTATTGTTGTTTCAATAATTGTCACTGCACAGTATTTTTCATTATCAGATCAATAATTCATAATATTTAAATAATATTATTAGATAGCATTGTTGGCAATGTCTAGAAAGTTCTGTCAAGGAGAGGTTTGGTCATCTAATTGTGCGCCAGTAAGAAGAAATCCTTATCGGAAAGCCCCCTCTTTCCTGAGAACTGCCTGGTTGTCATTATTGTGATTCTGTAATATTATTTGTGAATAATTAATTATTGATTTATATGATAAGGAAATATTTATTTGATGTGAATATAAATGATGGATTTATTTATGTGGTTATAAATGATGGAATTAATGTTGAGGCATTTTATCAGTATTTTGTCAGATTGGAGATATTAAAAGATCAAATCGGTGTTCTTATAGCTCTATTGTGTGAGTTATAATTTTTAATTCAATCGTTGGATCGTTGTGATTTTTGGATATATTATACATATATAAGTTGAGTATATGTCCATAAATTTTTAACCGTTAAAAATGAACGTATGATTTGTTATGAATTTTAAGAGGTGACTGGTTTAGAAATTGTTGAAGTATCCGAATTTATCATTTTGGTGAACCGAATAGGGTGAGGTGAACCCAACTTTGGAAGTGTGTTTTGCCACTATCATACAAGATGTCTAATGACGTACAACCTCGTGTTATCATAAGACAGGGTTGTGCACATCCACTTGCTGAGTATATCTAAGAGCACTACCTATATGATCTTGGAGTTTCGTTGAAATATAATTCTCAATTGGAGACATTGGAGATAGTTATATGTCAAGAGAAGACTCAACATTGGAAAAAATATGATAGTAATCTTCTCATTTTTCTTTGGGGTCTATTGGGTCAACCAAGAATAATTCTGTGGACATATGATATCTATCATAACCTAGACGCATGGGCTCTCATGTACGAAGGTTTCCTTGAGCACTTGCCAAAGATTTTAATTTCTAAAACAGTTGATGATTGTACCTTTATGTAAGATGTCATTCTGACGTGCTATCCAAGGTTGGGACATGAGTCACAATTGGTATATATTTGTATCAAAACTCACAACATAAGTGTTGTTGTATTTTGCACTACAATTGTAGTAATAAAGTTGTAGTTGTTTTCTGTACCATGTATTTGGCGACTCAGAATAGGTTGGATGGAATGGACCTATCTTGGGGTTGTCACATTAACCTACAGATGCCAACGGATGCTGGACAGCTGGGTTTCATGCTCCGGCAATGTCTCTTTCTGCTTTTCATCAATTACTGCAAAGAATATACATTTTAATACTATTTAAGATCTTGTACCAAGTATACAAAAAAGTTTCTACTGCTAATTTCTCAACATGTGGTCTATATATCTCACAATTCAAGAACGAAAGATAAGACATACCCACAACTGTTATCTCAGTACCATACTTCTTTTCTAAAGCAGCGACAGTTGATATAGCCTGCAGATGGAGAACAGCGAAAGTTAACACGGTATAAACACACTTAAGTGTTGAAGACAGAGGGAATTGGAGTTCATTTCATTTTAAAAGCATCTATGCAACAACAATTTTTTGAATTGTACACAATGGTGTAATTGAGAACATATTCTTTTTGATAAACATTACTCATACCAAACAAATGTTCCAACCTGCATGAGAAAATATAAAGAGGAATGATAGTCAGACAAAATAATTAACTCATTAAAAAGTAAAAAGAAAAAAATAATAGCTTTCGTGAAAATGTGGAAATTCATAATTATATTCCCTTTGAACTCATTAAATCCATAATTATATAACTGGATGGACATTTTACTAAATGCTTTTTTGACAGGATCTTCCCCATCCATCTCCTCCAAACATTATGCAACTTTTTCTCTGCAAAACCCATCTTCCCACATCAACATCCTAAAAAAATATACAAATAACTCTCAACTTCCTAAAAAAATACACAAATAACTCCAATTTAATTCAAATTAATTGATCAGATAAACAGTATACTATTAATCACAATCAGCAGACTAAGAAATGTAATCAAAGTCAACTTCAACTGATTAATGCAAATAATTAAATAGCTTAGCTTTTGATTGTGTCTAAACGGGCAATCAAATATTACTTCTAATTTGAAGTAGCTGATTCATATTATCAAGTCTCAAAATCATTTCAATTTCAGGGACAACCAAATTCTAACACAGAATCACAGACATGAAAAATCATATAGAAGTGGCTATAAATTACAATTAGCAATCAAATGTTGACGCTCATCGAGAAAATGAGTTAGGCCATCGAGAAAATGAGTTAGGCCTTCGAGACCCTTGGGATCAAAAAAAGACCCGATACAGACATTCATCGAAGCAGCACACTGAAAGAGCAAATCAGAAAATAAAATAATTCATTAGGTTTTATCAATCGGTCTCGTGCCTCGGTCTCGGCTAAACGGAGCTTCAGATCCTCCACCGCCCGAGAAGGAGCTTTCGATGGCAATCGATGTGAACCGTAACACATGTTTTGATGAGTCTGAGAATTGAGGAGAGAGAAAGATTGGTTGAAATGGAGAATCTGTAACTAAACCAAATGGTGAAAACCAGCTCTTCAGCAATCTATTGGATGTTTATCCTTTAGACAGTGTCGGCCCTAGGCAAGGGCCACCAGGGCAACCGCCCAGGGCCCACAGTTGAGAGGGGCCCAATTTTTTTATAAAATTATGTATTTATGAGTATAAAAAAATTAAAATAATAAAAAGATTAACGATATTATGTATTAAAAATGATATGTTAGAAAATATTAAATATGATATTATAATTGATGATTTTGCATCTAAAAGTGCAACAAGAAGATATTTTAAATGATACTTTGTGGTTTAGATTTCATTGGGCAAAACTAAAGAAATATCCACTGTAGTTGGTAGGTTTTACTGATTACATCATTGAACTTTGAATTTTTCAAATTACACCATTAAACTAATTATTATTTTGAAATTGGGTCATTTCGTTAAAAAAAAAATAAACGGGCGTTAATTTTTTATCTACAAAACTAATGAATTACACACTATAGTTGACATATTTTACTGATTACATCGTTGAACTTTTAATTTTTCTAATTACCTCATCAAATCAATAAAAATAATTAATTTAAATATTTTAAAAAATTATTATTATTTTAAGTAAAAAAATATTAGAAACTTTTTTTTCTTCATAAAATGAGTAGTATTTCATAAAATATAGATTCAAACAAATTAATGTGATTTTAAATTAAATTAATGTCTACTTAATTTTTTTAACAGAATGACTCATTCTTAATATTAGAAATTTTTTTTAAAAAAAACTAAAAGTAGAAATTAAAATTAAAAAAAATAGTAAATGATAAATAAAAAAATTGATTCAATTTTTTCAAAAAAGAAATTAATAATTTTTATAAATAAATATTATTTTCAATAAAAAAAATTGAAAAATTCTTCATATTTTAAAAAAAATGAGTAAAATTTTATAAAATATAGATTCAAAAAAATAAAATTTATTTTCAAATGGAAAAAAGAGATTTTTTTTAAAATCAGTAACGTTTCATAAAACTTTAATTTTTTTTAAATCTATATTTGATGAAACTTTACTCATTTTACGGGAAAAAAAATTTAAAGTTTCTAATATTTTTAACTAAAAATAATAATTATTTTTAAAAATATTTAAAACAATCATTTTATAATTAGTTTAATTGGGTAATTTGAAAAATTAAAAGTTCAATTGTGTAATCAGTAAAACGTGCCAACTACATTGGGTAATTCATTAGTTTTGTAGATAAAAATTAACGTCCGATTTTTTTTTTAATGTAATAACCCAATTTTAAAATAATAATTAGTTTAGTGGAGTAATTTAAAAAATTAAAAGTTCAATTGTGTAATCAGTAAAACTCGAATATTTCATTAGTTTTACCGATTTCATTGATATTTTTATTTTGTAGGTACATTTGATGATTCTTTACTTCGAGGACATTTTAAAGTGTTCTTTCTTATCTTTTGTAAATTCTTATAATTTTAATTAAAAAATTAGTTGATAATTTATTTATTTTTTAATTTAATTTGTAAAAAGGGGCCTAACTTAAAATTTTTTTGTCCTGAACCTTGGAAAACTCAGAACTGCCTTTAGATTGAGTCTTCTTCGCCTTTTGAATTTGAAATAATTTAGTTGCCATATTTAGTGGAATTTGGGAAATGGACAGATATTGATATTTTAGAATGACAGATATCAATATATTGTGTCATGTATTGTGATTTAAGTATATATAGATAGACTATGACATTAGGTGACAACTTGAAGGTAACGTGTCATTCAGCCCAAGCCCAGTAACAAATGTCGAAGATAAAAAAGATGGTGATTCTAAAGCTAACAGCACATGATTATGACCGAAATACCCCCAAAATCCTGGAAAGAATTGAAGCCAACTCATTTATTCGCTAAAACCCTAGACCCTCGCTCTGCTAAATTCGAAAATGGCTCTCAATGGCATCCTTCGCACTTCAGTCTCACGCGTTGCACCTCTCGCCGCTCGATTGATCGGCGGTCAAAGGCATTTTTGCCGCCACCCCTCTGCTCTGTTCTCTGCTGCTGCCATTGTCACTCAAAGCAATCTCTCCGGCGAGCTCCTTCCCACTTCATTTACATCCGGCCGTCAGTATTCTTCATCACCCAAGCGTTCGAGTTCTGATGAGTCACTCCTCAAAGTCATTGAATCAGAAATTGTATGCGCGGAGGAGTCTGACGACTATAACGAGGTAATTTAAATGCTGTAAATGTCTGCTTTGATGTAACATATTTTTCAAAAAGAAAACTTTTCATGTCTTAGCTCTTGGATTGTGTTATCATGAAAAATCTACTACAAGATAGTATAAATTTGTTGTTTAATGTAGATCCATTCGTATTCATTTATTTTGGAAAATGATAGTCAGATTGATGTTTGTTTATTGGGGAACCTGCTAAAAATTGAATTTTAGCGGAATAATTGTATGCCCAGAAAACATGATAGTACCAAAAAAAAATTCATTACACTTTGAGCTGCGTAATAATTTTAGAGTACTTTATTTAATGGGATTTTATGATGAACTATTGCTGATCTTAATATGTGAGCATCATTGTGATTTATTGTTGGGCAAAATCTAATTACGCTCACACGCATGTGCACGTGGTCAACAAGTTATATAATGATAAATACAAGTATCGTTCCCACTAGGGGTGAGCATTCAGTTATTATCCGAATCGAATAAACATTTCGGTTATAACCGAAAACCGAAATTGCACTGTTTTGAATATCCGAACAACTAACCGATCAAGCAATTCATAGATTAAAGCACAAATCACAATAGATAAACTAAACGGATAGATTATTAAACTGAAACTAAGGCTACACAATCATCGTTCAACCATAAAGATCCATCATAAGCCTAATAAGTAAATTAGTTCATCATATATGAAAAAAAAAACTGAAATCATAAAAGAATCCATCATCCAAATTACAATAATTGAATTAAAGAAGTAGAATGATTACAAAACCACCCTTCTTCTCTGTCAAACTTGTAATCTTCGTGACTCTGACTTTCAATCCTTTCCTCCAATGCTCTTTACTCAAATTAGGGCTCAAGCTTGATAATTGAATGAATGATGTTAATTCCCTCCTATGTTATGATATTATCCAGCATAAGACACGTAATTAGTCCATAATCCGACGCCAAACAAAGTCCCAAGCCATGCCAACTTCCTTCCTAGACGCTGCTGCAGAACTCTAAGTGAAATATGACTCTTGTTCTTTGCCCCGTACCCCCGCCCCGGCGGGGGGTCCTTCTGTTCTTGCTCAAGTACCCCCGCCCCGGTGGGGGTTTTGCTTGTACATAGTCCGCCCTGGCGGGGGGTGATTCTGCAGAAGCTCAAAACCACTATTTATGTCACACATGCTACGCCACCACACCTAAACATAAAACAACATAAACAAGTAAAAACGAACATAAATATACAGGATCAACACAGTTTAATCTCGAATTAGAGGCCGATTCGTAGGTATAAAACCCACCCATCATTTATCCTCAATGTTTCATGAGAGCACGCTGAAAAGAAATTTCTGGAAAGCATTAACAAGCTTTGATGGAGTGTCTCATTTAAATTTCCTATTCAACAATGATCAAGTTTTGAGGCCCAAAATGAGATTAAGCTCCTGCAAATTTGCATATTCAAACCTTACCTTTGTTAATGAGGATGGCTTATTATGTGTATACTATCTTGATATTAGTGTCATTTATATTTTATTCTTTAAATTGTAATGAGGGTTTATCATTTTTAATGACAGTATGCTACTACTTGTGAATTAAAAAGACTACATTTTGTTTATATATCCGGTTCTCTGTTTTTGAAAAATATGGTCCAGCTTTATCCCCCGGCAATTGTCTTTACGTAGGGACTCTCTTTAAACCTGTGTTAAACAATTTGATATACAGTATAGCGGAAAATTCAGTTGATTTGAGAATGTATTCAGTCAACAACACATAAATGAAATATTACACTTTGATTTTACATTGTAGGTTCAGGAGGCTCCAGAAGGCTTCCCTTTCAAAATTGAAGATAACCGTGGCCAACAAACAATCTCTTTGTCCAGAGAGTACCAGGGCGAAACTATCAACGTTGAGGTTCACATGCCTGATCTTATAACTGGTGTGGACAATGATGATAATGACAGCAATGATGACAATGAGAAGCCTAGCCAGTCTCACATTCCACTGGTTGTCAGAGTTGCTAAAAGCAGTGGGCCCATTTTGGAGTTCGGGGTTACTGCATCCCCTGATGAAATCTCAATTGACTGCTTATCGGTGAAGGACCCCAAAATTTCTGAAGATCAAATTGCCTATGAAGGACCTGATTTCTCGTGAGTGTCATTTTCTGTTAATTTCTTTCAGTATTTGTCTTGATATTAATTACTTCCTTTTTAATCTAATCTATATACATCTGTTTGGTCTTTTTTTTTATAATTTTTTCTCTAGGGACTTGGATGAGAATCTGCAAAAGGCTTTCCACAAGTATCTGGAGATTAGGGGAATCAAGCCTAGCACTACCAATTTCCTTCAGGAGTACATGCTCAACAAAGACAGCATAGAATATGTGGCGTGGTTGAAGAACCTTAAGAAGTTCGTAGAGGCATAAGTTAGGTTGGTAAAACATTTTGGGTGGAACCGAAACTCATAGACCAAGCTATTTTTCTTGTTTATCAATGTTATTTCCTGTTACTATAGCTTCAAGTTAAGTTATTATTACTAAGCATTTTATGGAAAGCTTAGATTGGAAAGCTTTCAAAGAGCTAAAATAGACCAAGTTATTAATACTCAGCATTTTATATTGGTTGAACTTTTGCGTATTCACAAGTGGCATCTATAATGAAGGGTCAAAATAGACCAAGTTATTATTACTCAGCATTTTATGGGAACCTTAGATTGGAAAGCTTTCAAAGAGCTAAAAGAGTTGGTTTAACTTGTAAGACTTTATTGTACTCTCTTTTAAGTGCCATCTATATTGAAGAGCAGAAATGGAATGTACCTACTTTAATGTTTCCAAAATATGTTCTGCAGATTTATACAATTGTCACTTCATTTTTTTCATCAATTGGATAGAGTATGTTATCCAGTCCGAAAATAAACTGAAAGGAAAGGGTTTGCATGCTATTTTAAATAAAAATAGGTTTGAACTGTTTTACTTGACAAAAATATTGATAAGGTATTCTGCTGCTTTCCTATCAGTACTTTCCTCTGGCATAGACATTTGGTATTTTATTTACAACCTCTAAAAAGTCATATAAAAGCCAAAATAATATTCCCTATTCCCTATTCCCTACTTCTTTTCTTACTTGAAAGGGAACTGTTATCTACTAGTTCCACCAGTTGCTAAATCACTACTGAGGATGCTGCATTTCAACATGGCAACCACTGGAAAGGCTAATATACCAAAAAGAGACCTCCCAATTTTTGTCCATTTGACTTCAATTTAAGACTACTGTGTGAGCTCTTGTGTGTAAGGCTGTAAAATGAGCAAACAGTTCGGACTCGATTCGTACTAGTTCAACTAAAAGTTTGATTCGAGCTCGACTCGAAATATAAATGAGTTAAATATGATCACATTTTAAAATTCGATAAATTACTCGAACCTCCTCAAATTATAAATTTCTATTGATACTCGGATCATATTCGTTGAAAAAGTCCAAATTAACTGGGTTTGATTCGGAATCGTGCTCGACTCTGCAGCTAAACGAGCCTCGATCAAATCTTATTTTATACTCAATAAATTTTGAGAATCAAATCTGAGCAACTCAATATTCGGATCAACTCGGTTCGTTTACCCCTTACTTGTGAGTGGGCAAAAAGCACCTTTTGGCCACTGTGGTTATAGTGATTTAACGAATTAACCACTGTGCTTTTAAAATATTCAATTATCCCATTGAACTTTTTAAAATTATGCAATCAACTCATTCCGTTCAAAAAATTAGACGGACGTTAACAGATCAGTTTGGATTGCTTACGTGGCTTTTAAAAAAAAATAAAAATGACGTGATAATGACGTGTATTTGCTGACTGGATTTTGGTGGTCAAATTTGCAGAAAGTTTATCTCTTTTCCTTTATCTCTTTTATCTCTTTATCTCTTTTCTTTATCTCTTTATCTCTTTTCTTTACTTTGATTATTTTAATTTTAAATAATACAAATAATCAAAATATTAATCTCCAGAGATTCAAGTAGAGGATGAATAGATCTAGCATCATTCCGGCCAAAATCAAGCCTCTAAATTATACCCAAATTCGAACTGAAAATGAATAGATCTAGCATCATTCTCACTGAAATGGAATCCTACAGTCCTTCAATCAAGACCCCCAAGACACTGAACCACCGAAAAATCAAAACGGCGCAGGGATAAAGCCCATACTCCATGGATTACGGTTAGGTGTTCTAGTGAAGATGAAGGAGATTGCAGAGGAGTATCCTCGTCGGTGGATCTACCAGGATTAACAACAAAAATAAGCCACTGGAATCACAAAGAATCAAGCCATCCGCGTAATCAAAAATCAAACCACCGGAATCATAGGTTCCATATTCTCGCCCATAAAACCGAAAGACATGGTGAAGATTAAGATTCATCGACATCGAAGAACCGAGGACATGGAAGAACCGAGGAAAGCCAGGAAGAACGGTGATGGAAGAACTGATTAACCGAGGACATGATAGCACCGAGGAAAGCCAGGAAGAACTGATGGAAGAACGGTGATGAATTTTTTAGGAATTCATTTCTTTATGTTTTACTTTTAAAATACTTTTCATTTTACAATGTATTTTAAATTCATTTTCCTTATTTTAATATTATTTTTATTATTTAGAATTAATTTTAAAAATAAAAATAATTATTAAAAGAAAGGAAAAGATAAAAGGAAAAGAATAAAAGAATAAAAATAATACAAATATATATATCAAAATTATATAGAAAATGAATTAAAATATTTATTTTAATTTTATTATTTTAATTTTTTCTTTGCCACATAAGTAATGATTTTTTATTTTTATTCTTTTGTTGAAATTAATGTAATATTATAATAGATCTCATTGATACAAAAAAATTGATATATTATTTATATTATTTGGAATTAATTTTTAAAATAAAAATAATTATTAAAAGAAAGGAAAAGATAAAAAAAATAAAAAATGAATTAAAATATTTATTTTAATTTTATTATTATTTTAATTATTTTTTTCCACATATTGATTTTTTAATTTTATTTTTTTGTTTGAAAAGAAAAAATTGTAAAGAAAATTCATTAAAAAATAAAAGAAAGGAGCTAATATGTATCTATTGCCACGTAATTATCACGCCATTTTTTATTATTTTTTTAAAAAGCCACGTAAGCAATCTGTTAACGTCCGTCCAATTTTTTGGACGGAATGGGTTGATTGCACAATTTTAAAAAGTTCAGTGGGTTAATTAAATATTTTAAAAGCACAGTGACTAATTCGTTAAATCACTATAACCACAGTGACCAAAAGGTACTTTTTGCCCTTGTGAGTGTAAACAACCCCTTTATCGCCATCCACGATTTGGCTATTTCCCCTTGCAATCCTGCAATATAACAGGGGCCAATAGCTAATGTTAGTACTAAACAGATAATATAACACAACAATGTTTTTGTGCCAAATTTCAAAAACAATAACATTATCCAATTTCATTTTTATTTTCACGGCCATCATGCAAATCGGAACCATACTAATTACTCCCTCCGTCCCAAATTAACTGCTCAGTTTTGACTTTTTAAAGTCAAATTGCCTATTTTTAGAATTAATAATTAAGCATATATAAATATATTTCTAAAATTATAAAAATTAGTATTAGTAATAAATTGTATATACTTTCTTTTGGTTATAATCTCTTCACCTATATTTTAGTAAAAATAGTAAAAAGATTAGTTTTAAAAATGGTCAATTTGACTTTAAAAAGTCAAAACTGAGCAATTAATTTGGGACGGAGGGAGTATTAAATATGGAGTCGTACTAGGAGTCCCAAATGAGAGCCCTAATTTTTGTCCTAAATACATGAGTCATGATCACATTGATTGTTCAACATCAAGGTGATCATATATAATAAATGTAGATATTGAGCAACCAATGTAATAATGGCATGTAAGCCTGCATGGATAGAGTCTTTTGACTACTAATATCAAAGGTTTCAGGTCATGCTATATAAAATGTTGGTCCTATATTCCAATACACTTTTGTAACTTTATTTTTTCAATAAAATGACAATGCCTTCAAGAAGGTCAAAACTCGTGTAATAAATTTTGTAGTAGTAACAAAGCATCATGCTCACAACATAGAAGTCTCCAAAGGTGCAATGCAAACCATGATTCAAAGTATTGGCCGTTAAGTCAAAATTTTTGTGCATCACATCAGAGCCGAACAACATTCGTAAAATTAGGAAATATTCAAGTAAAGGGTAAGTTTCGACAAAATTTTGACAACTCGATGTAACGTAGCAGATTCAAACTAAAAGAAAATTCACGGCGTAAAGGGGAGAAATCATGGCGTTAAAGAGAAGGGTAACTTTCGGCAAAATTTCAACAACTTAACATAACGTAATGATTTTTGACCAAATAAAAGAGAAATCACAGCGTAAAGGAAAGAAACGCAAAAGAAAAACTTATTGCTTGATTTTGATGTGGTCGTCTATGTTCTACAACCATCCCTTTTAATAATTAAAGTCCTCTGACATGGACATCACGTGACGTGCAAGTGTTCCAATTAATTGTCAAAAAACTTGTTCAGTCCAGAATTCGAACTCAAGACCCCAAACTTAAAATCTTAATCATAAGGTCATCCAAGCAACACAAATCTACCTGTTGATTTTACTCAATAATTAACTTTTATAACAAAACAATTTTTTCCCCCATATTACCATTAATTTAAGATACACCCCATCCCCACACCATTTCTATTCAAAATTATTAATTTCAAACAAAAATACACTGAATTAGCTAGTTGCATCCGCACCTTCTATTTTTTAGCAGCATAATAATGCATATTTTAATTATCTTTTCAAAAAAAAACAAATTAAAGTAATATAATTAAATAGATTAATACTCTCTTTGTTTCTAAAAAAGAAAAAAGAGATATATTTCAACTTTTTGAAGTCAACTTAATTTATATACCTTCGAATTTAAAATTAATACAAATTTATTTAATTTTAATCCTATTTTTAATCTACATTACAACATTTGTTGTTTTAAAAACATAACACATCAATTTAAAATTGTAAGATATTTAAGTTATTTTAAATTGTAATATTTTCTTTTTTTAAAAAAATTGTATTTAGTAAAAAATAATGTCATCATAATTTGAAATAATTTTTCTTCCACCTCTTGTAAAATTATAAACTCAGATTTTAGCTAGGGTTCTGCACCTTTAGAGGATTTTTTTTATAGGGAGTACTAATAAATTAATCCACCAAATATAATCATGAGTTGTAAATTTTATAATTTTCTCATCTCTATCTTTAAATTTATATTTTTCATGCCATAAACTAAATAATTATTATAGTTAAAAAATAATTATAAACAAGTATTCTTCAAATTTACAAATTCTAAATAAAACTATTTTTGTTTTGTGAAAAGAAGAGCACCCAACATTATCAATTTCAGCCTACAATATTTATTTCTTGCATGCAAAGGTCACACCAACAGAAAAAATACTATTCCAAAATATAAAGCTACTATTTTTTTTCCCATAATTAAAAGTCCATTCGTAAAATATTTTAAAAATAATTATTTTAATATATATATATATGACTATGTATATACACACTTGTATAATACACAGATGATATATAGTGGGCTATGACAACTAGAATAGATATGGCGACAGATAAAACCGTCGTTATAGTCCAAAAAAACCGTCGTCATAAAAGATTGTATACTACACAACTGTTTACATATATTTTTCTCATATATATATGTATATATATATATATATATCCTTAATTTTTGCTAAAAATACAGAGTACTAGCATGTGGTACTCAATCAATCAAATATTCTGGGTAAATACAATATTTACTCGTGGTACAGGAAAACAAGATTTTCATGGATAGTTGAAAATTCGACGGTAAATAAAATCAAATCACAATGTTTGTCGCACTTCAGCCTTAACCCTAATTGATTATTGAAGCCGTCACCTCTTTTCTTCGCAAAAACCCTAAAATGGCTCTCAATAGCATCCTTCGCACTTCAGCCTCACGGGTTGCACCTCTCGCCGCTCGATTGATCGGCGGTCAAAGGGATTTTTACCGCCACCCCTCTGCTCTGTTCTCTGCTACTGCCGTTGTCACTCAAATTAATCTCTCCGGCGAGCTCCTTCCCGCTTCATTTACATCCGGCCGTCACTACTGTTCATCACCCAACCGGCCGAGTTCTGATGAGTCACTCCACAAAGTCATTGAATCAGAAATTGTATGCGCCGAGGAGTCTGACGTTTCTAACGAGGTAATTTAAATTCTGTAAATGTCTGCTTTGATGTAACATATTTTTCAAAAAGAAAATTTTTCATTTCTTAGCTCTTGGATTGTGTTATCATGAAAAATCTACTACAAGATGTCAAGATGGTATAAATTTTTTGTTTAATCTAGATCCATTCGTATTCCTTTATTTTGGAAAATAATATTGTCATATTGATATTTGTTTATTGGGGAATCTGCAAAAAAATGAATTTTAGCAGAATAATTTTATTCCCAGAAAACATGATAGTACCAAAAAAAATTCTTTACACTTTGAGCTGCTCTAATAATTTTAGAGAACTTGATTTATGATGAACTATTGCTGATCTTAATATGTGAGCATCATTGTGATTTATCCTCAATGTTTCATGAGAGCACAATGAAAAGAAATTTCTGGAAAGCATTAACAAGTTTTGATGGAGTGTCTCATTTAAATTTCCTATTCAACAATGTTTAAGTTTTGAGGCTCAAAATGTGATTAAGTTTCTGCAAATTTGCATATTCAAACCTTACCTTTGTTAATGAGGATGGCCTATTATGTGTATACTATCTTGATATTAGTGTCATTTATATTTTATTCTTTAAATTGTAATGATGGTTTATCATTTTTAGTGACAGTATGCTACTACTTATGAATTAAAAAGACTACATTTTGTTTATATATCCGGTTCTCTGTTTTTGAAAAGTATGGTCCAGCTTTATCCCTGGCAATTTTTTTTTTCGTAGGTGCTCTCTTTAAACCTGTGTTAAACATTTTGATATACGGTATGGCTGAAAATTCAGTTGATTTGATAATGTATTCAGTCAAAAACACATAAATGAAGTATTACACTTTGATTTTACATTGTAGGTTCAGGAGGCTCCAGAAGGCTTCCCTTTCAAAATTGAAGATAACCCTGGCCAACAAACAATCTCTCACATTCCACCGGTTGTCAGAGTTGCTAGAAGCGGTTTTAACAAGTATCTGGGAATGAAGCCTAGCGCTGCCAACCTTCATCCTAAGATTAGGGGAATCAAGCCTATCACTGTTATCAATTTCTTTCCCAAAAGAACATTCATTCATTTCTTTCTTCCCCGTCGACCACGACGACAGATACGACGCACAAATTCCAGACTTGGAAAGGGGTGGGGGCCACTTAGGAAAGTCGGGCCGATCAGGTGTCTTCATTCAAGAGACGGAACAGAAGAACGAAACGAAATGAGAGGCCGGGGGACAGGGAAAAGGGTCGAGTCGATCAGCCTCGACGACTCGGAGAAGCAAAACAAAATCAGGATTTGGCCGAAAAAGAAACAACCGATAAAGAATAATATTTCTAAATTACTTCGGGACAGCGGGGCCTTTAAGCATCCGAAATACGCTGGGGTTGTAAATGACATAGATTTCTTGATAAAAAATGACGACTCTTTCAGAAAAACGAAATTCTTCAAGTTCTTTTTCTCAAACCCAAAGAAGTCCGGCCCAAAGAAGTCCGGCTCCGATAGCCTGACGAGTCATCTACCTAAAAGGGCCCTCCTCCCTGCAGTGCGCCCTTCCTTTCATTATTCGGTCATGCAATACTTATTGAATACAAAGAATAAAATGCATTTCGACCCCGTTGTAGTTCTCAAACATTTTTTGGCACCACAATCAACAAAGACATCAGAGAATTCGTGGCGTGGTTGAAGAACCTTGAGAAGTTCGTACAGGCATAATTTAGGTTGGTAAAACATTTTGGGTGGAACCGAAACTCACAGACCAAGCTATTTTTCTCGTTTATCAATGTTATTTCCTGTTACTATAGTAGACTGTGCCAGTATGCTGGCTTCAAGTCAAGTTATTAGTACTAAGCATTTTATGGAAACCTTAGATTGGAAAGCTTTCAAAGAGCTAATGAAGAGTTGGTTGAAGTTTTTGAAACTTTTGCGTATTCACAAGTGGCATCTATAATGAAGGGTCAAAATAGACCAAGTTATTATTACTCAGCATTTTATGGGAACTTTAGATTGGAAAGCTTTCAAAGAGCTAAAAGAGTTGGTTTAACTTGTAAGACAATTGTACTCTTTTAAGTGCCATATATATTGAAGAGCGGAAATGGAATGTACCTACTTCAAAGTTTCCAAAATATGTTCTGCAGATTTATACAATTGTCAATTCATTTTTCCATCAATTGGCATCATGTTATACTATTAACTTTTTGGCCAGAGTATGTTATCCAGTCCGAAAATAAACTGAAAGGAAAGGGTTTGTATGCTATTTTAAATAAAAATGGGTTTGAACTGTTTTACTTAACAAAAATATTGATGAGGCTTTCTGCTGCTTCCCTATCAGTACTTTCCTCTCTGGCATAGACATTTGGTATTTTATTTACAACCCCTAAAAAGCCATATAAAAGCAGGAATAAGAGCCACAAACACTAGAATGCCAAAAATCCCATTACATCAAGTTCTGAAAGGCTAAAAGGCTATACATATATTCAGGCTAAGTCTTGTACGCTAGAAATTTGTACGTACTACAGTTCTGAAAACAATTGAAATGCTGGCCTAATCATGAATCATGGTCTGCCTCTAGACCCAGGAGGATATGACAATATTATTATGGTATAGACTAGAATTACCAACCAGCAAGAAAGGATATGACTATATTATTATCATTCTGTCTCAGTAAATGTGACCAGAACCATGTGGAAGAAAAGCAAATTTTCTATTCAATATTACTGATAAGAACAAATTACAAGTGATAGACTCAATAATGGCTGCTCTCCTAAATTGTTGCTCTTGTCCATTTGGAGGCATAAACATTCCAAACCAAATTTTGGGGAACTCCGCTGAATAACAGAAATTAAAAACCCTAACTTAACTCTTGAGAATTCAGCAACCGTATTGTTTCATACGAGCTGAAAAATAATACTGACAACCACTGAATTTTTACATCACAACACATGCAGACACAACAACAAAGAATATTCTATATTCTCTATTCCCTACTTCTTTTCTGACTTGAAAGGGAACTGTTATCTACCAGTTCCACCAGTTGCTATATCACTACTGAGGATGCTGCATTTCAACATGGCAACCACTGGAAAGGCTAATACACCAAAAAGAGACTTCCCAATTTTTGTCCATTTGACTTAAATTTAAGACTACTGTGTGAGCTCCTTGTGAGTGTAAACAACCCCTTTATCGCCATCCACGATTTGGCCATTTCCCCTTGCAATCCTGTAATATAACAGGGGCCAATAGCTAATGTTATACTAAACAGATAATATAACACAATAATGTTTTTGTGCCAAATTTCAAAAACAATAACATTATCCAATTTCATTTTTATTTTCATGACCATCATGCAAAGCTATATCAAGGTTAAAGAGTTTTTGCTGGATCGGAACCATACTAATTACTAAATATGGAGTAATACTAGGAGTCCCAAATGAGATCCCTAATTTTTGTCCTAGATACATGAGTCATGATCACATTGATTGTTCAACATAAGGTGATCATATATAATAAATGTAGATATTAAGCAACCAATGGAATAATGAAATGTAAGCCTGCATGGATAGAGTCTTTTGACTACTAATATCAATGGTTTCAGGTCATGCTATATAAAATGTTGGTCCTATATTCCAATACACTTTTGTAATTTTATTTTTTCAATAAAATGACAATGCCTTAAAAAAAGTCAAAACTAGTGAAATAAATTTTGAAGTAGTAACAAAGCATCATGCGCACAACATAGAAGTCTCCAAAGGTGCAATGCAGACGATGGTTCAAAGTATCGGTCGTTACGCCAAAATATTTGTGTATCGGTCAGGGCCAAACAACCTTGACACGAATCGCAAAATTAGAAAATATTCAAGTAAAGGGTAAGTTGTCTACAGGAATAGGATGTCACTGTTTCAGTTAGTTGCTTCCTGAAATCTGAGTCCCTAAAATCATTATCAGTCACAAGAAGTTGTGCTGATGTCACATCCAGCTGCCAACCAAAAGACTGAGTTTTAATCCAACATGAAATATGAAAATTAAGAATCTATCTTCTATAGCTACAAAAGGGGAAATACTGTAGAATATCAAAAGGCAAGAATCCTAGAAGTACAAAATAATCATATTCACCTGACTGAACAATGTATCATAGATAGCCATGAGACCATTTTGTCCAACGCCTGCACAAGCCTTCCCATCAAGCTCACATTGTGGTTTTTCGAGGTCAGCAAAAATTCAAAAAATATGAACAGAAATTGTTCAATTCAAACATTCATTAGAGAAAAACAGAAGAACTGTTACAAGATTTCCTTACAAGCCTTATTTCTATAAGGTGCTAAACTTTGGTTGAAAAAGGTTCAGAAAGGGGCACATTAAACAACAGTCGGCACACTTTTTTCTGTTAGTCACCAATTTGCGAATCACAACAGATCTGAAAAGAATGAATCTGCTTAGAACAGAAGAACTACCGCAACTAGTACTAGTCGGAAACAAAGCCTTCAGAAACTAACTACATGCATTTGAGAAGAGTAACAAGCACTACTGGGAGGCCAATAGAAAAAATACTTTAAAGAAGAGCTTTTTCAATATAGATCTCAAAAAAAAGGGGAAAATATATTATAGGGGAAGAGTCCTCAGTCATCTTTCTCCATGTATATGAAAGTAAATGTCGAAGGAAGAAAGAGAACCTGCTGTTGACTAATTTCCTGTATCTAAAACGTTGGCGACCAACACCAACAGCACCTGACGTCACCAAAATAACCTCATATCCTTGATAATTTAATTCTTGAATCTGCATTTCATTTAAAGGTCAACATTGTAAACTCCAGGCGTGCCAAATATACTATCAATAAGTATTAATATAACATATTTTCTTCTTAAGAATGATGTGCCCTAGTAGTTTATCTGGCTCACAAAGTGCTCCTAATCTTCCAACTGCCAATCTTCCATCACCTCGGGTGACAACGGCCGTCCCAACCTGTGATGATCAATACCAGCATCAGCAAATATGAAAGAAGAAGTTCATAAATTTAAGAATAACTTCTGATTTTTCATAAATATATGAGATTTAACACCTATCCCACAATGAAAATCAAAAACTAGAAAGTTCCAATACTTGGTAGTACTACATCTTTCAATATTAAAAAAATATCTTGAAGTAAACTCTTATCAAAGTGCTCTAGCCACCATTGCTAAGAAACACTTAGGTCTGACAGGGGGCTGCACTTGTAAGATGAAACTATGAAGCTGTCTATTCCAGCTTACTGAATAACCATCTGATGCTATTGGATAAGCATGATTAGATGCTTAGTAACAACTGTAGACTTGCATGAACCAAATTCAGATAAAAAATCCTACAGCTATGAATACTGTTTGGTAAACAAGTTTACTTTTCACTATAGGAATTAATACAGGTGCCCCATGAGTGATAGCAACATAGAGGAGCAAATACAGGTGCCGTCACAGTTATTATAGCAGTAATATTATCCTATAGTGACTTGCTATATTTGAGGGCTTCAGTATGGTTTTTTAAATCTAGTTTAATTATTTTGTAAGGTTGAGATCAGATCAGTTTTGATTAGATTAGATTAGACTACTGATCCTCCAAGTGGATACTGAACCAGATGACAAAAATAATAGAGCTCAAATAGAATAGAAAATCTCATTCAACGAATCATTCCTGAATCCGTGCCAAATGCAAGTCATATTGACTAGTGACGATTGACAAATTAGGTCAACTAGGTTACATCTATCATATCACCTAGAGAATAATAAAAAGAATCAAAGAAACTCGGAAGGGATTTTCCTTAATAAGAAAAAGAATCAAACAAGCCCAAAAAGAGATTTTTCCTTCCAACTCAACTTCATTAACACATGCTACAATTATTTTCCATTATAGCAATATCCAATATGTAATTTGCAGGCAACCTAGGTGCTACAAGACTTTATGAGCAAACCAGCATCGGTCCTTACCCTTTTTCCATTCCTTTTTTCTTTTTGATAAGCTTGTATGCCCTTACCTTTTTCCAATTTTTGATTGAATGTCTCACATTTTTACCAAAATCCTTCCGAATTTTTAAATAGAAAATTAAAATTACGATTCTTATAGAAACAAGAACTATAACCCCTACTCTATCCAACGAAGCACTTGTCACCACATATCACTATCAAATGATTGGAATCATACTTATCAAAAAAATGTGTGGAATACCAAATTATGCACCCAAAAAAGGGGCATATTTAGAATCTAGATAACTACAATAGCATAACACAAAAAATAAAAATTATGTACTCCCACAAGGCTTTATCAAGTTCTGTGAAGGTTAATTGAGAAACAATCCGGGTCAAATCCCGAGTCCAGAACAAATCTCGGGTACAGGCTCACCCAAAAGGTCACCTCCGGACTGCATATGAAACAATCCGGGTCGAGTCCATAACAAATCTTTGGTCAAATCCAAATCCGAACCGAATCAAATCCATCCCAATAAAGCCTTAAATCACTATCTTCTTGGGTCATCTTAGCCCACCACAAGCTCACCCAAAAGGTCATGATTAAAAGGTATTATTGTTAGTAATTTAATTGTATAAGAGACAAATGTTTCCCATATCTGAGTGTTACAAATTAAATCAATTCAATTAGAAATTCACAAGAAACATATGAACTTCATATTAAGAATTTGCATATAAAATGTGCAGCAATTAAACACTCCACTTATAATTTCCTCAAATCTGAGTGCGAAATAATTAGTAACTTCTTAATTATATGAATATACACCAAGGAACCAATTAGTCCTTATTTGTTAATTATAGCCATTTACCATAAATCACACTAACACTGAGACTAGATAGGGACATAGGGTTCATGAATAAACTTAAACACAAATTTTAAACTTACAAAAAAAAAAAACAATGCAGAAATGAAGTGGGACGAATGGTAATGTGGTACCTTAATAACCAGACGCTTAACATGTTTGAGAAAAAACTCGAGTTGAATCCACTCCATCCATTTTCAGCGATTATTGGCTCAGAAGAAGATGGAAAATAAAGGTCTGAATAAATATGTCCGCACAGCAGTAGGTTTCCACCGATTTCTCATTAATCTAATCTATGTACTCTACATATTCAATACGTTTATATACTTCTATATGTATATCTAATTGACATGAAAAGTTGGAGTTATTCATATATAACGACGATAAAAATTATTTTCATATGAATATCAAAAAGTCACGTCAGCTTTCTATCTATAGTCAAATTGGAGACCTTCTTTTATTTTTATTCCCTTTCAAAATTAAAAATACATTATCTACTATAAAATAACATTGAGTTGTTATTACTTATATACTTTTTTAAATCATAAAAAGTATCCTATTATTTCCCAAAAAAATATTGATATATATTGCGACTTTATCTCCCAATTTTTTATTAGAATTATTTGGATAATATAATTAGTATTATATTTATAATGTATTTGATATAATTGATCAATTTTATAATTACTCATCACATGCATCGCAATCGTAATTTAGCATAAATCTTTCACAATATATAATATTACTAAAAAAATCATGATATAAAGTAATATAATATTTTTGAATTAATTATAATAATTTAATTATCGTACTAAATTATTAAAATAATAAATTATATTTATAATGTATTTGATATAGTTGAAAATTTATTTAATTTCAAGTAATATAATAATTAATTTTATAAAAACTATTTAAAATTCATATCAATATTTAAAATCTAAAAAGAAATCAATTAACAAACATATAATTCAAATGAGACTCTTAATTTTAGATGATAAATTTTATTTTCATGTGAAAATCGCAAACAAATATAACTAGGAGTTTCTAATTTACAGTCATGTTTTCATTTTAAAATGGATTTGCATTACCAAAGCAAATATTTAGTAACTACATAGTTCAGCTTTGTCTATTTACAAAGTCAAGTTCAAATAAAAAGGAAAGGAAAAAAAATACTCTCCAAAATACAACTTCTTGAAAATAATAAAGATGCTTTTTCTGAGACATTGCCATTCTAAAGACAGACCAACCCACCATAACCAGCTTCACTAAAATCACCAACTTAAAACTGCAACCAAACCTACTGAGCACTCCCATGCTGAAAACAGAACATTCATCTACCAAAGATGATGCTTAATCTGGGGCGAACTTCTCTTTTACAAAACCAGAAGAAATTGGCCTGGTGAGTACAAAGATCCTACTAGGCCAAGAAGCTTAGGGAAAGAACCACATCTTGATGAAGAATGCCAATCCATACTGCAAAACGCATGCAGCAACCAGCACCACTGTCAGATCATTCGTCTGTATATATGACCGGAGATTTAAAGTGACAAAGCTAGCTGATGCAGAACCAGCGATCACAATGATGGTCCACCGTAGAAACTCGACTGGGATAACCAATAGAAACTGCATTTATTCCAAGGACATATTAGTGTTTCACTGATTACAACTTACCCTGAAGGAAATCTAAATCTAGCTTAATATCTGGAAAGTAAATATTAAACAGGTAAATACCAAGGCTCCATAGTGCTGATTCGAATTGTTTTTAGGATTATACGCCAGCGGTCCCAATCACAGAGAAACAGAGAAAAGAATGATTTTTAGCATGGCAGTGATAATGTTAGCATGACAGAGAAATCACAAGATCTACATGGTAGGTGGAATTGGAGGTGGCCCTAAAATAATAGATCTCTTACTTGCACAGCGTACAGATGTAACTTGAGTAATTTACTGCTCAAAGTGATTCTATTTTCTTTGGTTCAGAGTTCAGGAAATTGTAATTTTGTACACATGCAAGCACTATATCTGTGGTGGCTCTGAGAGGGAGGGGAATGGAAAGAAAAATATTAGATTAATTCCTTAGTATCCAATTAACTTTATCAGGCTCATTCTGATTAGAGGTGGGCTCTAATAACATGAATGTAACTTCACCAGATGCAAAACAGCACATACAGTGTAGACTATATGTCATATTGAACCTGACCTACTTGCAGTGTTTGAAGCTAGTTTCAACCAAATAGGACATTATAGATTTCAAATATGTATTTGTTTTTTTCTGTTCCTCCTCCCTGCCCTGCCCTGCGCTGCGGTGTTGGGTTGCGGTTTTTTAGAATTCATTAGTTTTATGCAACACATAAAAAATGTAAACCAACTAAAAAGTACTACTAATCAAAGGTTTTATTGTTTTTAAAGGTTAAATTGATCGCATAAATTTTAAATATGAAAAAATCTCAAATTGACTTTAAAAAAATTATATTTTGAAACAGAGGGGTTATATAATTCACTAATCAAATAGAAATACCAAGCCACAACATGGATTATTACTTACAGAGCTGAGGATAAATATGAAAAGTGAATATCCCCACATGCACCAAAAGCGTATAAGGCTGACGTTTGAACCCAGATACTGGAGCAAGAAGTAAAATACTAATGGCACAACAAGTGAATAACCATACACTGAGCCTGCTGCCATATTAACGTAGCTGACATCAAAGCTCCACAAACTCTTGCTGTCACTTCTTTTGTGCATCAGATATGTGGCACAATTTCCAAGAGAAGCAATCACAAATACCAACGTGGTGGAGATCCAAACAAGCCCATAACTGAAATGTGAAAAATGTAGTACCTCAACCCAAAAAGACTTGTTAGGACTTACTAAAATTATGACAACTATTGATGGGACACACGCGATGTACGTGGCCTGTAAAACATAGAATTATTTAAAGTTATGTAGGTGGCAAGATATTTTACATTTCGATTGTTAAAAATCAATATCCAGACTGTTCATTCACAACGTTAAAAATTCGTATCCTTCCCCAATCAAAATTGAATCCCCTCCACCCCACACCCACTGTAGAAAAATATATGAATATAAACAAAAATGAAATTCCGCTATTTCCCTTTTGTTTAGCATGAATATTAAGGGAAATTAAACTGCCTTATTTAGTTTTATAGTTCTATACAGGTATATCAATGCAAAATGCAGAACTCACAGATCAGGATTTGCGTCAATCTTGCTGAAAAAATCTCCACTTGGAAACAAAGAACTAGTCATTCTGTTCAAGACAATATCTGTATCTACATTAAAATACTGTGTATACGATGAGATGCTAAATACTCCCTTCCAGCTGTTTGTGGATTGCTGTCCGTCTCCTTCTGCATATATAACCCTTACTCAGGTTAGAAGGTACTAAACCACTTTCAAACAGATCAAAATTAACTTGATAGGGCTATTTGTTTGTGTATGTATGTGAGTGTGTGATTGTGGTCAGGAGGGGGGTGAAGTCATTGAATAATCACAAACATGTATGCAATCACCCTCGTGTTTTAATAGTTATGGCAACTATTGGACTTGCTATATAAGTTATTTTCCTAAATCAAAAAAAATAAATATTAGCACTTACCACTGACCTGTCAGACCCCATTATACCCAAACAAATCCTGATTCGATTTCATTCTGCTTAATTTTTGACACATCAAAGTTCCAATGGAGGTATCAAATTCTTTTTTAAGTAAAATGATCATCAAAGGAGGGGGGATGAGGAAGTAGAAGAAAACAATGAATATTAATCACTTGGAATCAAATTGGCCTTAAAGCAGAAATAATAGACTTGAAGAGAGTTCCATTGGTTTTTGAGGACAAAGCATAGCTTGTCACCCCCACCCCCCCACCCCCACCCCCAACCCCCACACACAAATAAAAAAAAATAACCTCGTTTGCAAAATAGTAGGCATATTTCATTCCAACTCTTTGTTATTCTGACATGTTTTTAATTTTGATAATAATGACTGCTATTGAAATTAAATCCAAAGTTTCAAAGTATTGTGACCATGGGAAGATATTAAGGAAGTTAATTTGGAGAAGCAATGTCAAGATATGCTTTACCGCCTGTACCTAATGAAAATATGCGAGTTTATGATCATAGTGTAAGAACTATAAAATTATTAAACCAACGAAGGCAGGACTATGAGTGAACCGCATACTGCATACATTTTTTTTTGTGTATGGGGGGAGGGGTGCTCGAGAAGATAATTACAAAACGAACTTGACATTTCATCAATGCCGCAAGAGTTGCAAAAAAACAAATTTTATCCTCAAATAGCCCGTAATGTAGAAATGTGGACTGCATTTAACAATTCTAAGAATGCACTCGTAAAATGTAGTCAGAAATAATCAAATAACAATAGTTACAATTTCCTAAAAATAATAGCATTAAATGAATAACTAAAACCAAAGCTAATTATAGACATTTTTTGAAAAAATAATTCAGATAATTGATTTGCATGTCATGGCAACCAGTCTTTCAAAGATCATGGCGTAATGTCTATTCTGCGGAGGTAGGGACGCGGTACATTGAAGGCCATTTACGATCATTTATGGTTCTATCTCCAAGTCATAAGGAAGTTGACTCGGAGAGGTGTATCCCTCACAAGAAGTTTAGGTTTGTTATTATTATGAAGCCCGAGTTACGAAGGCAGGGTGGTGTTTTCCTTGGAAAAGCATTTGGAGTGTGGCAGTGTCAAAGAAGGTGGCCTTTTTATCTTGGAGGATTGCTTTGGAACTATTTTGGCCTAGAAATCCTTATGGCAAAGGATATAAGCATTTAGTTAATCAGAGTTATAAGTGCGAGAATGATAGAGACTCAGCGTGCCATTTGCTTATGCATTGTGAGATCATTAGAGATCTGTGGCAAATAAACTAGGTATCTTTTATGCTTTTTGGTGGTATGCCTTTGGGTGATGCTAAGATCAGTTTGAGCATTGTTGGAGTCCTAGAGGGGAGCAAGGCTTCCAAAGAGTAGTAGGGACTCAGAATATGGTACTTCATTACTTTGGTTAGTCTTATGGAGAGAGAAACTTTAGATAGTTTGAACAAATGGAGCATTCAATTGTTATATTAAATCAGTTTCCCTGAGCCTCCTCTTTGTTTTGGCTTAATGTCTTATCCGGGCTAGACAGATTCTTTTGTCAATCTTGTAGAGGAGTTTGGCTTATTAGCTTGATATGGTCTTTTGTTGACCGGGTTGAATGCCCTACTTCTACAGTTTGTTTGGCTATTGTATATCTTTTTGTGTATTCCACATGTACCAGGATGATATCTCAAATTGATACCTTTTTATATACATGATTAATTTATTTACTAATTATATATATGTATGTACTGTAAACAATCGCAATCTATGTTATATAAATGTCATTGGGTAGAAAACAAGTTATTATAGAATTTGGATTTTCTTTTTCTTTTTTATGCCTTAAAAATCCTATATGAAGTGCATCTCTTTACACTTTATATATTATGGGCAAAACTTCCTTGGTATTAGACTGATAGATTCTCCACTAGGACTGGGCAAAAAATGGATAAAATCGAATTACCGAACACAACCGAAATTTTTTAACCAAATTATTTCGTTTTTTTGATTTTTTTTTTCTAATTTCGATTATATCCGATTTATTGCTCGGTATTCGGTTTTGGGTTCAATTTTAAAAAATAGGTTATCCGGGTATCCCAATTACCGAACGAATATATATATATATATAGTGTTATCTAAAGGTGAGTTGCAGTATTAATGGAGAGAGAGAGAGACTTTCAAAAGGAACAAAATGACAACGCCACTCTATAACCCCAAACTGCTACTCGCCTCCTCCTTCCTCCCTCCCTCTTCCAACTCTAGGCCCACCACCTCTCCTTCCGCCTCCTCCTTCCTTTCAACTCTCTGTATCTGTTTGAACCCTATCGAAACTCCTTTTTCGATCTATGCTTTTACAAAGTCCGGGTTGCTAGATTGTGTTGTTCTTGTGTGATTAGTAGAGGGAAATTGTGTACTTGATGAAGGAGTTATGATCTAAGGGGTGGCTCTATTTTGGTTGGGGGTTACGGATCTTGATGGTTATGTGCTGGTGTTAGTTTTGGAAGGAGATTTCTCCTGCTCTGAGTTTCTTTTTCAGATCTCTTATGGAGCTTGCCAGAATTTGGGTTTGGCTCTACTCATCTGGTGGTTTTATGGATTCTGGGATTGATCCATGCCGATCTGAGTTCATGCTGCACCTACTGCCTATCATGTTAATGCTTTGATTTGGGTTTGTTGTTTTTGATTGTAATCTTAAGTTTTTCATCTCAGTTCGAATTGGGCACGATTTTATTGATTTTTATTCGTCTGATTTGGTGATTTTGCTTTCAATCAGTTTCAATTTTAGCTGGTTCAGTTATTAACCGAAATACCCGGATTTACAATTCGGTAATTCGGTTATTGTCAAATTCGGTTAGTTTTTCGGACAGTGAAATTATGAATATTTCGGTATTCGGTTATAACCTAATAGTCTATTCGGTTCGGTTATAACCGAATGATCAGTCCTACTCTCCACATATAACTAACTAGTCCAACTTTACCTTTTACTTGGCAAGGTGGACCACATAGATCTATATTACAAAACCGTGGTGGGCAGCTGACTTTACATTCATGTCCATGGATCACAATCCTCCCCGTCCCTTTTGCCCTTGCAAGTTTTGTTATATTCCTATTTTGTCCCTTATGTTATCCACCAAATTTGATGAAATTCTTATTTTCTTATCCTCGCAATAACCACACACAGCAACAATGCATGTGCCACAAAAGCTAGTTTTAGTAACATGGCCACTTATAGGAGATAAGGAGTAATCGAAATATGATCTACTGAGCATTTTCATTACATATAAATCAAAGGGAATTTTAAAATGTTTAACAGGGGCGATTGAGACTATGGGACCCCAGCCTTCCAGGTAATACTTTTGCTTTTCCAGCCCCATTTTCTGTATCAAACTATTTAGTATATCCTCTCATTTACATAACTGATAATACTAAAAAGCTTCCTTATCTTGCTAGAATTCTGCACAAACACCGACAGCGCTGGGAAGCTGACATTGCTGCAGCCAAAACTCTCTTTTATTTTTGGTATATTACCCATTTGTTTCTGTTCTTGAATTACTATAGGTAAGATGGACTACACCATGCAGCACACAATATTGAAATCCTTTTTTGACTTACAGCTATGAGTCTAAATGGAAGAGTCTACACAACTGAGTAGACTACAGGATAACTATATGAATTGAACAAGAATTTTGACTGTTAATTTTTGTAAGTACAGTTGATGTTTCTCATCAAACACAAACACTTAGAAATAAGTTACTTAAATGACATACCACTAGGACCACCAATAGTTTGATATCCCCGCCCTATTCCACCATTATTTGGAGGAAATATTTGCAGATTTGCTTCAGGAACTGCACCAAGGAATAATGGGTAAAAAATATGTCATTTAGACTTCATTACAAGCACATCGATGGCTAGAAAAACATTTTGAATAAGAGCTTACTGTGATGTGTAGTTGTATCCTTTTCTTCACTGATAACAGCCTGCACATTGAATATCAAGTATAAAAATAAATCAAATATTTACATTAAAAGTATAACTCGGCAATTACAAAGATATAATCCTCAAGTATCAATGTAATAAATTTTCAGAAAACTCAACAAGTTCTCCAAAATTATACTCCCTCTGTTCCTTAATATAGGTCGTTTTAGACATGTGCACAAGAATTAAGGAAATGATTGAAAAGCATTAACTATACTATCAATTGTCTATAATACTTTTCACCTCACTTATCTTATAAATATGGATCAAAAGATTAGGTGGAGTAATAAGGGGCAATTTGGGAAAAATAGTAATCAATTCTCCTAGATAACCACAAACGACAAATAATTAGGAATATAAAAAAAGTCTAAAACGACCTACATATAAGAATGGAGGGAGTAAAAGCATAGTGACATTACAAACTAATAGATCATGTCATTGATTAGGAAGTGCATCAAGCCATCAATATATTTTCACATAAATAACTATCTAATCCTAGTTTAAATAAAACGACATGTATTAATTACATAAATAAAGAACCCATAAAAACCTTTTTAGTCAACCTAGAAAAAAAATTCAAAACCAAAATGGGGACTTGAACCAAAATCATTAGCTCATTTATGAAGAAGATGACAAAATTATTTAAATAATAAAACGGAACAGCAGCACGCACTGCAAATGGAATCATATTCACATGGACTCTTGCGATATCCTTTCAGCACAAACACGTAAGTCAGAACCTGATAACATGATTTTCAAATTCCAAGTCTTACATAAAACATTATACTTATCAAATGCATAAATTAGGAAACAAACATTAAATTGGTTAAATAAAGCACAAAAACAGTAATCAATCAATTAGGAAACATATTATGTTTGAACTTCTGTTACATTAACATTTTGGATACATCCATTGCCAAATCCTAATGCAAATCAAAATCGAGTTCTTGGACCTATTAACAACAATTTAATTCAAAAAAAATTGACCAACAACCAGCAAATTAGGGCAATTTATACATCTACACACATTAATGAAGATTAATAAATAATACCGGAACTGAACCAAGCAAGTGGCTGGTGGGAAGACCAGTGTAGGATTCTTCCGATGACATGGTGAGAGAACGGGGGAAAGATTGATATGAAGAGAGAAAGTGATTTTCTCAATTTCCCAAATTCATTTTGATGATTTGATCGAAATTTGGAGACGAGCCCTAACCTTATTGTTTTTGTTTTGCTTAGTTCAGAAGCTTAGGTGATGAGCTGTAGCCAAAAGAGAAACAAAGCTCTCTCTTTCTACGAGGACAAATTGACTGACCGGTACGGTAAACTACCATTTTTACCGCGCCACTTGAACTGGGCTTGGGCCAACGAAGATGGGCTTTTAGTGCTTGTCTTTTCTCATATGAGAAGAAAGTGAGTCGTACCTTCCTGTGGGAGGAAACTATGTAAAAATATCAAAAATTCATGTGAAAATAGTGTTGCTTTTAATGTTGTTGTCTTCTGGTTGGAAGAAACTCATCCTAATGTATTTCTTTCCGTATATCAGATATTTTGAACCAATAATATTTTTTTAGTTCTTAGGTTGTTTATTTAAAAAAATGTAATGATATCGAATCATTTGAAATACTTAGCATTACCCTCTTTTAGTGAAAATTATCGAGTTTGCATTTAGAAAGAAAAAAGTTGAGTTTGCGAATAACGTGTAAACTTCATTTGTTCTAAAAAAAATTATTAAAAATATATTCTCTTCATCCCAAAATAATGGCTTAAGTGACAAAAAAATTATTTTCAAAGTATGTCTAAAGTAGATAAAATTTACATAAACTAAATAACCCTTGGGCTATATTACATTTTAGCTAAAAAAATAAATCAATCATATCTTTAATTCACCATCTCTCCACAAAAGAACAAATTTAGCAAAAAAAATGTCTGAGCCCGGGTTCGAACCGGGGACCTCTAGTGTGTGAGACTAGCGTGATAACCGACTACACCACCCAGACTCGATTTGTATTTCTAGCTTACAAAATTGTAAAATTGTTTACCTTCATCTGCTACTTTATAAAGTCCATTTCTTTTATAATTTATTTTATCAATAATAATTATTAATTCAGACCAGAATTTAGTTAGTTTATATTTTTCAAGACTTCGAAAACTGATATTGAGAATCGCCTTATATTGAGAATATCCTTGAAATTTCTTAGGAATTTTCTTCGTTATATGTCATAAACAAAATTTATGTTTAGTTTCAGGGAATACTATTTCAATTACTTTCATCGTAGCTTGATTTGGTCTTGATCAGTTATAATTAATTTTAGAGCTCGGTCTAACATACACTTCATCCATGATTCAAACAACCAAACAAAAGTATTAATATTCTCGTTTGATATTAGACCACACCCAAGAACCCAAGAAGTATTGATTGACAATGATGATTCACTCCTACAAATGGAGCAAATGGCATTTTAAATAGATTTGTCAAGTATGTTGTGTCAAATGTTATAACATCCCCAAAATATTCACATGTGGCTCTACTTCTTGCATCCGCCCAAAACACATTCCTCAATCAAGACCTATCATCCACATCCATTACATAATAAATCGGTCATCCTTCTCTTGCATTCTAACAAAATAGTCACGAAGTGCTATAGTACCTCCCACCCCAAGTTGAAGCTGCCTTGCTTTGTCAACATGATTTCTACAAATTTTCTCTCCAAATGGAAGCTTCTCAAATTCTCATGCTTCAATAACAATAGATTTATAGTTTTTACTGATACGAATTCCAACTTTATCATTTAACTCAAGCCTTCTTTTCACATAAGAGTCCATCTGTTTATGACATCTAAAATATCTAGTTTTTCCAGGACTCAAAGTATGGACATGGTCGAGCACAACACTAGTCAATGTAAACTTTTCATCAGGACAACAAGTAGCATTAATTTTGCCCTTGAACCCAATTTTTTTTGGGTCTCGGTTTAAGAGCATTAGTTGCATTACTTTTTGCCTTGCCTCTGTTAACACATGAAATAGTGAAAATATTTTAAATTCTCATCATATCCAAGTTTAGAGGTTCTCTTCGACACACCAAAACCTGCTTGTTTAGTATATTGCGTATAATATACTCTAACTTCTTCCTCTGAATTAAACATCATCACAACCTTTGGTTCTAAAACAATTTCATTTTCATCTAAAATCTTGTTGACCTCGTGCTTCTTTTCTTCAATCTATTCGATCTTTAACTCTTGCTCATTTTCTTCCTCATCAATGATAATTTATTCATTTGAAGACATGTAGTCTTCATTGTCTGACAATCACATGATTGTTTCTATTAGAAATACTATTCAATTATTTAGTTAAAAATACAAAAAATTAAACCATTCAAAAGCTAGCATACAAAACTTTAAGAATAAAATTGTCATATGAGATTGCAACATTGTAGTCGAGCATAAAATAATCCAATAAAATTAAAAAATTATATCATATAAACTTTAAAAAAAATTCATATAAAATTTTGTCATATGGGATTGCAACACCTTAGTCAAGCATAAAATAATGCCATAAAATTTAAAAATTCTGTCGTATAAACTTTAAAAATTATGTCATATGAGATTGCAACACCGTATTTAAGCATAAAATTATCCCATAAAGATCTGTCTTTGGTTGAATCAGGAAAAAACAACAATTTCCTATTAATCTAGTACTTGAATCGCATTACGAAAACAACTAACTTATTTATTGAATGTGAGTGAATAATCAATAATCCTATTTACAATATTGAATGTCTTAGTGACGAAATTATATGCTTACCTACCAAGTTGATTTGTAATCATATCATATATATAAATTTCTTTGTTTCTATAGAATGAATATGGTTTTTAATAGCAGAATGTTGGCATGTTTGACTACAAATAGTTTTCTTATCTAAAGCATGCATATCTCTGTTATCTAAAGTAGTTGAGGAATTACCAAAAGTAGAAGAATTAGAAGCATCAGATACCGAAGTGGGAGCACCATTCTCATCAGATGGGATTGCAACACCGTTCTCAGCCATGGCCAACGGTGTCAAGCAAATTCTTCAAATGCATTTAAACAAACACATTACAGGCATATGTTCATATTGACAAGGATTATCTATTGCAATAACCCTAAAACTCATCACAGGTACACTCAATTCAGCAAACAAAGCAATCACTGGAGTATTCATTGACATTGAAACCTCGTATGAATTACTTGAATAAAAAAATTAAAACAAAAAACAAATTTAAATACTGAAACAGTGTAACCGTTTTCGTTACTGGGAGGGAGCCAGATGACGTGGAGACACCATGCTCACGGCGTTACTAGAAGAGATCGGATTGCAATACTGTTTTCAGTCATGATTCCGGCGGATTGTGCAACGATTCCAGCGAATTAGCAGTGACGTCGGAATGTGAGAATTTTATGACAAGGAGAGAAGAAGTGCATAGAGGTGCTGAGGGAGACGCATAGAGAAAAAGGCGTAGAAAGAGAGGAGAGGATTTTGTTGTAAACATTGTTTTGGTATTTTTTTTTATTTATTTTGTTAATTTCTGACGTGGTAAAAAATTTATAAAATTAGTTGTTTCTGTAGTATTAATAAAAAAAATTTAGTTCAATGCACTCAAGCAAATCTTTTAGGAGGCCAGTAGCCATAAAGTCGTATATGCCAAACCCCATCACCGGAGAAAAGTAGAAAACGTGTTACCAATCCCATCTGCAACAACTTCTGCCCCTCCATTAACTTGAAATTGGAACTTCTTCGCTGTCAGTTCCAATGGCTATCATGACTCCACTCTCTCTCCTCTTTATCTTCTCTCTCCTCACGGCCGTTCAACCCAAACACCTCGTCGGCTCAACGCCCTACCTTTCACCCACGACCCTCTTCCCAAATTACCAAAAAATGCTCTCAATTTTCAAAATTTACATTCACACCCCTCCCAAACTCTTCACGGCCACCTTCCCCACGCCGCCGGAGTCTCTCTTCCACTCCTCTCTCCTCCAGAGCTCCTTCGTAACCCAAAATCCAAAAGAAGCTCACCTCTTCTTCGTCCCCTTTTCAGACCTCTCCACGCGCTCTCTCGCGCGACTCGTAAGAGAGCTCCGGCAAAGCCTCCCGTACTGGAACAGCTCGCTTGGCGCCGACCATTTCTTCTTGTCTCGCTCCGGCATCGAATACACCTCCGATCGAAACATCGTCGAATTGAAGAAGAATTCAGTGCAAATCTCTTGTTTTCCTACTACCTCAGGTAATTTTATTCCTCACAAGGACATAACTCTCCCTCCGGCGAACCCATCCCCGATCGAGCTTCCTCAAGCGCCGGCCAACCGAACGACACCGTTTCTCGGCTATATGAAATTGGATTCGCGTGTAAAGTCAACTTGGAGTTTTGTAGACGAGTTGATCGATGATCCCGAGTTTGTGATCGAATCTGAGCCGTCGAATCGTATGGGGAGAATCAGGAGTAGTAAATATTGTTTGTTTATGTATGATGGTGACGTGGCGTGGATGGTGGAGTCGTTAGCATCGGGATGCGTGCCGGCGGTGATCACTGACCGTCCGATTCAGGATCTGCCGTTGATGGACGTGCTGAGGTGGTCGGAGATTGCGGTGGTGGTGGGGACAGGTGGCGGAGTGAAGGGGCTGAAGGCGGTGTTGGGTGGAATTAGTGAAGATCGGTATGAGCGGATGAGGGAATTGGGTGTGACGGCCAGTCGGCATTTGGTGTGGAACGCGGCTCCTCAGCCGTACGATGCGTTTCATATGGTGATGTATCAGCTGTGGCTGAGACGGCATACCATCAGATACGCCCGAAGGGAGTTGGTTTGAATGATGCTACGTCGTTTAGATAATTGTAATTTATTTACGACACCATTATCAGTGTGAGATGGTGTAAATTGGGGAATTATACGAAAATTAATTTTATCTACATTCTCTTCTTCTTATTTATGATTGTCTTAGAAGTTGTTTGATTACATATGTTATACGAAAATTTATGCATGTATACATACATACGTTTGTTTATAAGGTCCTTTTTTGTACCCTTTTATGTTTTGAGAAGGGACATTTTTAAAATTAGTTAAATATATTTAACATTTTGAGTATAATATCAAACCTAGATGTTATTATTAAAATTATTTTGATATCTCAATGTTTGAAAATATTATTATAAGTACAATAAATACCACAATAAAGAGATGTTAAGTCAAGTAAAAGTAGAAGAAAAAAAATTAACACTAAATTATCATATTTGTTCTGACAAATTAATATTAATAATCCCTCAGTTCCTTAGAAGAGACTCACTTGTCATTTTTTATAATTAATAATACTAGTTGTTAATACGTGCAATGCAAAAATTAATTTGAATAATGAATTTAATAATTTATTAAATATTCATGTTAAAAATGGACTAAAAGTACACAATTCATGAACATCGAGTATTGAGATCAGTTAATATTAGAGAAAAGAATTGTTAGAGTGATACATACCTTGAACATCTCCTCAAGTTTGTTAGTAAACTGACTGTAACACTTTGTTTTTAAATGTAAAAGAAAATTCCTTTTTAAAATAATTATGTTTTTTTTTTAAAAAAAATAATTCGTAACAATAGTCATTTAGCAAGATCATTCTTGTAGAAGGCTTCAAATACATCTTTACTCTGAATTAAAATTATATGGGTTAAGTTCAGATGACCACCTGGTTTTGGGCGGTTTCCCACTTAACCACATGTAGTCAGTAAATCTACATTTAAACACCCGACTTTTTGAGTTGAAGTGAAAAATTACTTTCTGTCATAACTCGGTTACTTAAGTTGGATAAAGACTTAATTACCCTCCTTATATATAAACGACAGATGAGAGAACTCTGTTTTCACCTGTGGAATAAAGAGATCGGGAATAAAGAGATCGGGAAAGTCAAGCATGATATCCAGATTAGAGCAATTATAGGGAAAGAGTGCAGTCTTTATATTTTGGAATGGAGGGTACTATGATTTATTGTATCTTATGTTTATAGTTTACTGAATTTCCTTGTAGTGTGAGAATGGGCATACAACATGCTTCAGCTGCTGCAGCAAGCTTAGGAACATAAATTATGGGTGCAAAGAGACAGTGAGCTACAGTAAGAAACTTGAGCATGAACGGACATGTATCCACGAACCATGTTCTTGCCCTCATCCTGGATGTGCCTTTGTTGGTTCTTCTAAAATAAACCAAAATAACAAATTAACAACACATTATTCTGCAGTCCAAAATTCACAAAACTTTCCACAAAAACCTAATAATTAAAAACTCAAGCACCGGGCTAAATAAATCAATCAACTTAAAGACATAATGCCCATTTCATTTTAAGCTCAAACAACTACACTTGCTTCAAAAACCCAAATCAACATAAATACAGCTCACTAGACATAAACTAATTTTAGTTTCAAACAACTAGTTCCCTTCAAACTCAAACCAATATACACATTTCCCAAATTTCACATTCTTTAATTTTCTTGAGAAGGAAAACCATGAACTAAAATAAATCAAAACCCATAAACCCAATCCGAACCATATTAATACAAAGCACAAAAATTCAAACCCCCAAATGGAGGGTAAAATAGTGTATACACACCTTAGAGAAGAGATTAACGGTTCGAAAGAAGGTGAATCTGATATGGGGATTTAGAGTGTTGGATTTAATGGCTGTTTCATGCTGTACAATCCAATATGAGAGACCAATAGCGACCCGTTTGTTTCTGAGGAAATTGAAACCTTCTGTTCGTGCGTAGGGCTTTAGTAAATCCCAAAAATTCCCTCCAACCCCCATTTTTTGAATATTAAATTAGCTAATTGGGTTTTGGGGAAGATATTGGAGGCTGGTGATTTTCTCCTCAGATATGTGGAAGAAGAAGAAGAAAAGGAATGAGCTGCTTTCTTGGATGAAATAAGGGAAAAAAAAATCTCTAAACACCAACCCCTGACCCACAACACATCATCTTCTTCAAACCACATATACGACCAAGGCTGAGCTCCCGGCTTCACTCATCCCTCCTCCAAAGACCGAAGGCGGAGATGCGACGGAGAAGAGAGGAGGTCGTGGGTTTGAAGGTTAAAGGGAGAAGAAGAACATAGGAATGTTTTTAACGAGAGGAAAAAGAAGGGGTATTTCAATCTTTTTTAATCGTTCAAGCCTCTTTTCACGGGCTTTTGGCGTCTGACGTACACACACAGTTAAGTTGGATGGAAAATGTAACGTTTTCACTTTAACTCAAAAAGTTGGGTGTTTAAATGTAGATTTACTGACTACAGGTGGTTAAGTGAAAAACTGCCCAAACCCTAAGTGGTCATCTGAACTTAACCCAAATCATATTAAATGAGACAACTTAAACTATTAATCTGATAACAACCAACTCCCCGATTAGATAAATAAGGGGTTAAATACACTTTTGCTCACTCTACTAGGGGTCGGTTGATAAATACATTATCAAACTGATTTTTTTTTTACAATCGACTCATTGAACTTCAAATATTTATCAAATCGTTACAAAATTCGTTAAATGAATTGACTTTTAACGAAACATTCACGTCAGCTTTTAAATGAATATCCACGTCAACTGCTTCATGTGCAATCCTTGCTATTGCCACATAGTAAATTAAATGGATTTAACTACTTTTTATTGACTTGTTCTTTACAAATTGTCATAATACCCTCAATATTAATAATGAAAAATTATTTGTATTTTTTTCTTTGGCAAATTTATCTTTTATTGTATTAAGATATATTACATATATTATTAAAATTAAAATAAGAGAAATTTGGGTAAATTTTGAATTTGAGTAATGTCTTTAACATTATTCATAATTATTTTCATAATAAGCAAAAATTAAAAATTAAAATTCAAACTTAAAAAATATAACTAAAATCTTGAAAATTAATTATTATTTTTATTTTTAAAAATTAATATAATTATTATTTATATTATGAAATCATTAAATCTAGGCTTAAATAAAAAAAATTAAATATATCAACAAATAATTAAATTAATTAAAAATATATTAACAAATAATTAAATTAAATAATAACATTTATTAATTAAATTCATTAATAATAAAATATATTAATGTATAATTTTTACAAATGTATTTATATAAAATTAATGAATTCTTATTTTTTTTTCACAAACAAAGAAACTAAAATTAAAACGAAATTTGCAAAATTAGAGACAAATTTACTGAGAAATTGCAAGCCAGTATAGTGAAACAAAAGCTTAAAAATATCCCATCTTATACTTGCTTGTGTGTGTAAGAGAGAAGAAAAATTAGGATTTCTTAGCTTGATCAAGGGAACGTACACCCGATGTGGTCGAACTTTTGGCGATTCATTATGGATATTTTCATTATCTAAAAAAAGTATATAATAGAAAAATTATTATTCTAAATAATTTTTAATTTAGACTTACATTTATATTGTTTTTTATCGAAAAAATTATGTTTCTTAATTTACTCTTGTTCATTTAATGCCATTGTTTATTGTTTTATTTTTTGAACATTCATTTTTATTGTTTATAATATCAATTTTTATGGGTGTTCATCGTTTATAACGTCGTTATTTTGCCTTTAGGGGTGTTCATCCGGTAAAAACCGGCACAATACCGAACCGAACCGAAATAGGCCAAATATTGATACCGATACCGGAACCGGTTGGACCGGTATACCGAACCGACGGTACCGTTTTTTACCGAAAAATTAATATAATTATTATTTTTATCATTATTTTATTATTTTTATTATTATTATTATCGTTTTATTATTATTATTTTTATTATTATTATTATCATTATTTTATTATTATTATTATTTTAATAAATTATTAATAATAATAAATTTAAAAACCGGTATATACCGGTCTGGTTCGGTTTTTACCGAACTATAAAAACGCCGAACTGAAACCGGTACCGAAAAACAGGTATATATCGGTTTTTTTGTACCGAGCCGAACCGGTTCTTTTTTATACCGAACCGACCGGTTCGGTCCGGTTCGAAAAACCGAAAAACTGAAAATACCGAATCAAATGAACACCCCTACTTGTCAATAGTGTTAAGATCACCGAACCATTAGAGGCAAAATAATTGAAGTTTTATACTCATTATTTTGTACAAATATAAATTCTCAAGGAATCTAAATGGTGTGAAAATGTAAAAATTAATTAGCCTCATATGTACATCTTAAAAAGTATGAATGTCATATAAGAACCTAAGCGGGGTGTATTCAATTATGATTTTTAAAGACTTTTTTTAAGTGACATACTTTTGTAGAATTTGTGGGATTTTAATGACTTTCAAATATTTTAAAGACTCTTTTAAAATGAATTTTATAGACTCTATGAAATAAGTAACAGACTTTTATAAACTTTTTATCAAGACTGTGATAGACTTTTGTATACTTCTAATATATCTTGCAACTTATATTAATTGTTAATTAGCCCATGTGTACAACATCTCTCTCTTTTTTCATGAACTAGAGTAAATCTCATTATATTATTGTGGCATGAGATTTTATATATGTTGAAAGCGTTCATATTATTCTACTCATTTCATAATACATTGGGATACTCGGATACCAATAAAACTTTAGAAACTACAGACGCAATACAAAAATTAAGCTCAAGAATTCTACTAGTCATGGTTCAAGAAAGCCTTGTCCAAGCTATTTTTGTATGTTTGTCTATATATATAAACCTGTTGTCATGAATTCAAGAATTCTACTAATCATGGTTCATGAACCTATATGAGCAATAATTCAAGAATTTTCCTATATATATAAACATGTTGTTATGGTTCATGACTTCATGCGAATCATAGCAATTTTATGTTTATATAGTTCCAAGAGACAAGCTTTGACAACATGTTTTATTAATAATAATAATTTAGATGAAACTGATTATTGTGTTAATTCTCTTCTTATACAATTTAGATTAAAATTTTCATACCCCGCGGTTAATCTAGAGCTCAGTTAGTATCAATGAGATAATAATTCGCGTTTTATTCTTGCTAACAAATTGGCTACAAAATATCTGTATTGAGTAATTTTACGTGCAAGTTATTTTACACATACATAATCTTCGTTGTGTTTAATGATCGTATATTTTCAAAAATTAACAATAATTTTATATATTATACATACTGTAAAACCCCAAATTTTTGAATAAAGATGAATTTTCTATAAATATTATTTTTAAATATTATGGAGTAAAATTGATATAATAGTTGTGGTTAATATTTATAAATTTTACAAAGTACGCAAGTTGTTATATAATATTCGATTGGTCGGGGAATATTCGTTTTAACAGGGAATGTTAGTACAACGGCACAATTATTGGTGGACCCCACAACGGAATTATTGTCGGATTGAGAAAACGACAAAAATATTTTATTGAAATAACGGCGGAAGTTTTACCGTTGATACTGTTGAACTACTCGGTAGTAAAAGTACAGTAATATGTGTGGTTGCATAGTAGCACACGGTATTAATTATTAATGTTTACGTGAGAAGTCATCACAGTTTTATTTTATTAATTATATATATATATATGGTATGTATATATATATATATATATATATATATATATATATATATATATATGTAGTTGTCATGTGGTCAAGTGGGTGGGGGAGAAAAGTTGTTATTCACGTGGGGAAGAGTTCAATTATTATTATTATTATTATTATTATTATATAAATGTATAACCTTGTTGACAATTTGGTGAAAGAAGGAAAATAATTGATCAAGGAAGCGTATTCTGTGGTTTTTTTGGCATGTTATATATATTAAATATATAATATATATATATATATATATATATTATATTTTATTTAAAAGATTTCGTTTTAAATATGGACCGACAGATTAAAGTAAATTAATCTGGAACGTTCATGAGTTAGTTACTATGCATTCCATTGTTTTTATAAATAGAAGCTCATTCCTTCATTATTTTCTTATGAATTCTATGAAATCTAGAGAGAGAAAATTTTAGAGAGAAAGAAAAAAAGAAGTCTGCTACCTTTCTTTTACTCTATCCAGTTTCTTTTACGGTAAGAGGTGTTATTCTTTCTTATTCATGAAGAGAACTATTGTTATTCAATTGCTTATTATTCTATTGGAATAACCTGTATACGCGGTCTACCCTATACTTGGTGACATTCTTCTATTATTCCGTCTTTACTATTCGGTTGGAATATCCTTTCTGTGCGTTTTACGCCAGACCTGATTCCGTCTTTACTATTTTGTTGGAATATCTTGTCTGTGCGTTTTACGCCGGACCTGGTTCCATCTTTATTATTATTCTGTTGGAATATCCTGTCTGTGCATTTTACGCCGGACCTAATTCCGTCCTTATTAGTATTCTGTTGGAATAACCTGTCTATTCGAAGTACCGCATGCATGGTGATTTCTGTTGTTATTCCATTCTTTATTATTCTGTTGGAACATCCTGTCGGTTCGAATTTCGCCTGACCTGGTTCCGTTATTTAGTATTTTATTGGAATAAACTGTCTATGCGAAGTACCGCATGCATGGTGATTTCTTTTGTTATTCTATTCTTTATTATACTCAGTTGGTTAAAGTTTTGACTTCTATACTCCATGAAATTAGTATAATATCCTTGATATTTGTGCTTCATCCAGTATCTTTTCATGGAAATATTCTTCTGATCATTCTTGAATTTTACTCTACAAAGCAGTATCATGTTGATAATTTGGACATTAGTAGTTCTTGGACAAATTAATTCTTGAACTTGTTTTATTGAATTCTTATATCATTGTCATCATCCTCATGTTTATATTATGTTGAAAGTCATCTGTGGCCTGTAGTGCATAGATGGACTTGGTATGATTATGACCAGGGATTATTCGGTGTAATCATGACCGTAATGTTACAAATGATGTAGTAAAAGTCCTCATTGACCCGTAGTGCATTGATGGACAGTTGTTGGCATGATCATGACCATTAATGAATACACAAATATTCTTGGCCCGTAGTGAATGAATAATTATGGTCGTGATACTAAAGAATATCCTTGGCCGTAGTGCATGGGTGATTTGATGATGTGGAATATTTATTAAGCTGAGTCTCAGCGATAACAGTGATGAAAAACCTTTTTAATCATAAAAGATAGTAGATTTTATTTTCTACTTGACTCTTTTAATGGATTACTTGTTCCACTGCAGTTAAACTTGATGTCTATTATATTTTATCAGTTTAACATTGTTGGAGACTAATGATAATTTATTCTACATTATCTTAGTCATAATATTTCTTACTGGGCTAGTTGAGCTCACCCTTTCTTTCACTGTTCTCTTCAGGAAATGAGAATATAGCTGGGACGAGTCGGGGAACGGAGTGATGGTCCAGAGGATAGCATTAGTAGTCCTCACTATTCTGTGAAATAGTGTGATAATAATTGTAATGAGGACTCCTTTTGACTATTTATAATCTCTAGTAGATAAAATTTGTATTCAAACTCATAGTTTATGTTTTGTCGTATTGTACACGACAGTTGTAAGACCCCAGTTTTTATAAATAAAGATGAATTTTCATAATTATTATTTTTGAATATTATGGAATAAATCTGATATAATTTTATAGTTGTGGGTAATATTTATAAATTTTGCAAAGTACGCAAGTTGTTATAAAATATTCGTTTGGTCGGGGAATATTCTTTTTGTCGGGGAATATTCGTACGACGGCACAATCATTGGTGGACCCCACAACGGAAGTATTGTCATAGTTAGAAAACGACAAAATTATCTTTCTATAAAATAACGGCGGAGGTGTTACCGTTAAAAACTGTTGAACTACTCGGTAGTAAAAGTACAGTAATACGCGTTGTTGCATAGTAGCACACGGTATTGATTATTGATGCTTACGTAAGAAGACACTCAGCTATACTCAATTATTGCTACAGTAATTGTTGCATCATATCTCTTATATTATTGATTCAATTATTGTCACAGTATCATCTGTATAATATGTTATATTATTTAAACAATAATTGAGACGACAAGTTATAAATGATTAATAATTGTTGAAAGATTAAATATGTGTTGATTAAAAAATAAAATGATTTCTGATAATTTTTATTCAATCCTTGATGTATATAAAGAGTCTATTATTAGACGTTTGTGGTAAGTTTAATTATGGGGGGCCATATGTCATCATCAGTCTTTTTCGTAAATAGTAATTACCTTCGTCAATAGTAATTACCTTCGTAAATAGTAATTATTTTCGTAAATAGTAATTACATTCGTCAATAGTAATTACCTTCGTCAATAGTAATTACCTTCGTAAATAGTAAATACTTTCGTAAATAGTAATAAATCTTCTATAAATAGAGGCCTAGGGCTTCATTATTTTTCACGAATTCGTTCAAGCTATAGAGAGAGAAAGTATAGAGAGAGTAAGAGAGAAAGAAGAAGAGTATTCGGTTATTACACGACTGCAGTATTCAATCTCTTAATACGGTAAGGGGTGTTATTCTTTCTTCTTGAAGAGAACTTATGTTCTTCCGTTCTTTGTTATTCTGTTGGAATAACCTGTAAAAGTGGCATACCCTATACATGACCTGTATACGCGGTACACCCTATACTTGGTGAAATCCTTATGTTATTCCATTCATTATTATTCTGTTGGAATAACCGGTATACGCGGAATACCCTATACTTGGTGACATCCATTTACTATCCTGACTTTATATTTCTGTCGGAATATCCTGTCTGTGTGTTTTACACCGGACCTGGTTCCATTCTTTATTATTCTGTTGGAATATCCTGTCTGTGTGTTTTACACCGGACCTGGTTCCATTCTTTATTATTCTGTTGGAATATCCTGTCTGTGTGTTTTACACCGGACCTGGTTCCATTCTTTATTATTCTGTTGGAATATCCTGTCTGTGTGTTTTACACCGGACCTGGTTCCATTCTTTATTATTCTGTTGGAATATCCTGTCTGTGTGTTTTACACCGGACCTGGTTCCATTCGTTATTATTCTGTTGGAACATCCTGTCGGTGTGAATTTCACCTGACCTGGTTCCGTTATTATTATTCTGCTGGAATAACCTGTCTGTGCGGTCTATCGCATGCATGGTGATTTATTTTGTTATTCCATTCTTTATTATACTCAGTTGGATAAAACTTTGACTTCTATACTCCATGAAATTAGTGGAATATCCTTGATATTTGCGCTTCATCCAGTATCATTTCATAGAAATATTCTTCTGATCATTCTTGAATTTTACACCACAAAACAGTATCGTGTTGACAAATTTGAACGTTAATAATTCCTGGATAAAATAATTCTTGAACTTGTTTTACTGAATTCTTATATCATTGTCATCATCCTCATGTTTATATTTTGTCGAAAGTCATCTGTGGCCTGTAGTGCATAGATGGACTTGGTATGATTATGACCAGGGATTATTCGGTGTAATCATGACCGTAATGTTACAAATGATGTAAAAATTAAAAATCCTCATTGGCCCGTAGTGCATTGATGGACAGTTGTTGGCATGATCATGACCATTGATGAATACACAAATATTCTTGGCTGTAGTGCATGAATAATTGTGGTCGTGATACTAAAGAATATCCTTGGCCGTAGTGCGGGGGTGATTCGATGATGTGGAATATTTATTAAGCTGAGTCTCAGCTATAACGATGATGAAAAACCTTTTAAATCATAAAAGATAGTAGATTTTATTTTCTACTTGACTCTTTTAATGGATTGCTGGTTCCGCTGTAGTTAAACTTGATGTTTATTGTATGTTATCAGTTTAACACTGTTGAAGGCTAATGATAATTTATTCTGCATTATCTTAGTCATAATATTTCTTACTGGGCTAGTTGAGCTCACCCTTTCTTTCACTGTTCTCTTCAGGAAATGAGAATATAGCTGGGACGAGTCGGGGAACGGAGTGATGGACCAGAGAATAGTATTAGTAGTCCTCACTATTCTGTTAAATAGTGTGACAATAGTTGTATTGAGGACACCTTTTGAGTTTGTATGCTCTCTAGTAGACAATAATTGTATTCAAACTCACAGTTATGTTTTGTCGTATTGTACACGACAGTTGTATTAGTAAGTTGTATTTGAATTCTGTACCATGTATCTGGCGACTCAAGATGGGTGATGTATACCTAATTTTGGGGGCGTCACAGTTGGTATCAAAGCTTAGGGATATGATCCCTGGCTAAGATGTGAGAATAGTACTAGGAGGGGAGAGACGGGGAATTCCTTCGCTAGTATGACCTACCTAAGTTTATGTGCTATTTTATTGGTCGGTCAGAATATAGGGATAATATGTTACATGTCAATTAACCTTTTGTTTTGTGGCAGTATCTGAAAATGACATCTGAGAATGTTGAGAATAGCAATGGAGCACAGGCGATCGTTGATTCACCACATATCAATAATCAAGATAATGTGCATCAGGAAGGCGAAAATCCTCATGCAAACAACAACACTGACCAAATGACGAATGATCAAATGTTCAGAGGTTTTATGCAATTTATGCAACAGCAGGCGAGAGCAACTCCTGTCCAAAACGTAGATGGAAACGCGGGAAACTCTCGGGCGGTCACCGCTAAACAATTCAAGGAGCTGGGACCACCGGAGTTTAAGGGAGAGCCAAAACCACTTATGGCGGAAACATGGATAAAGCAGATGACCAAGATATTTGATGTCTTGGGATGCTCCGAGGAGCAAAAGGTTCCCTTTGCCGCCTTTATGTTGCGCGGAGAGGCAGATTACTGGTGGGAATCGGTAAAACGTACTCAACCTGCTGTACTGAAGATATCTTGGGAGAAGTTCCAGGAGCTGTTCAATGACAAATACATTCCCGAAAGTATTCGCCACATGAAGGAGGTGGAGTTTATTAAGTTGGAACAAAATAATATGACCGTGTCGCAATATGAGGCAAAATTTGCAGAGTTATCACGGTTTGCGTCCCACTTAGTGGATAATGAAGAGAGAATGGCGCGAATGTTTTTAAGAGGTTTGAAGCCGGAGATACGTCAGCATCTTATTTCTCATAAACTGTGTTTATATTCTGATGTTGTAAATAGGGCTCAGTTAGTGGAGCGCGATAACGAGTCAACTCAACTAAAAGAGAGCGGCCGACAAAATTATAATACCAGCGAGAGTGGTCATCGAAGCGGTGACAACAAGCGTGGAGGGAATCAGTAAGCCAGAAATGGTAACCACTTCGGTGGTAATCAGGGCCAAAACAATAAGAATGGGCATTTCAAGAAGAGGAGATTCAACAATGATGGAAAGACGTCAGCACCAGCACCCGTTGTTAAGGAAGGAGAATGACCACCTATCATATGCTTCAAATGCGGAGGGGAGGGACACATCAGTCCAAATTGCGCGATGCCGTCCAAAGCATGTTATAATTGTGGAAGAGAAGGTCACTTAGCCCGATTTTGTCGTTTACCAAAGACAAATTCAGCTAGGATGGAGGCACCAAAGGCCGTCCCAGAAAGGTCAAAGCCGGTAGTGCAAGGGAGAGCGTTTGTTGTGACCTCCCAGAAAGCAAGGAACCCAAATGAGGTCATCACGGGTAAGCTTATCATAAACTCTAAAGAAGTCTATACTTTATTTGATACCGGTTCTACCCATTCTTTTATTTCTCCTACTTGCGCTCATCGATTAAATTTGACTCCGGAGAAATTAGACTTTGACTTATCTGTGGAAACTCCGTTGGGAGAAACCTTCATTACATCCACTGTTTATAAGTCTTGTTTGGTTCAAATCGGTACCCTCACATTACCTGTAGATCTTATTTCATTGAAAATACTTGCATTTGACGTGATTTTAGGGATTGATTGGTTAACTACTCATCATGCAAAAATTGATTGTTTCCATAAGGTTGTTAGCTTTCATATTCCTAATCAACCTATTATGCGAATTCAAGCGACCAAACCATTAAAATCAATCACGGTCATCTCAAGCCATAAAGCTATTCGTTTATTGAAAAACGGATGTCAAGCTTTCTTAGCTCATGTCACAGATTTAAACAAAAATACGTCAGTTTTGAACGATATTTCTATTGTTAATGAATTTCCTGACGTATTCCCCGAAGAACTTCCTGGTCTACCCCCAGAGCGTGAGATTGAATTTTGCATCGACCTTGAACCCGGTACAAAACCCATTTCTAAAGCCCCATATCGAATGGCTCCTATTGAACTTCAGGAGTTAAAAACCCAACTGCAGGAATTGCTAGACATTGGCTTTATTCGTCCTAGTACTTCTCCTTGGGGTGCTCCTGTTCTATTCGTAAAGAAGAAAGATGGGAGTATGCGACTTTGTATTGATTATCGGGAGCTGAATCATGTCACCATCAAAAATAGGTATCCATTGCCACGAATTGATGACTTGTTTGACCAGTTGCAAGGAGCCAAATTCTTTTCAAAGATCGATCTTCGTTCCGGGTATCACCAATTGAAGATTAGAACCGATGACATTCCAAAGACGGCTTTCAGAACTCGGTACGGGCATTATGAATTCCTAGTCATGTCCTTTGGATTGACTAATGCTTCTGCTGCCTTCATGGATATGATGAACCGAGTATTCAAGGAATATTTGGATCACTTTGTGGTCGTCTTTATTGATGACATCCTTATTTATTCCAAAAGTCGTGAAGATCATGAACAACACTTGAGGCTGACACTCCAAAAGCTTCGTGAATATAAGCTTTATGCCAAGTTGAAGAAATGCGAGTTCTGGCTTGAGGAAGTAGCATTCCTTGGGCACGTGGTATAAAGTCGTGGAATATCTGTTGACCCAGCAAAGATTGAAGCTATTCAAAGCTGGGAGCAACCTAAATCAGTGACCGAAGTACGTAGCTTTCTCGGTTTAGCTGGTTATTATCGAAGATTCGTGGAAGGATTTTCTCGAATCGCTACTCCATTGACTCAGCTGACTCGGAAAGATACAAAGTTCGGTTGGAGCGAAGAATGTGAGAAGAGTTTTCAAGAACTCAAGAGGAGACTCATTTCAGCACCTGTTCTGACAATACCGTCTGGCTCGGAGGGATTTGTCATCTACAGTGATGCTTCGGGCAAAGGGTTGGGATGTGTTCTCATGCAACATGGAAAAGTCATAGCCTATGCCTCGCGACAACTCAAAGAATATGAGAAGAATTATCCTACTCATGATCTAGAGTTGGCAGCTGTTGTCTTTGCACTTAAAATTTGGAGGCATTACTTGTATGGGGAGAAAGTGGAGATCTTTACGGATCATAAAAGCCTCAAATATTTCTTCACTCAAAAGGAACTCAACATGCGACAACGACGTTGGCTTGAACTGTTGAAAGATTATGATCATACCATCCAATACCATCCTGGAAAAGCAAACGTGGTAGCTGACGCATTGAGTAGAAGATCACATGCAAGTACGAGTGCGATATTGTCAACGCAAGGGCCCATTTTGTGTGACTTGCAAAGGATGGGGATAGAGTTAAAGACTTCAGGGACGCATGTGACGATGGCGAATATACGAGTAGAACCGACTTTAATCGATAAAGTTAAAGTTGCTCAAGCTACAGACCTGGAGCTGATGCGTATGAAGAAGAAAGTGCAAGAAGGTGCTATGCCGGAAGCAAGAATCGATGAAGAAGGAATACTTCGAGTCAACTCCAGACTTTGTGTTCCTAACGACCCTGATTTAAAGTATAAAATCATGATGGAGGCGCACAATACACCGTTTGCAATCCATCCTGGAAGTACCAAAATGTATCATGATATTCGTCATACATTTTGGTGGAGCAATATGAAGAGAGAGATAGCGTTGTTTATCTCAAGGTGTCTAACTTGTCAACGAGTTAAAGCGGAGCATCAAGTACCAAAAGGTCCGTTGCAACCACTTGAAATTCCAGAATGGAAGTGGGAGCACATTACCATGGATTTCGTTACCGGTCTTCCTAAGGTTTCTCAAGGCATAGATGCGATTTGGGTCATTGTTGATAGATTGACCAAGTCTGCTCATTTCTTACCGATACGAGAAACTTATACACTTGAACGTCTGGCTCGTATGTACATAAACGAGATTGTAAGACTGCATGGTATGCCGGTATCCATAGTTTCTGATCGAGACCCAAGATTTACTTCACGATTTTGGGTTAGTTTGCAAAAATCTATGGGCACAGACTTACGATTTAGCTCGGCATATCATCCTCAGACGGACGGACAGTCGGAGAGGACTATTCAAACTCTCGAAGATCTATTAAGACTCTGTGTCCTTGATTCCAAGGGAAGTTGGGACAAGTTCTTACCATTGGTGGAGTTTTCCTACAACAACAGTTATCAAGCAAGTATTGGCATGGCTCCATTCGAAGCGTTGTATGGAAGAAAGTGTCGTTCTCCCGTATGCTGGGATGAGGTGGGTGAAGCAACGTTGTTGGGACCGGAGTTGGTACGTATGACTACGGAAAAGATTCAAACGATCCGACAACGTATAAAAACCTCACAAAGTCGACAAAAGAGTTATGTTGATCTTCATCGAAAGGACGTGGAATTCAATATAGGAGATCATGTGTTGTTACGTGTTACTCCATGGAAAGGAGTTACAAGATTTGGAAAGAGAGGAAAACTTAATCCTCGATTTATCGGTCCATTTTTAATCCTCGATCGAATAGGAACTGTGGCCTATAGACTCGTTTTACCGCCAAGTATGTCTCGTGTTCATAACGTTTTTCACATATCCATGTTACGAAAATATGTGAAAGACCCGAACCACATTATTGAGTTAGAACCGGACGAAATAGCGGAAGATCTGACGTATGAAGAGATTCCTGTTCAAATCTTGGATAAGAAGGAACATATTCTACGCTCCAAGGTTATACCTCAAGTCAAAGTTTTGTGGAGAAACCACGATGTTGAGGAAATGACTTGGGAGTTAGAATCTGAAAGGAAATCAAGGTATCCTTACCTCTTTGACATACCAGGTACGTACCCTAATTTCGAGGGCGAAATTTCATAAGAAGGGGAGGTTGTAAGACCCCAGTTTTTATAAATAAAGATGAATTTTCATAATTATTATTTTTGAATATTATGGAATAAATCTGATATAATTTTATAGTTGTGGGTAATATTTATAAATTTTGCAAAGTACGCAAGTTGTTATAAAATATTCGTTTGGTCGGGGAATATTCTTTTTGTCGGGGAATATTTGTACGACGGCACAATCATTGGTGGACCCCACAACGGAAGTATTGTCATAGTTAGAAAACGACAAAATTATCTTTCTATAAAATAACGGCGGAGGTGTTACCGTTAAAAACTGTTGAACTACTCGGTAGTAAAAGTACAGTAATACGCGTTGTTGCATAGTAGCACACGGTATTGATTATTGATGTTTACGTAAGAAGACACTCAGCTATACTCAATTATTGCTACAGTAATTGTTGCATCATATCTCTTATATTATTGATTCAATTATTGTCACAGTATCATCTGTATAATATGTTATATTATTTAAACAATAATTGAGACGACAAGTTATAAATGATTAATAATTGTTGAAAGATTAAATATGTGTTGATTAAAAAATAAAATGATTTCTGATAATTTTTATTCAATCCTTGATGTATATAAAGAGTCTATTATTAGACGTTTGTGGTAAGTTTAATTATGGGGGGCCATATGTCATCATCAGTCTTTTTCGTAAATAGTAATTACCTTCGTCAATAGTAATTACCTTCGTAAATAGTAATTATTTTCGTAAATAGTAATTACCTTCGTCAATAGTAATTACCTTCGTCAATAGTAATTACCTTCGTAAATAGTAAATACTTTCGTAAATAGTAATAAATCTTCTATAAATAGAGGCCTAGGGCTTCATTATTTTTCACGAATTCGTTCAAGCTATAGAGAGAGAAAGTATAGAGAGAGTAAGAGAGAAAGAAGAAGAGTATTCGGTTATTACACGACTGCAGTATTCAATCTCTTAATACGGTAAGGGGTGTTATTCTTTCTTCTTGAAGAGAACTTATGTTCTTCCGTTCTTTGTTATTCTGTTGGAATAACCTGTAAAAGTGGCATACCCTATACATGACCTGTATACGCGGTACACCCTATACTTGGTGAAATCCTTATGTTATTCCATTCATTATTATTCTGTTGGAATAACCGGTATACGCGGAATACCCTATACTTGGTGACATCCATTTACTATCCTGACTTTATATTTCTGTCGGAATATCCTGTCTGTGTGTTTTACACCGGACCTGGTTCCATTCTTTATTATTCTGTTGGAATATCCTGTCTGTGTGTTTTACACCGGACCTGGTTCCATTCTTTATTATTCTGTTGGAATATCCTGTCTGTGTGTTTTACACCGGACCTGGTTCCATTCGTTATTATTCTGTTGGAACATCCTGTCGGTGTGAATTTCACCTGACCTGGTTCCGTTATTATTATTCTGCTGGAATAACCTGTCTGTGCGGTCTATCGCATGCATGGTGATTTATTTTGTTATTCCATTCTTTATTATACTCAGTTGGATAAAACTTTGACTTCTATACTCCATGAAATTAGTGGAATATCCTTGATATTTGCGCTTCATCCAGTATCATTTCATAGAAATATTCTTCTGATCATTCTTGAATTTTACACCACAAAACAGTATCGTGTTGACAAATTTGAACGTTAATAATTCCTGGATAAAATAATTCTTGAACTTGTTTTACTGAATTCTTATATCATTGTCATCATCCTCATGTTTATATTTTGTCGAAAGTCATCTGTGGCCTGTAGTGCATAGATGGACTTGGTATGATTATGACCAGGGATTATTCGGTGTAATCATGACCGTAATGTTACAAATGATGTAAAAATTAAAAATCCTCATTGGCCCGTAGTGCATTGATGGACAGTTGTTGGCATGATCATGACCATTGATGAATACACAAATATTCTTGGCTGTAGTGCATGAATAATTGTGGTCGTGATACTAAAGAATATCCTTGGCCGTAGTGCGGGGGTGATTCGATGATGTGGAATATTTATTAAGCTGAGTCTCAGCTATAACGATGATGAAAAACCTTTTAAATCATAAAAGATAGTAGATTTTATTTTCTACTTGACTCTTTTAATGGATTGCTGGTTCCGCTGTAGTTAAACTTGATGTTTATTGTATGTTATCAGTTTAACACTGTTGAAGGCTAATGATAATTTATTCTGCATTATCTTAGTCATAATATTTCTTACTGGGCTAGTTGAGCTCACCCTTTCTTTCACTGTTCTCTTCAGGAAATGAGAATATAGCTGGGACGAGTCGGGGAACGGAGTGATGGACCAGAGAATAGTATTAGTAGTCCTCACTATTCTGTTAAATAGTGTGACAATAGTTGTATTGAGGACACCTTTTGAGTTTGTATGCTCTCTAGTAGACAATAATTGTATTCAAACTCACAGTTATGTTTTGTCGTATTGTACACGACAGTTGTATTAGTAAGTTGTATTTGAATTCTGTACCATGTATCTGGCGACTCAAGATGGGTGATGTATACCTAATTTTGGGGGCGTCACAGTAGTTGTATTTGAATTCTGTACCATGTATCTGGCAACCCAAGATGGGTGATGTATACCTAATTTTGGGGGCGTCACAGTTGGTATCAATGCTTAGGGATATGATTCCTGACTAAGATGTGAGACTAGAACTAGGAGGGGAGAGACGGGGAATTCCTTCGCTAGTAGGACCTACTTAAATTTATTTTGTATTTAAATTGGTTGGTCAGAGTTTAGAAATATTATGTTACATGTCAATTAACCTTTGTTTTGTGGCAGTATCTGAAAATGACATCCGAAAATGTTGATAATAGCAATGGAGCACAAGAGACCGTTGAGTCTCCACATATCAATAATCAGGAGAATGTGCATCAGGAAGGCGACAATCCTCATGCAAACAACAACACTGACCAAATGTTGACTTGAAGTCTGGAGTCGTTTGGAACACAAAGTCTGGAGTTGACTCGAAGTATTCATTCTTCATCGATTCTTGGTTCCGGCATCGCACCTTCTTGTATTTTCTTCTTCATACACATCAGTTCCAGATCTGTAACTTGAGCAGCTTTAATTTTATCAATTAAAATCGGTTCTACTCGTATATTTGCCATCATCACGTGGGTCCCTGGAGTCTTTATCTCTATCTCCATCCTTTGCAAGTCATATAAAATGGGCCTTTGCGTTGACAATGTTGCACTCGTACCCGCACATGATCTTCTACTCAATGCGTCAGCTACCACGTTCGCTTTTCCAAGATGGTATTGGATGGTATGATCATAATCTTTCAACAGTTCAAGCCAACGTCGTTGTCGCATGTGAGTTCCTTTTGAGTGAAGAAATATTTGAGGCTTTTATGATTCGTAAAGATCTCCACTTTCTCCCCATACAAGTAATGCCTCCAAATTTTAATTGTGAAGACAACAGTTGCTAACTCTAGGTCATGAGTAGGATAATTCCTCTCATATTCTTTGAGTTGTCATGAGGCATAGGCTATGACTTTCCCATGTTGCATGAGAACACATCCTAACCCTTTGTCCGAAGTATCACTGTAGATGACAAATCCCTCCGAACCAGATGGTATTATCAGAACAGGTGATGAAATGAGTCTCCTCTTGAGTTCTTAAAAACTCTTCTCACATTCCTCGCTCCAACCGAACTTTGTATGTTTTCGAGTCAGCTGAGTTAGTGGAGTAGTGATTCGAGAAAACCCTTCTACGAATCTCCGATAATAACCAGCTAAGCCGAGAAAGCTACGTACTTCGGTCACTGATTTAGGTTGCTCCCATCTTTGAATAACTTCAATATTTGTTGGGTCAACAGATATTCCATGACTTGATACCACGTGCCCAAGGAATGTTATTTCCTCAAGCCAGGACTCGCATTTCTTCAACTTGGCATAAACTTGTATTCACGAAGCTGTTGGAGTATCAGCCTCAAGTGTTCCTCATGATCTTCACGGCTTTTGGAATATATGAGGATGTAATTAATAAAGACGACCACAAAATGATCCAAATATTCTTTGAATACTCGATTCATCATATCCATGAAGGCAGCAGGAGCATTAGTTAATCCAAAGGACATGACTAGGAATTCATAATGCCCGTACCGAGTTCTGAAAGCCATTTTTGGAATATCATCAGTTCTAATCTTCAATTGGTGATATCCGAAACGAAGATTAATCTTTGAAAAGAATTTGGCTCCTTGCAACTGGTCAAACAGGTAATCAATACGTGGCAATGGGTACCTATTTTTGATGGTGACATGATTCAACTCCCGATAATCAATACAAAGTCGCATACTCCCATCTTTCTTCTTCACGAATAGAACAGGAGCACCCCAAGAAGAAGTACTAGGACGAATAAAGCCAATGTCTAACAATTCCTGCAGTTGAGTCTTTAACTCCTGAAGTTCAATAGGAGCCATTCGATATGGGGCTTTGGAAATGGGTTTTGTACCGGGTTCAAGGTCGATACAAAATTCAATTTCACGCTCTGGGGGTAGGCCATTAAGTTCTTCAGGGAATACGTCAGGAAATTCATTAACAATAGAAATATTATTCAAAACTGACGTATTTTTGTTTAGATCTGTGACATGAGCTAAGAAAGCTTGACATCCGCTTTTCAATAAACGAATAGCTTTATGGCTTGAGATAACAGTGATTGATTTTAATGGTTTGTTTGCTTGAATTCGCATAATAGGTCGATTAGGAATATGAAAGCTAATAACCTTACGAAAACAATCAATTTTTGCATGATGAGTAGTTAACCAATCAATCCCTAAAATTACATCAAATGCAAGTATTTTTAATGCAATAAGATCGACAGGTAATGTGTGGGTACCAACTTGAACCAAACAAGACTTATAAATCGTGGATGTATTGAAGGTTTCTCCCAACGAAGTTTTCACAGATAAGTCAAAGTCTAATTTCTCCGGATTCAAATTTAATCGTTTAGCGCAAGTAGGAAAAATAAAAGAATGGGTAGAACCGGTATCAAATAAAGTGTAGACTTCGCTAGAGTTTATGATAAGCTTACCCGTGATGATCTCATTCGGGCTCCTTGCTCTCTGGGAGGTCACAACAAACGCTCTCCCTTGCACTACCGGCTTTAACTTTTCTGGGACAGCCTTTGGTGCCTCCATCCTAGCTGAATTTGTCCTTGGTGAATGACAAAATTGGGCTAAGTGACATTCTCTTCCACAATTATAACATGCTTTAGACGAAATCGCGCAATTTGGACTGATGTGTCCCTTCCCTCCGCATTTGAAGCATATGATAGGTGGTCTTTCTCCTTCCTTAACAACGGGTGCTGGTGCTGACGTCTTTCCATCATTGTTGAATCTCCTCTTCTTGAAATGTCCATTCTTATTATTTTGGCCCTGATTACCACCGAAGTGGTTACCATTTATGGCTTGTTGATTCCCTCCACGCTTGTTGTCACCGCTTCGATGACTGCTCTCACTGGTATTATCATTTTGTCGGCTGCTCTCATTTGGTTGCATTGACTCGTTATCACGCTCCACCAACTGAGCCCTATTTACAACATCTGAATACAAACACAGTTTATGAGAAATAAGATGTTGACGTATTTCTGGCTTCAAACCTCTTAAAAAAATTTGCGTCATTCTCTCTTCATTATCCACCAAGTGGGATTCAAACCGGGATAACTCCGCAAATTTTGCCTCGTATTGTGACACGGTCATATTATTTTGCTCCAATTTGATAAACACCATCTCTTTCATGTGACGAATACTTTCGGGAAAGTATTTGTCGTTGAACAGCTCTCGGAACTTCTCCCAAGACATCTTCAGTACGGCAGGTTGAGTATGTTTTACCGATTCCCACCAGTAATCTGCCTCTCCGCGCAACATAAAGGCGGCAAAGGGAACCTTTTGTTCCTCAGAGCATCCTAAGATATCAAATATCTTGGTGATCTGCTTTATCCATGCTTCCGCCATAAGAAGTTTTGGCTCTCCCTTAAACTCTGGTGGTCCCAGCTCCTTGAACAGTTTAGCGGTGACCGCCCGAGAGTTTTCAGTGTTTCCACCTACATTTTGGACAGGAGCCGCTCTCGCCTGCTGTTGCATTAATTGCATAAAGCCTCTGAACAATCAATCATTCATCACTTGGTCAGTGTTGTTATTTGCACGAGGATTGTCGCCTTCCTGATGCACATTCTCCTGATTATTGATATCTGGAGACTCAACGGTCTCTTGTGCTCCATTGTTATTCTCAACATTTTCGGATGTCATTTTCAGATACTGCCATAAAACAAAGGTTAATTGACATGTAACATAATATCTCTAAACTCAGACCAACCAATTTAAATACAAAATAAATTTAAGTAGGTCATACTAGCGAAGGAATTCCCCGTCTCTCCCCTCCTAGTTCTAGTCTCATATCTTAGCCAGGGATCATATCCCTAAGCTTTGATACCAACTATGACGCCCCCAAAATTAGGTATACATCACCCATCTTGGGTCGTCAGATACATGGTACATAATTCAAATACAACTTTCTAATACAACTGTCGTGTACAATACGACAAACATAAACTGTGAGTTTGAATACAAATATTATCTACTAGAGATTATACAAACTCAAAAGGAGTCCTCATTAAAATTATTATCATACTATTTCACAGAATAGTGAGGACTACTAATGTTATCCTCTGGACCATCACTCCGTTTCCCGACTCGTCCCAGCTATATTCTCATTTCCTGAAGAAAACAGTGAAAGAAAGGGTGAGCTTAACTAGCCTAGTAAAAAATATTATGACTAAGATAATGCAGAATAAATTATCATTAGTCTCCAACAATGTTAAACTGATAAAATAAAATAGACATCAAGTTTAACTGCAGCGGAACAAGCAATCCATTAAAAGAGTCAAATAGAAAATAAAATCTACTATCTTTTATGATTTAAAAGTTTTTTCATCACTGTTATCGTTGAGACTCAGCTTAATAAATATTCCACATCATCGAATCACCCCTGCACTACGGCCAAGAATATTTTTTTAGTATCACGACCATAATTATCTATGCACTACGGGCCAAGAATATTTGTGTATTCATTAATGGTCATGATCATGCCAACAACTGTCCATCAATGCATTACGGGCCAATGAGAACTTTTACCACATAATTTGTAACATTACGGTCATGATTACACCGAATAATCCCTGGTCATAATCATACCAAGTCCATCTATGAACTACAGGCCATAGATGACTTTCAATAAAATATAAACATGAGGATGATGACAATGATATAAGAATTCAATAAAACAAGTTCAAGAATTATTTTATCCAAGAATTATTAACGTCCAAATTGTCAACATGATACTGTTTTGTAGAGTAAAATTCAAGAATGATCAGAAGAATATTTTCATGAAAAGATACTGGATGAAACTCAAATATCAAGGATATTGTACTAATTTCATGGAGTATAGAAGTCAAAATTTTAACCAACTGAGTATAATAAAGAATGGAATAACAAAAGAAATTACCATGCATGCGGTACTTCGCATATACAGGTTATTCCAACAGAATAATAATAACGGAACCAGGTCAGGCAAAATTTGTTCCGACAGGATGTTCCAACATAATAATAAAGACGGAACCAGGTCCGGTGTAAAATACACAGACAAGATGTTCCAACAGAATAATAAAAAGACGGAACCAGGTCCGGTGTAAAACACACATACATGATGTTCCAACGGAATAATAATAAAGGCGGAACCAGGTCCGGTGTAAAACACACAGACAGGATGTTCCAACAGAATAATAGAAGAATGTCACCAAGTATAGGGTAGACCGCGTATACAGGTTATTCCAATAGAATAATAAGAATTAGAATAACAACAGTTCTCTTCATGAATAAGAAAGAATAACACTCCTTATGAGTACAACAAATAATATTCCCTACCTTAAGAAGAAGAGTACTGGATATATAAGTAGTGAAGTAGCAAAATACTTTCTTCTTTCTCTCTATAGTTTATCTCTCTAAAGTTTTAGTGAATTCGTAAGAAAATAATGAATGAATGAGCTTCTATTTATAGAAAAATGGAATGCATAATAACTAACTCATGAACGGCCGAGATTGATTTACTTTAATCTGACGGTCCATATTTAAAGCAAAATAAAAATATAATATATTCTATTTATAATCTAATAAAATGAATAACTTTATAAAAGATTTTACTATACAAACACTATGCATAATAAAATATAATATATTCTAATTATTGTCTAATAAAACAGATAGCTTTATAAAAGTATTTTGTTTTATATAAAAAGTTTTTACTATGCAAAATACTATGCAGACATTATGCAACACTATGCATAATAGAATATAATATATTCTATTTATAGAATAACTTTATAAAAGTATTCTGTTTTATATAAAAAGATTTTATGTATTATTACATTAATAATACCAACAAACTGAGTGACTTATCACTTAAGCATCAATAATTAATACCGTGTACTACTATGCAACCACGCGTATTACTGTACTTTTAACACCGGGTGTTTCAACAGTTAACGGTAAAACTTCCGCCGTTATTTTCATAAAGTATTTTTATCGTTTGCTCAATCCGACAATAATTCCGTTGTGAGGTCCACCAATGATTGTGCCGTTGTACTAATATTCCCTGTTAAAACGAATATTCCCCGACCAATCGAATATTATATAACAACTTGCGTACTTTGCAAAATTTATAAATATTACCCACAACTATTATATCAATTTCACTCCATAATATTCAAAAATAATGTTTATAGAAAATTCATCTTTATTCAAATAGTTGGGGTTTTACAACTATTCTGTTGGAATATCCTGTCTGTGCGTTTTACGCCGGACCTGATTCCGTCTTTACTATTCTGTTGGAATATCATGTCTGTGCGTTTTACGCCGGACCTGGTTCCGTCTTTATTATTATTCTATTGGAATATCCTGTCTGTGCGTTTTACGCCGGACCTGATTCCGTCCTTATTAGTATTCTGTTGGAATAACCTGTCTATTCGAAGTACCACATGCATGTTAATTTCTGTTGTTATTCCATTCTTTATTATTCTGTTGGAACATCCTGTCGGTGCAAATTTCGCCTGACCTGGTTCCGTTATTTAGTATTCTGTTGGAATAATTTGTCTATGCGAAGTACCGCATGCATGATGATTTCTTTTGTTATTCCATTTTTTATTATACTCAGTTGGTTAAATTTTTGACTTCTATACTCCATGAAATTAGTAGAATATCCTTGATATTTGCGCTTCATCCAATATCTTTTCATGAAAATATTCTTCTGATCATTCTTGAATTTTACTCTACAAAGCAGTATCGTGTTGACAATTTGGACATTAGGAGTTCTTGGCCAAATTAATTCTTGAACTTGTTTTATTGAATTCTTATATCATTGTCATCATCCTCATGCTTATATTATGTTGAAAGTCATCTGTGGCATGTAGTGCATAGATAGACTTGGTATGATTATGACCAGGGATTATTCGATATAATCATGACCGTAATGTTACAAATGATGTGATAAAAGTTCTCATTGGCCCGTAGTGCATTGATGAATTGTTGTTGGCATGATCATGACCATTAATGAATACACAAATATTCTTGGCCCGTAGTGAATGGATAATTATGGTCGTGATACTAAAGAATATCATTGGCCGTAGTGCAGGGGTGATTCGATGATGTGGAATATTTATTAAGCTGAGTCTCAGCGATAACAGTGATGAAAAACCTTTTTAATCATAAAAGATAGTAGATTTTATTTTCTACTTGACTCTTTTAATGGATTACTTGTTCCGCTGCAGTTAAACTTGATGTCTATTATATTTTATCAGTTTAACATTGTTGGAGACTAATGATAATTTATTCTACATTATCTTAGTCATAATATTTCTTACTGGGCTAGTTGAGCTCACCCTTTCTTTCACTGTTCTATTCAGGAAATGAGAATATAGCTGGGACGAGTCGGGGAATGGAGTGATGGTCCAGAGGATAGCATTAATAGTCCTCACTATTCTGTGAAATAGTGTGATAATAATTATAATGAGGACTCCTTTTGAGTTTGTATAATCTCTAGTAGATAATATTTGTATTCAAACTCACAGTTTATGTTTTGTCGTATTGTACACGACAGTTGTATTAGTAAGTTGTATTTGAATTCTGTACCATGTATCTGGCGACCCAAGATAGGTGATGTATACCTAATTTTGGGGGCGACACACATACATAATCATATATTAACAGTAACACATACACATCATATATTTTCTATTTTCATATATTATACATAAATAATCTTTACAATTGATATGAGAGTTTAATGATTTTATCTCACATTTGTTGAACAAATCTCTTTTCACTTTCTATTAGAAGCTTTGAAACGGCTGCTTTTTCCCTCACCAATTCAGATTAGGTTTATTTGTTTAGTTATTAATATATCTTGTTAATTCTATTATTATAATAAATCTAATTATTTTTATGGCCCAAATTTTATCAAATTATTTATCCATCACATATTAATATTTATTAGCCCATATAAAGTAAATAATTAGTTTGACCCAATAAAAGACAAAGTCCAATTAATAACTAGTTTTATCCACCTTTGTGTTTATTTGAAAGTCTTTAGAAATCTTTAGAGATGAGGTCAGACTTTGGATATTGGTTGATAATTATAATTCTTCTTCTAAAGTCTGTCAAAGTCTACCATTTAATAAAAATCTGAAAAGTCTATGACTTTTTGAATACCAAAATACTTTTATAGACTTTATAAAAATATTAATTGAATACCACCTAACTTTTAAAGACATTAAAAAAGTTATAATTGAATACCACTAAACTTTTATAAACTCTTTAAATGTCTTGATTGAATACACCCAAACTTTTAAAGTCTTTAAAAATTTTTAAAAATTCTAATTGAATACACCCCCTAAATAATAATTAAGTTGCGGAGGAAAATAAGTACGTATTTATAAATATATACATGAAAATAAAAAGTTTGAAATATCACTTAATAAAAAAAATAATAAAAGACTTGTTTATCCTTTTAAAAAAAGAGCTTATCCACGTTACCACTTATTTATATTTTTCAAAAGTCATATCATCATTATTTTTTTAAGAAAAAAGACCAACTTATTCGACCAACTTATTCCTCTATCTTAGAGTAGGGTATAAGGACTATATTATAAAAAAATATTTATGAATAAAGTTGAAATCAATTATAGAGTACAAGAACTGGTTGTTTAATCAAATAAAAATCATGCTATTCGGCTATACCAAAAAGCCTAAAATTTTGATTTTTTGGTGGTGGGTAATTAAATGGATCCAGTTAATATAAAATTAATTTTTTGATAAATTAATTTATTGATTAATATAATATTAATATAGAGATTATCTTCGAGTTTGTATTGATTAATTGAATAAAATTAATTTTATGGTAATTAGTGAAATATTCTCCTGCATTCTATTTCTGCATACTTCACTGTTAGAAAAATAATTAAAAAATATGGCTGGGGAAAGGCTTCACCAAATCCAATCCACCCAATACCTTGTTAAAAAAAAGGGTGCATTTTTGGTAGTGCTCTCTCTCTAAAATTGCAGTGTCTTCTGCAAGATTCTGGTAGTGCTCTCTCTCTAAAAGTACTTGCACTCTCCATCCCTGTATATATCTATACTTCTTTGTATATTTACTGAACTTGGAGCTTGTTTGTTGTTTGATTTGATTGAGTTTCTGTTTAAATTTGGATCCGTTTGAAATGTCTTGTTGATTATTGAGGTACTAGTTTTATCAGATTCAGATTCAGAATTCTTGAATTTGCTATTTTGTCCTGTATTCATTTCATTTATTTATTTATTTTTAACTTCATGATCTGAGGTTGGTTGTTTATTGACTGAAAAAGTTAACTCCCTTATTCGTCAGACACTTGGACTACTCTAAAAGCATCAAGAAATCATCTGTTTATATTCCCTTCAAGCTGTTTGATGATTTTTCCATTAGAATACCTCCTACTGGTGGGCTATAGTTGTGAAGAGATTTTCTAAAAATGAATGGTGTTTATGGCAGTAATATGCAAATAGTTTCAAGCTAACCTTTTTATTTGTTTCATAGCTGATCTAGAATATAGTGGGAACCATACTGTTTTCTTAGGATGCATATTTGGTAAGCCTTTTTCTATATAATCAAGTATTATAGTACTTATATGGGAGTGTTCCAAGTGTTTGTACTTTTAATGACATTTCATATATTCAAGGTAGAGTTTCCACTTGGTTAATTAATTGTCTGAAATTATCAATAGCTAAACATTCTTATAATTTATTCCTTCAGCCTGCTTAGACCCTCCACGCTTGATGAAACTCAAACCAAACCAATTATAGCTGCGAAGTTTGTCAACTTGTTTAGAAAATATATCAATTTCTAACTAAGATACTTTACTCCCAAATGCACCTCATGTATTTGAATACTCAAACAGTCAGGCATGAACAGAATTATTTGTTTCTTTCTATGCTTAATTGTTTGTCCTATTGAACTCAACCTTCTGCAATATTTCAGGTTTTGAATTTTAGAGCCGAGTAAAGATGTCGGAAGGTATTTCTTGCAGTTTCTTTCTTTCTCTGAATCACTTTCTTCTCAGAACTTAATTCTTTCAAACTTACTAACTCTATATGTCTACCTAATGTGTTTGTTCATTTTGTTGAAGGGGACATTGGATCAACAAAAACAAAACCTATCGTGTCTCCCTATGATGAGGCAATGGATGCTCTGTCCTCTCTGATTACAAAGCGTACTCGTGCCGATAAAAGCAACAGTGGAGATCGATTTGATTTTCTGTTTGATTATATCAAAGTAATTCTCTTATTGATTTGGAAAATCTGTTTATAAATTTCTGCATACTTACTACGTTACAGATCCAAGCTAATAATTTACAATTATGAAGTATAGATACTGGAATTGGGCGAGCCGATTTCACAGATGAAGGTTATCCACGTAGCTGGCACCAAAGGAAAGGTAATAAGTTTGTATTACAAAAGTGTGAAATAGTTTTTCATTCATTACTGAAATCGTGTGTTTTAAATGAATTCTCGTGGCTGATAGCTTACAAATTGTACTATTTCTGTTTAGATACTTATGTTTACAACTCAAGAATGCTGTAATTGACTCTTCTTGTTAGTTTCTGGTAATTAAATTTGATTCTTGTAAAAGATGATTTTTTGTGTCCATTAATCATATTTACTATCTCTTACAATTTTAGCTTTCTTAATGATCTTAATGCTGTCACTGTTGGTTCTTGGCTCTTGGCCATCGAGGCATGTTTTTTAAGTTGTACTCATCTTGTCTCTATTGGGGTTTCCTTCAACTTAAGCAGATAACATCTCTTCCTCCTCGGAAAATAAATTCATAACTGCAATCAATAGAAAGGGTGACCTGTGAGGTTTTTTCATGTACCATCACTATTGTGGGGGAATACTCAAAAGAAACTTTGAAGTTGAAATGATTTTCTGGTCTTCCCTCTGTGATAGCTAAGATATGAGAGCATGTTTTTATCAAAAGTTAGATCATTGGACCAGAAAAGTGCAGGTAGCTCGACTTCCTTACCAGTCATTGAAACGCAAGCCTTCCTTTATATCCGGTCTGTCATCAATCCTGATTTCTTATGTTGATCTTTCCCAGTGAAGGACAACCTTCTATGTTTTTATATGGGACTTTCGATATATATATATATATATATATATATATATATATATATATATATTTGCAATTTTGTATGAATTCTCTTTCTTTTTGAAAATTTCATATGATTTTGAATCAGCTGAATCATTGCTTCTTGTATTTCTATCACCTGGGTTATGGATCCTCTTTAGTTTCTTGTTACAGAAACAATTGTATTAATTAAATAGAAAAAAAATTATGTAGGGAGTAAACTACAAAGAGTCCTTCATGAATTACAGCAAGTGTAGAAGAAATAGAAGAACAAAATTAAAATCGATGGATTCTACAAACTTTTATCTTGTTGCATTAATTAGGGCTGGGTATATTGTCATCTTTCCTCCAGTGGGGTTGGCATATGTATGTTATACAACATTGAGTTCCTTTCTCTGCCTTTCTTGTTGCTTTGTATCCACTAGAAATGTAATACTGAGTCAAATAGCTGGTGTCTAGTATGACTATTAGTATTTTTGTGCTCCAGATTTAGGAGACAGTGACACGATTCAGTAATCATCATCTTCAAATCTTATTCTGCCAATTTGTTTTTTGATGAATAGAGTGAAAGGCCAACAGTGACAAGTATATATTGCCATCTTTCCTCCAGTGGGGTTGGCATATGTATGTTATACCACATGAGGTACTTCTCTCTGCCTTTCTTGCTGCTATGTGTCCACTAGAAATGTGACAAGGATTCAAATATTGGTGTCTTGTATGACTCTTAGAATCCTGTGATCCAATTTATAGGAGACAGTGATACAATTCAATGGTCATCATCTCCAGATTTTATTCAGTCAAATTGTTTTTGAAAAATTAAGTGGAAGGCCAACAGTGACAAGTATATTGCCATCTTTCCTCCAATGGGGTTGGCATAAATAAGTTAAACAAGTAGGGTACCTCTCTGCCTTACTTGCTGCCTTGTATCCACAATAAATATAACACAGAGTCAAATGGTGGTGTCTAGTATGACTATTAAAATTGTGTGATCTAGATGTCAGGAAACAGTGACACGACTCAATAAGCATCATCTCCAGATTTTATTCAGGCAATTTATTTTTGATAAATAAAGTAAAAGGCCAACATTGACAACAGGAGTCAAACCCATATTTTCTCCCCTTAAGTGGATCAATGTAGAAGGAGCCAGGTAATTAAAGTCTTTTGTGAAACTTGAGTGAACCAGGTAGCAGGTGCATTCCTTCAGTCCTCTGCTTGGGGGTAAGAAAAATAAAACTGTTTGATGGATAAACTGTGCTCATATCCTATCACATGTACAATATAAGTACTCCCCACACATTGAATTGTTAACGATCTTTCCTTGGTGGCAAGGAAGTATTTGCTGATTAATTGAACCCGTTTGGCAGATTTTTCAATTCGAAGGAAAAACTCTTATCGTCTATAGGAAAATTCCAAATTCTCTTTTTAGGGCTTCAATTCTCAAAACTAAGTCTGGCTCATAAGGGAAAAAAGTTCTTGCAGAGAACTGGAGCAGAAACTACACATTCACAGCTTGCACCTATGCTGTCCGCGGGGCTATTTCTTAAGCTGCATCATACACCTTTTTTGATTGATCTGACTAAACTAACAAAATCAATATGTTCAGGATATTTTTCACAGTTCATATCAAGTATATACACAAACATATACATCTGCTGCTACATATAATGCACCTATTAGATTTCATGGTTATTGATTGATTTCTTATTTTTCTTTGCCATTTGCCACACTCTAGAGAAATCAAGTAAAACCTTTTTTTTTGTGACAAGTCAAAACCTTGATTCTCTGCAAAAGATTTAGAGATGTTAAATTTGTCTGTAAATTTTGTATGTATACGGACGCGTTCCACTGATTATATTTCAACTACAAATTGTGAAGGGATCGACATGCACTTTTACAGAAGCTATATTACGTAATTGTGGGTTCCACACTGGGCTTTTCACATCTCCTCATCTCATTGACATTCGAGAAAGATTTCGATTGGATGGCTAAGGTTCTCAACATTTAATTAATATATATATGCAGATTGGCCCAAAGTTGTTTACTATTCTTCCCATCTTTTAGAGCATGGTTTCTTACTAATTCTAGTTTTACACCCCCTGCCTCCTGCTCCCCAAGACAATCAAGACATTCACAGATAGATAAATGTTGTGGTCACATTTCTAGGATTTCATATTTGGGGGTATGTTAATGTTATGACTATGTTTTTCTTTTAGTTTTTGAGTGGACTAGGGATGTGATTTATTGGCAAAGCTTCTTTATGAGGTGTAATGTTCCACTTGCTCTATTTTCCCCACCCTCTATGAAGACAGGATTTTATGGCTAGACAGAAAGTTGATGAGTTACGCTAATCAAAAACGTTTTATTTCAATATTCATTTTATTAGGGCCGAAACTTATAGTTTGTATGATATCTTAAGCTGAAACTTATAGTTTGTATGACATCTTAAGGCATTTAAAGAATCTAAATTTCTTTCACTCTGGAAATTGCAGTATATTTGGGCCTACTACTTAAATGCCTATTGTACTTTCTTTTCAGCAGAAAAATTCTGTTCTTATATATTCTGTATACCACGTTGGCTGTTTTATAATATATTAAATTTTCACTTGCGAGTTTGAGAGATATTTGTAAGATTTTGTTAACTTTCTAATTTTATCGTTTATTTCATTTAGGCACATGGAAAGAATACATATGTTTGTAACCCCCAGTTAAAGTGTGAAAATATGTTTAAGTAATGGTGCAGATCTATTTAGTAACATTTCCTTTCTTGTTGTTCATTTCAGTTTCTTGTTGTTCATTTCAGTGTGGATGTATGCGAAGAGAAGTTTTTGGCATATTTCTGGTGGTGTTTTGATAGACTGAAGGCATGAACATTTATATCAATTTTTTCGATTACTTGTTTATTAACTTATATTTAATATTGTATTCTGAGTCATATTTGTTCAGAATGTTTATAGTTTTGTTGATTTCTTAGCATCTAATTTCAGTAAATTCTTTGAGAAATTGCTTGTAACACCCCCTTCTCGAATAGGAAGGGGAGGTCACGTGCAAAACACAACAAAACTCAAAATAATCAACATATCAAAATATTAAATATTTGATAATTCCAAAAATAACGAATTAAATACAATTCTCCAAATATCTACAGAATAATCACAATTTATCAAAATCTAAAATCAAATCAACCTAGCTGGCCAAATGTAGCTCTCTTTACACGAAACCCTAAATTGCCCCTACAAACCTGTCGGAAGAAAAACACAGCATGAATCAAATGCCTAGTACGGATAAAGATATACAAAAGATGCACAATTGAAATACAGAATCAACTGACAAAATACTGAACATGGCCTCAAGCATAAATACGGACAATATAATCTCCCAAGTCTGAATATAATATATCTGAATCAATAGAATTAACGAAACAAACAGAAGGCTGAAACAAAGTGGCTAAGTGGTTATTTCATACCGAGCTCAAAACAAAACATAACCTTGCCACATAGATAGTCAAAATAATGCCACATAGATAGTCAAATAATGCCACACATGCAAATTATACATTGGACCACGAATCCAAATGCATGCAAATCGGAAGGTATATCTAACACAAATATTACCAATCTGCAAAGCAGAACAGAAACTAGGCCGACCCATACACATCCTGAACAAACATATCAATTGACCAAAGCTCACGCCTAGAAAAAATATACAAAAGGATACGCCATGGACTGATCACACCGTCACGGAAAGTGTCATGGTGCTAAGAGGACATGCTTGTGATATCCCCACAGGTGATTATAGCTCAATATACCCTATCACTTATTCTACAAAGATATGATGTCATAACACATGCAACATAATACCAAAAAAAGTTCTTTAAGTACATGTTGAACCAAATCACATCATAGACAAAATACCTTCAAAGTAATGTAACAACATGTAACTCTCTACAAAGATCAATAAAGTTCTATGCTTGAAGAACTAATTCAAAAGATTACAAAATATGAAGTTCGTAACATCTAGACCAAAGCAAAGAAAAATAAGGATTTGACTAGAAACATAACAATTAAGCTAGTACCAAATTCTAAACGATTAGCAGTACAAACAAATCAACATAATCATAGTCACTGAAGAAATATGGAATATGTTCAAATTATAATAGAAGGAAAAAAGTTCGTGTTACAGAATAAGTCAAGTTATCAAAGATCAAACTTCTATTCAAGAGTGCCAATAAAAATATAAGAAAAATGTAATGAAAGACGAGATATCATTAGATATATATAGAATACAACAATAATCAAAGGAGTGGAGCACAAAATCCGTACCTGATAATCAAATCCACTTATAGCACACTCCACAAAATCTTAATCTCCAATGCCAACGATATCAAATATGAAATCTTTTTTTTGTTGCTAATTTGGGGGTGAGGGTTGAACCCAGGAAATCTTGCTTTGCAAGAGGTCTGGGTTCCAACTGAGCCAAGGCCAGTTGGTTCAAATACAAAATCTTAATCACCGCTTAAATATATTGACCCCAAATTAAATATACAATTCAAACTAATAATTCTAAAACACTTTTAACCTATTCAAGTGCCTTTAATTATTCACCTTAGATCATTTATTAATGCCCCAAAGTATAAAAATTTAATAGTGAAAGTCGATAAATCTTAAAACCTTAATATGACAACTTATTTTTAAGACCTCTGTCCATTGATCGATCATAAAATCTGATTTTATAATTATTTTACAAATTAAATAATTTTAACAGAAACTAAACTTCAAATACACCAATTTAGCCCCAAGAATCACTCAAATCGGATTTAAAATCATTAAGTTATCCATTTTTAATTATTAGAACTTGTTGCTGAAAATTCTGCCACAAAAATCCAGATCAATCATCTCTTAAAATTCATAACAAATCATATGTTAATCTTTAACGGTTTAAAATTGATAAACATATTCTCAACTTGTATATCTACAACATATTGGATTAAGAGATATAGCCCACACAATAGACCTTAAAATATCGAGACTGATTTTTAGATTTTAACGTTTACATTCAATCAAATTATCTTCCTTTATATAAATTTATCTTCTATTTCCGATTATCATGAAATCTAATTTCATGTCTATATTTTAATTACAAATAATCCCTTGAATTAGACCCGACAAAACATGGCCCAAGCCCGCCGGGCTTTGGGTTGCAGAATTTTAGTCCAGTAAAACCCGGGTGTTTTTGGCCCGCCACCCACCCGACCCGTTTGGGTCAAACAAAAAAGAGAGAGCATAAAATAGGCACAAATTAGTCTCGGCCCGGCCGCCATGGGCCGGGCTTTGGGCTGCAGAATTTTAGCCCAGCAAAACCCGGGCCTTTTTGGCCTGCCCGTTTTTGGCCTTGCCCGCCACTCGCCCGGCCTGTTTGGGCTTGGCCCGCCCGTTTGCCAGGTCTAGCTTGAATAAAAATTCGCATATTAATATTTTAAAATTATAATACAAAATAATTTTACCTTGTTCGTCCTTCTACAAATCACAACAGTAAATAATCTGACTTTCGGGTCTTCTAGAGTCTTCAAAATCTTTTCATGTTTTCTCAAAAATTATAGCTCTAAAAAAGATACATGAAATAGGCTCAAAAATCACTCGATTCAGAGTTAATATGATTGAGTTATGAATTTTCAAACTTAAGGCTGAAAATCGTGACAGGAAGGACATGTTGCGGTTTTCAGGAATTTAAGGCATGAGATAATTCCAAATAACTTCTCTTCCTCTTTTATAATTGTGGAGAACGAAAAACTGAAGAAATAGGCTTTGAATTCACTCAATTTTGACATTAGATGAATTAATTATGATTTTTCTAATGAGCTGTAGTGCATATGAAAATTTTACTCGGGAATTCAACTAACCAAATTAGAATAGGATTAGAGTTACATCTCTACTCCTTAAATATAATAAGGAAGCAATAGGAGTTACCAAAACCCTAATGGACTCTTTAATTTTAATGAAATCAATTATTAAATTATCTACTAAAAGAATTTAACTTTCCAAGCGAAATAAATTAAAAAATAGTAACTTATCTTTTCCTATTCAATTATGCTTTTAGGAAAAATAAAATTAATATTTAATTATTATCAAAAATCCGGGTTATTACATTGCTGCTTTTAGAGATACCGAGTCACAACAAGGTTGTGGTAATCATTATAAGATTGCCAGTAAATATAGTTTCTGATATGTTTTATTAAGTTTACTAATTTCTGTGATGTTATTGATTAATGTTCTGAACCATCTTAGTTAGTTGATATATAAATGGGGTTGGTGTCTTCTTGGGCCTTGAAGTTTGACAGAAGAAATATCTATTTAAAATGATACGTTTTTTTGATATTTTTTTAGCATAATCAACTGTGTCATGCAATTGCAAATTCAGAAATTAGACGACTTCTCGGTGTGTTTTTGCACTATAACTTGTAAAGACATAAATACAAAATTAGTTTCTTGTATTAATGTGCCCTCATCTTACTCTTGTTCCTATATCCTACTCTTTTGTTACTTAACATGTTGGTGCTTTTATGTCTCTGATTCCCCATATTGATGTGGGCATTGATGTGTACAAAGAAATGATGTATAGAGTTTTTTTTATCAAGGATATAGCGGTATGAAGTTGGGTTTGCAGGCTTGGAATAGGCGATAAATGTTTACATATATAGACTGCTTTAGGAGCTGTAGAATTTTCTGCAGGGTTAATTACCTTTAACATGGGTGGGATGATTAAGGGTCTAACCTAGAGTTAAATTCAGGCATAATTGACATTTTCGAGTTATTTGGGAACAGAAAAGGTTAAGGTTTGCAATAGAGAGACCTTGAACCCTGGACATGGTAAAATTGTTAGAATAATATGAAGTAGGACACACTAAAATTGTTTACTGAAAAGTATCTGGGTTTCCTATCTAATGATACACTTGTTTTTTTCTCATGCTTGCTGCAGGAAAGAACCAATGATGATATACCGATGCCTACTTACTTTCGATTTCTTGCCCTACTTGCCTTCAAGATATTTGCAGGAGAGCAGGTATTGGAGCATTTCCTTTACCAACCCACCCTGCACATAACATAACTGCACAATCATTATCTCTACCTAATATTATATAGTAGAATTTTGGTACACACATCTCAGTCTTTATATCCTATTCTCAAGGATGAAACAACCAGAAGTGTAATCATTGTGGGGATTAACTTTGGCACAGGTGGATGTTGCTATCTTGGAGGTTGGTTTAGGTGGAAAGTTTGATGCAACAAATGTGGTATGCACAAATCTAGAGAGTCTTCCAAGTTGGAGGATAGTTTTTCTAAGATTTGAGAATTAACTCTCACTTTTCATTTGCTGTCATTCTCATGCTAGGATAAAATTATTGGAATAAAATGTCTCGTACAATAACCAATGCCATCACTTTCAGGTTCAGTCACCAGTTGTATGCGGTATATCATCCCTGGGGTATGACCACATGGAAATTCTTGGTTAGTTTCGATTCCTGCAACTGTTTGTCTTAAATTCAAATTCTTCTTGGTGTATTCACAAGTGTGTTAGATAGTTTATTTGTTTCACTTGAGATGCTGAAAACATATCATCATACAATTTTATGCGGCGTACAACATTTGCAACACTGAGCAATAACTTTTTATCACAACTCATTAGTCATGATACAATTGCACAATGTCTTGTTCACAACAAATATATGGACTCCTGCAAACACTATCTAGACCGTCCGAATATTAGGATTGTTTTAGTTTAGCTAGTGAAATATATTGGAACTGTTTCACAAAGAGTAAATCAGGACTAATGTCCAGTCCAGTTTGCATGGGGTCGTGATTGGTATGTCAAATGTACACATGGTATTGATCTGTGTTTATCCATTTTCAGGAGAAGAGGGAGCCACTTTTCACTTTCTTGTCTATTGAGCAAGTTTTTTTCCCTTCCTTCTAATTGACGTTTAAGGTTTATTAATGAAATCGAGAATATAACTTCCTGGTTGGAAGTTTTAAGGCTCACTCTCATGCGATTGAAGATAATATACCTGACGTCTTTCTATCATGTGCTTCCAGTGATTAATATGCGCGCTTGTAGGCACGGAAACTGCTGACCGATACTTGTGCTCTTGACCTGAAAGTTGAATACTCTTCACAGCTTTGTATGCATGTGCAGTCTGAGTTGCCTATAGGTTACAATTGGCATAGTCTATACTCTATAGGTTATAATTTTGTTTGGGGATGCCTTTATTAGAATCTGAGTATGATGTAGCAATTTGTATAATTATGAACTTGTTAGACATAATTCTTTGGTACTTCTAAATCTAATTTGTAGAGTACAACAAGATATACGTGACACGTTGGCTACTTGTTTTAAAGTATCACCTTCCTTTTTGGTTTCAAGCTTTCAATTTCTACTTGTGCTGTCAGAATTTTTGGTACTCAGGTTTTTAACAGTGACAGTGTAAAACGAGCTTCTAATAGTGTAAACCAGAACTGATTGGTCCAAAGTTTAAGAGATTTATAGTCTGAGTTTCATTAGTTTGAATATCACATTACTTTCAAGCAATCAAGTCTAGTTTCTTAGTTTGCTTTGATATCTGTGATGAGCAGGGAATACTCTAGGAGCAATTGCTGGAGAGAAGGCCGGTATCTTTAAGGTGTTTGTCACACTCATTTCTTGCAATATAATGTTTTGAAGTAGGACATTTTGCTGATATCCAAAAACACTAAACTTACTCCCTCCATCCCTCAAAAACTGGCTTAGTTTTATAGTCAAATTAACAATTTTTGTAATCAAAATTTATGTTATTTTCTTATAAATATAGGTGGAGAAACTGTACCCATTAGAAACTATATTGAATGTACTACTTCGGTACTACCTCTAATTTTCATGAAGTTGAAAATGTAAATAAATATGTTTAGTTTTCAATTCTAAAATTAGCCAATTTGACCAAAAAAGTCAAACTAAGCTAGTTTTTCAAGGTAGTAGTATTTTATTTTTTCTTTTCAAATAGTAAATTTTATTTTTGTCGTCTTTATTTTTATTTATCTGATTTTTTTTTGAAATTTATTTCTTATTTTTTTGTCTTGATCCATCAAATGATGTAAAATAGTAAATCCCAATTTTGTTATCTTTGCTTTTTCCTCTTATTACTCTTTTTGTATTCATCCGTCATGGTGCAGGAAGGAGTTCCAGCCTTTAGTGTTCCCCAGCCTGATGAAGCTATGCACGTGCTTGAAGAGACAGCTAGAGTCTTGGATGTAAGTTGTAATAACTGATTATTAAGTCTAGTTCAACACAAAATTAATAGACCATCTAATTTTTTGGAATTGTAAATCGACTTGAGCTCAATCCAATGTATGGAAATAGTTGTTTTTTCAAAATCAAGAATTTATTTATTGCTCTTTGTTGAGTTGTTGACTGCCTATCAGTCAGAAGTGTTGAAGTATTCAGAAGTTGTAAGGTTCTTGGACCTGTAGAGCTCGGTGGCTCAAGACGAGTCGAACTGCTGAGTTTTATTGTCAAAAAAATTTGTGGCTAAAAATAATGAAAACCATTCTTTTCCCTCCCTACTAAAGCAACACTCTCATTCAAGTCTTGACCAAATATATTGTATTACTACTTAAATGCTTTTGTATACTTTTACCATCTACTACAAAAAGCATGAATATATGAGATGCAATAACTACATAGTAGGTTACTTAAGCTACACTATAGTGGAAAAATGAGATGCTGTTCTATGGATAAAATTGCATATTATGATGATTACAGGTACCTCTAAAAGTAGCAACTCCATTGGACCCCCATTTGCTGAACGGTCTGCATCTTGGGCTTCATGGTGATCACCAGTACTTAAATGCTGGTCTTGCTATAGCATTATGCTCTACTTGGCTTCAAAAGACTGGCCATATTGAATTCAATTACCTGGAACAGACTGTAAGTTCTTCCAAATGAGAGTTTTTGTTTCATCATTTTGATTTATATAAGATAGTTATTTTTTTTTTCTGCTTGGAAATAGAGTTCTCTGCCTGAGCAGTTCATTGAAGGGCTTACAACAGCTACATTGCAAGGTCGAGCCCAGGTTGTCCCTGATCAGTTCATTGATATTGAAAAGCAAGGGGATTTGGTGTTCTATTTGGATGGAGCCCATAGTCCTGAAAGCATGGAAGTATGTGCAAAATGGTTTTCTCTTGCCATCAAGGAAGATAAGGAATGTCAGAAATCCTTAAATAATCAGGCACCTGATAGCTCCAGGGTCTCGGAGGAAGTTCTACATGTTTCCCATTCTGAAGCCTCCATAAAGAACTCTATACAGGTAAGACCCTAAAATTTCAATATTTGTAAGATGCAAATTGAAAATTATCAGTTGACTTGTTTTTTGTGTTCAAGGTAATTTTATTTTTTGTTTGTACATGTTTGGAAAAAGTAACAAATACCAAATATGTTGTTGACAAGGAGAGTCAATCCTCAATCGTCTATGAAAATAGTATTTTTTTGACAGTCCATTAAACATTATTTTTCAAACATTATTCTGCTCACTTATGGGTTAAACGCTTCATAAGAGTGTAATAACTGCTTTAATTCCCTATGATTTATGCAAGGTGATAACTGATAAATGAGTGGTCAGAAAGCCATTACTAGAAAGTTTTTTTTTAAAAAATATGTTTATAATTCATTTCAGAAAGAACTCAAGTATCGGTCATTTTTTCTGAATATCAAAACTGTAACAATTAGAATCCTACCTCGAGTAAGCTATTCCAGAGGACTATTTGTGACAACTGTACAGGTTTGCGATCAATTGTTGCTAGACAACATATTGTGTCTGTGTCTTCACATAGTGATCTGCAATTTGCTTGATTTTGAACTTTAAAAAATAAAAATAAAAATAATTTCAATATACATCTTGTGTTTATTGAATACGTGTCTTCCAATAATAACTTGTTAATTTGCTTGAACTTGAACTAAACTTATATATTTAATTTCAAAATCCTTTAATCATTTATTATATATGAAGTCAAGAATTTGAAAATGCATTTTGATATTACTGTCTAGTTCAGCAACAAACAGTAGCCATTCCACATTGGACAAAGACAGTCGTGATATGAGTATTAACTTTTGTATGTGTTGTAAATTTGTATAGTTTGATTTTGTTCTTTAGAAGCTCTTAAATGTTTTGGTATTTGGTAACTCCATAATACTTAAATCAATCCTTTCTGCCATTATTGTAGCAATTCTTTGTATGATACTTCATATTCTTCTAAGCATTGTGGCTTACATGTGCAGATATTGTTGTTCAATTGTATGTCGGTGAGGGACCCACAGTTACTCCTTCCACAACTTATAAACACCTGCGCTAGTCACGGTATGTATATATTTCATCGAGAAACGTCATTTGAATTAGTCACAATACACTATTAACTACCCCTCCGGGTGGTTGTATGTAAAATTATGCATATAACTTGGACATGCTGCTGATGAATCAGTGTGACGTTAACTTAAAACAGACAGAACAATCTTTAACTATCCCACCCATGCATATTTATTTGCGGTCAATTTCTGAAGCAAATTAACCGGTTAGATGAAATATAGTCGAACTTTGTTTTAAGACATTTATAATGTTGATTTTGATTGTTCAGGAGTCAACTTCAGGCAGGCACTATTTGTTCCGAACGTATCAGTGTATAACAAGGTCGGGACCAGTGCCTTACAACCAACTGATTCCTCCCAGGTTGATGTGTCATGGCAGTTGACTCTACAAAGATTATACGAGTACATTACCCATGGTGAAAAAGGTGCTAATCTTATTCTTAAAAAAATATTTTCCTGCTTCAGGTATTGTTAGTCTTGACATCACATAGCATTTCATATTTCCTTGTGTAATTGGTACTAAGAAAAAATTAGAGCATTATGGATACACTGGTAATTCAAAATAGGTTTCATGTGTTTGGATTTATTTTGATGTTTGTAGTATGTCAGATATGTGTGGAATATTTGTTTATTCATTTCATGGTAAAGAAAATGACTCGATATGATTGAATGCAGGGGACTCGCAGAGTGCAGATCTCACAAGTGATGAAGGTAAAGATGATACTGAAAGACTTATCAGGAGGTGTGAGAACAGCACTGTGTTTCCTTCACTCCCTTTAGCAATTAAATGGTTGAGGGACACTGCCCTGCATAATCAGTCTGTTCGCTATCAGGTAATGTGACTTTTTACATTAGAGAATAGAGATTGTAGGATACATGTGTTGGACAATTAATCTATTTTATCTTTAAAAAGATGGAGCATATGGCTTACCGATAAAAAAAATAGAAAAAAGAAAAAGGAAAAAAAGGTTGGGGCATATGGCTTACCTATTAAAAAAGAAAGGGAAAAAGGATGGGGCATATGGCTTGCTGATTTGGTTGTTGAGGATGTAGATATTTTCCAGAGGAGGATTGCTAGAACACTAGATGTTTTCCATCTTAAAGTATCTCTGTGGAGGTAAAAGACATGATTATATTATATAGTCAACAAATCTCGTTCCTTAGTAAAGATGTTCTTGTGGCAGAATAATTTTAAACATGCACAATCAAGCCCTTAAAAATTAAAATTACATTTTGATAGAATAGGAAACACTTGCTTCAGTGCCAAGTTTCTCCATTTCTTACCGTTAGTGATGATGCTCAATATTTGATAAATTGTAATGCAAGGAAGATTAAGTTGATAAACTGCAAGATGTGACCAATAAGCATGAAAACTGATAACTAAGGTATTGTCACTAATGTTTACTGTACGAAGTTCTCAACTAAGGGCAACAGATTACTATAAGGTCAGCTATAAGTTTATTCTTGTAGTTTCAATGTGTTGGTTTCCTGGAAATATGCTGCTCCACTTGTTGCTGCACACAGACACAAGTTTAGAGTTCTGTTTTTATCTTCTAATCTTTGGTTGATTTGTCAGGTTCTTGTAACTGGTTCTTTACATCTTGTGGGTGATGTATTAAAATTAGTCAAGAAGTGAGGTATGGATCAAGTTTTTACCCCTTTAGTTGCATGTTGTTCTGCATTCATGGCAAGATATGGGCTGAGTTACTTGTATCGGGTAACTTCTCGAATCAAGTGCCAATGGAATTTCTTTTAGGTAACGTCTTATAGAAGCTGAACTTAATTTGTGCCCGCGGTTCCCTGCATGAAATGCTCATTCTGTCGGATGTTTGATCCGATTGCTGACTTGCAGTTGCAGTGTTGCACCCATTACAAATATTTTTTATATGTCGAGTTTTCTCACATTACTTGCATGGATAAACTCCTGGTATTTGAAGTTTCTATCATGAGGACCTCAAGGGATATGACGTGTACTTTTCATCTCTGTATGTAGAGTATTTGGTGATCAATGAGGAAATATTGTTATAGGGAATATCTCAAATTTAACTCTAGTTTTATATTAGGGGATAATGAAAGTAATTGAAACTAAACTTTCAATGGCAATAACAACTTGCAAAAGTAGCATATCCTATAAAGTAGGAATTCATGCTAGTTTGACCATATTATCTAATCAAAGCACTAGGTGAAAGCTCTCAGTATATGTCATCTCATTGCAGTATCCATAGCACTAGGAGTATCTTTTTTTTATATTATCTGTTTGATCATAAATACCATTCTCTTTAAGAGGTTCCATATGTTCACCAGGATTCTCATTCCTTGTAAATTCACATGCTTGTGTGGTTTTGGTTGAACAACTATATAAGAACTAATAGTCAACAATTTAAACGAGGAAGTTTTGTTCTTCTTTTCTTCTTTCTATTCAACATGCATGACTACTCCATTATTCTCTAAGAGAAAGAACTAAAAAGATTTGAGTACTTTAAAGACAACATTAACATGGTCGAATTCACTCATTCGGATTCTGAAATAGCTTCAAGCTCGTTGGTAAATGGTCTTGCATGTGTTGTTGGGGTTGCATTTCTTGAACTTGTTGAGCTAAAAGGATTTGGTGGTATGGCTGGACAGTCTTCTGCTTCGAGCATTTGAATCACATGTTTCATTGAAGGTCGGTCTACTGGATGCCATCCTATGCACCAAAGTCCCACAATGGTTAGCTTTCTTGCTATGTTGTTATCAACTTCTTCTTCCTCGATTTTGATAGTCAGTTCTCCTCCTTGCTCCAAGCGATGGAAAATCCATTCCGGAAAATATGTTTCATCCGAACTTTCTGTTCCAACAGGAGCGTTGTCCTCTCCAACCATCTCAAGCAACAACATTCCGAAACTATAAACATCTGATTTGGAGGACACTTTTCCAAAATTTCTAGAAAAAACTTCTGGAGCGATATAGCCTATTGTCCCCCCCCCTAGCCATAGTCATAGACACTAAACTTTGACCCTTGGAACATAACTTTGCTAAACCAAAATCAGATATTTTTGGATTAAAATTTTGGTCCAACAAAATATTATGAGGTTTAATATCAAAATGGAGGATTCTTTGGGCACACCCTTGGTGAAGATACTCGATGCCTTTGGCAATGCCTAGAGCAATTTTTTGCAATTTCTCCCAACCAAGGAACCTGTTGTTGTGATTTCTTCCTGAGCATACAAACTTTTCGAGTGAATTATTAGGTAGAAACTCATAAACAAGTGCTCTGTTAGAACCATCGGCACAATATCCAACCAAGCGAACCACATTGACATGGTGGATTAGGCCAATTGTACTCACTTCGTTGATAAACTCTTCCCCATTTCCTTTGGAATCGGCATTGTTGAGGAGCTTAACAGCAACAAGAACATCACCAGAAAGTTGTCCTTTGTACACTGATCCGTACCCTCCTTGGCCTATTTTTTCCTTGAACTGATTGGCGATCTTTCTAATATCAACATAGGAGTATCTTGTCGGCTTAAGAGCTTTGTAATCCGCCAAAAACATTTCGATCTTGAGTCGGTCTTCCTTCTTTTGCTTATTTGTCTTGATAACGTAATAAAAAGCAACAAACAGTAGCAAAATAAAGAAGGGACCTCCAATTTCACCTACAAGATGGATGAATAAATAAAGTTGAGAGAAAAATAACAATTTTTATAACATGGTGGGTATTGTCAAGTTATTCACCTGCTAAAATTGCTTTATTTGGTGGCCTATGATCTGTAAAATATATATTGAAAGATTTGTTAGGCCGACGTCGAATGATTACTTGTGATGAAATCTCACATAGTAATATTATTCATTTCGTACTGATTTGAGAATTGAGTTTCCAAAAAAACACTAGAGAAAAGTAAAATAAAAAATGAATTATGTACGTACCTTTGGGGAAGCATATAGTAGTAGGGTCATCAGGCTTCATACGGGTAGAGCTGATGTTATTCTTGAGTTTGCAGTACTGTCCTTTAGCTTCACAATAACTACAATTCGGTGTGTCCCAAGTGATCAGTACTGCTGCATAGTAGTCAGATCATGGGACAAATGAAACGCTGTACATCTTGGTACAAGATTTTAGGTGCGCTTCAAAAGTCATAATGGGAGACCTGATGGTAGACAGCAAATCAGTATGGCCGTTTAGAGAAGTAATTGCCATCGTGTATGTTGTTACATCATAAGGATATGCGGAGCAATTCAAAATGGTAATATTACTAGTTGGTAGTTCAGCTTTGAACGGCGTTGAGTTTTGGGTGTTGAGAAGCTGCAGCTTAGCGGGAGGTTGGCTCTGATAAAAATAATGGGCGTCCATCCGTTGAAGTCTGTAATCGATAGATTGGACTGATGCCTCTAGAGAGAAGGAGAGCTGGAGTCCCCGGAGGGAAGTGTTGGCCTGGTATTGGAACTCCAACACTGTACTGTTACTAATGTCACAATAAAGTTGAAAGCCAGGGTAGCCACAATGCTCTGGTTGGTCTTTGGTTCGGAATGGAAATCGGATGATGGACCGTCGTGCTTGCATCTCGTAACCTTGCACTCATTTTGGCCAACAACACCAAACACTAGCAAACTAAATAAATGAACCAACAACATCATGTTGAATATCATATCCATGTTAATTTTTTCCCTTCCTCTCAACACTCTCCTCAACATATACATTCCTCCCTCCATATTACTTGATTTGTGCTGGGAAATTACCAACAATTTAACTGACAAAAACATATGATGGAGTCCATATATTTATTTACTTTTCTTGGTTGACTTGGAGTCGTTTCAGTCGGCCAACTATGTACACAAACTACACAAAATTAAAGAATTATATCAAATTTAAATTTAAAAATAGCTTAAATTAACTCCTAGATAGTGAAGACCTAACGCAAAACTTACAGATATCGTTGTCACATATGGTGACAACTTGGCATTAAGCGGATCCGTTTTAAACTAATGCTTATGTGTTTAATTTTAGTAGTACATGATTAAAGTATTGAATATATATTAACATCCCCTGTATGAAACTCAAGAAAGTGCTTGGGTTCCTTTTTCTTGAACTTGTGTTTTTGCACTTTCCTTTCAAATCAAAGAATATGTGCAAACCAAAAAGGTGCTTGTTTACTGGAGGATTCATAACTTATCTACTAATCATATTAGTATGTCTACCCAGCTGGTGCTGCAAAGCCTCCACCTCAACAGCTCCGTCTCCGTCTCCATCTTCTTGCGGTCATCTCCGTAACATAAGTTGCCCTTTTCGTCTGAAAGGGGATCACCAAAAATGCGACGATATCAGCTTTGAATTATCATGCCAAAATAACCGTACCGTATTAAATTTCTCTAGTTATAATTATCAGTATCAGAAAAGATATTATTATTATTATGTGGAGGATATCAATTATGATCAAAACTATTCGGTTCGGGTAGTTGATCCAGGGCTAGTCAAGGATAACTACTCATGTTCCTCTCTTCCTGTTTATTCTTTGACAGAAATACGCCTTGATTTTTTTTATAAAATTCTGGAGTTGAATACGCTGATTACATTTATCGACTGTCCAGTTCCTGCAATTTCAACTCGATACATAGATACAGCTCCGTGCTCTTTATCATCTTCAGTCGAAAATAATATTAATAACAATACTTATTCGTGCGCTGTTATTGGCGATATGGATTGGTCGGAAGTGGAGGACAGTTGCACACTTAGGGAGACAACTTGGGTCTCATCGCGGTGGCCGCCTATTAAGGCGGCGGCCGGTAAAACTACTACTTTCCGGGACATTCATGATAATGGGATGGTTCATTATGGCTTTGAGCTTCCATGGACTTTCCTTTTCTGCCTAAATTGTGAAACTAAATATGGCTATTATTGTGATAACACAGGCGGAAATGATTACGTTTGCAGCAATTCATCATCACATGATCAGTGCAGCTTCCGTGACAGCGACGGTAATTACGGGCATATAGATATTTCTTGCGGTGAGTAAACTATCTAATATCTATCATCGTTCTATCATTTGTACTATTTTTACTAACATGGACCTATAAAATTTTTGGTTGATTTTTTATGCATATTAAGAAAAAGAATAAAATAATAAAATTGTTCATATTTAAATTCTTATTTAATTGTATAGTTTTCTGCCATTAATAGTGATGCTCCATAAATATGCATACAGAATAGAAACATAACAATTAATAGTAAGAGTATTATAGACAAATTATTGTAAAAAATAGATCATTTAAAGTAAGTAAACATTTAATTTGTAATTATCTGAAATAGTAATAAAGACTTTTATCCTGCACGGACAATTTTATTTTATTTTATTTTTCTTTCACGTGTTTACTAACAAACACTATTTTGCATGAATAATTAGGCCTATGGCACAACTTGCTATCCTTAATACTATCGTGGATCATTTGTGAGCATTTACTTCACTCCTCTCTACTAGACTTTGGTATACTATATATATAACCAATTCTAACACCTTTCCTTTGATTTTGGACAGACTTTGGCTGGATCTTTGGTAAGTTATATGTTAAACTTTGCGGATCCGGATCCTTTATGAGGATTTCTCTGTGAATGTTTTGTTGTGGGATTGACAACACATTAAAAAGAAAATTCAATGGCTCACAACTATTTTTTTTGTTTGTGTATCAAAACGACGTTTTTACAACGATTTCCACTACTTTCATTCTCTCTCTTTCTTACTAAAGCTTTTAAGGGTCATAATTGCTTCCCATATTCCATTAGCTTTATTTAAAAGCAGAAGCAAATTAAGAATTAAGACAAATATATCCAAGACCTTTAGAGAAGCTAATAATTAATTAATTTCTCTTTGGTTAAAAGCTAAATACTTCATTAATTTATCCAGATATTTGTAGACAGTGTATTAATTAATGATTCATAAATTCACACTCCCCGGCCCTATCCGATCGAGTGACTTTCATTTTTATTTTAAATTCCAACATTAAGGCTTGTATATATAGTATAACACACGCTTATTAGACATAATATATATATATTTTTTGCATGTTCTCCAGATCATATGGAAGGATTATGATTTATTTAATTTTATGTTTTAAAAATTTTCCAATTCGTGTTCTTCTTCAATTTTCTTTTGCAGTACTAGTTTATGCAGCAAGATTTTTGTGCGGGACAGCATTCCTACTAGCACTGATTGTATATAAATTAAGGAGAAGACACTTGTCAGTGTATGACACCATTGAAGACTACCTGCAAGGTCAAACCAATCTCATGCCTATAAGGTACAATTACTCGGACATCAAGAAAATCACCAACAGTTTTAAAGAGAAATTGGGTGAGGGAGGCTTTGGTACTGTATATAAGGGAAAACTTCGAAGTGGCCTTCTTGTAGCCGTAAAAATATTAGGCAATTCCAAGGCTAGCGGGCAAGAATTCATAAACGAAGTTGCTACAATTGGGCGGATTCATCATGTAAATGTGGTGCAACTTCTTGGCTTTTGTTTTGAGGGTACGAAACGTGCTCTAATTTATGAATTCATGCCTAATGGATCTCTTGAAAAATATATTTTCCCTCGAGGAGAAGAAGAAGTAGAAGAAAAAGGAATCACCACTTTGAGTTGCGAAAAGATGTATGAGATTTCCTTTAAAGTGGCTGGTGGAGTTGAATATTTGCACCGAGGTTGTGACATGCAAATCTTGCATTTTGATATCAAGCCTCATAATATTCTCCTCGACGAGAATTTCAATCCAAAAATTTCCGATTTTGGGCTTGCAAAACTATATGCCACAAACGATAGTATTGTGACATTGACCGCAGCAAGGGGAACAATGGGCTACATGGCGCCCGAGTTGTATTACAAAAATATTGGAGGTGTTTCGTATAAAGCTGATGTTTATAGTTTTGGAATGTTATTGATGGAAATGGCAGGGCGAAGAAAAAATCTGAATCCATTTGTAGAAAATATAAGCCAAATTTACTTTCCATCGTGGGTTTACGATCAATTTAGCCAAGGAAAGGAGATTGAAATGGAAGATGCAAGTGAGGAAGAAAGGAAGTTGGTAAAGAAGATGGCGATAGTAGCATTGTGGTGTATACAAATGAAGCCAATTGATCGTCCTTCAATGAACAAAGTCATTGAAATGCTCCAAGGAGATGTCGAAATTTTGGTAATGCCTCCCAAGCCTTTTCTTTGTCCTCAAGAAGCTCCGGTCGAGAATCAAGAGATTGAATGCAAGCAAAATTGAAAAATTAAGTACCATCCATCCGATGATTAATTAGTAGCTTGAAGGCTCATAATATGTAATTTTTGTTGTTAATTTTAATTATTTCTTGGCCTTAGCCAAATAACACTTTATCATACCATTCTCGTTTGCGTTTTTTGAATAAAAATTACTTACATTTAGCCACTTGGGGTACTAAACTAACTAGTGTAAAAGTTGATATTCCATAAAACTTCTCTCCCATAAATAAATAGAAGACTCATTTATTATTTATGTGAGAGATTTTGTAAAATTATCATTTTTATTTATTAAATTATTAGAGGAACGACTATTACAATTGATTTTGATTTGTGATCAACTAACTAATTTTCTATTTTAAAGTTTTTTCGTGAAAATTACTTTCAACATGACTAAACCCGATTACTACTTAAAAAAATTAGAGGAACGACTAATACACTTGATTGTGATCAACTAATTGATTTTTTGTCCTAAATTTTTTTCGTAGAAATTACTTACTGATTACTACTCAATTTATTATATTACTCCATCTATGAGAACGATTCAAGTGATTGCGAAATTTCTCTCCAAAATTCTTATTTTATCGTTGTTCCAAGTGGGTTAGGCTCTCATTTCTTGGTAGGATCCAAGTCATCCAACCAAGACAGCAAGTGCTTGCATTATTCAATAATAACTTGTTTTTTTTTGCTTGATTTGAACTTTTCATGGGAGACTCACTTTGCCAATTATATTTGGAAAAACTAGAGAAACGACTACTACACTTGATTGTGATCAACTAATTGATTTTTTGCCCTAAAGTTTTTTCGTGGAAATTACTTCCAACATGACTAAATTAGTTACTACTCAATTTATTCAATTACCCCATCTACAAGAACGACTCAAGTGATTGCAAAGTTTCTCTCCAAAATCCTTATTTTATTGTCATTTCAAGTGGGTTAGGGTCTCTTTTCTTGGTAGGATCCAAGTCATCCAACCAATCAAGAAGACAACAAGTGCTTGCATTATTTAATAATAACTTACTTTCTTTTTCTTTGTTTGACTTGGACTTTTCATGGAAGACTCACTTTGCCAATTATACTCAGAAAAATTAGAGAAACGACTACTAGACTTGATTGTGATCATCACTTAATTGATGGTCCCGGCCCCTGGGCAAAGAACAACAAAATTTAACAGATGTGGACACTGCAACTACTAATTTTAATATATTTTGACCTTTAATTTAATATATTAATTATGTGATTGGGTATATAACATCCCATAACTTTGATTTAGACTCTTCCCTTTATAAAACGTAGTCTCTCGAAATTCAAAACAGATATTAATTCATTTAAATTTTTAAAACAACAAATTTTGAAATTAGTTTTATATATTATTTTAGATAAGTCTAGAATAAAATTAATCAAATAAATACATACCAAAATAAATTTATAAATATTAAATTGATTTTAAAAAGTTAAGGTGATATTATAATTAATTTTTTTTTTGGAAAAATACTTGGTAAAACAAAAGAATAAAATAAATGAATTATTGTGATCAGCTAAATGACTTTATGTCCTAATTTTTTTCCTGAAAATGACTTCCGGCATGACCAATTAAAGCTATTAGTACTCCAACCAATTCTTCCGACCCGTTTTTTATTTACGGATATGCACGGCATCCCATTCTTCTTCTCGTCATCCAACCAATCAAGAAGTTCTTAATAAATCCAATTTGTACTTGAACAAGTGCATGCATCATTCAATAACCTCGTGTATTCTTTTTCTTTGCTTGACTTGAACTTTTCATGGGAAACTCACTTTGCCAATTATACTTGAAAAAACTAGAGGAACGACTACTACACTTGATTGTGATAAACTAATTGATTTTTGGTCCTAAAATTTTTTCGTGGAAATTACTTCCAACATGACTAAATTGATTACTACTCAATTTATTCTATTACCCCATCTACGAGAACGACTCAAATGATTGCAAAGTTTCTCTCCAAAATTCTTATTTTATTGTCATTCTAAGTGGGTTAATGGTCTCATTTTTTGGTAGGATCCAAGTCATCCAACCAATCAAGAAGACAACAAGTGCTTGCATTATTTAATAACTTGCTTTCTTTTTCTTTGCTTGACTTGGACTTTTCATGGGAGACTCATTTTGCCAATTATACTTAGAAATACTAGAGGAAGGACTACTACACTTGATTGTGACTATCTAATTGATTTAATGTCCTAAAGTTTTTTCGTGGAAAGTACTTCCAACATGACTAAACTAATTACTACTCAATTTATTCTATTACCCCATCTACGAGGACGACTCAAGTGATTGCGAAGTTTCTCTCCAAAATCCTTATTTTATTGTCGTTCCAAGTGGGTTAAGGTCTCATTTCTTAGTAGGATCCAAGTCATCCAACCAATCAAGAAGACAACAAGTACTTGCATTATTCAATAAAAACTTGCTTTCTTTTTCTTTGCTTGAGTTGGACTTTTCATGGGAGACTCACTTTGCTAATTATACTTAGAAAAACTAGAGGAACACCTACTACACTTGATTGTGATCAACTAATTGATTTTCTGTCATAAAGTTTTTTTCGTGGAAATTGTGACACCCCCAAAATTAGGTATACATCATCTATCTTGGGTCGCCAGATACATGATACAGAATTTAAATACAACTTACTAATACAACTGTCGTGTACAATACGACAAAACATAAACTGTGAGTTTGAATACAAATATTGTCTACTAGAGATTATACAAACTCAAAAGGAGTCCCCATTACAATTATTATCACACTATTTCACAGAATAGTGAGGACTACTAATGCTATCCTCTGGACCATCACTCCGTTCCCCGACTCGTCCCAACTATATTCTCATTTCCTGAAGAGAACAGTGAAAGAAAGGGTGAGCTCAACTAGCCTAGTAAGAAATATTATGACTAAGATAATGCAAAATAAATTATCATTAGTCTCCAACAAAGTTAAACTGATACAATATAATAGACATCAAGTTTAACTGCAGCGGAACAAGCAATCCATTAAAATAGTCAAGTAGAAAATAAAATCTACTATCTTTTATGATTTAAAAGGTTTTCATCACTGTTATCGCTGAGACTCAGCTTAATAAATATTTCACATCATCGAATCACCCTGCACTATGGCCAAGGATATTCTTTAGTATCACGACCACAATTATCTATGCACTACGGGCCAAGAATATTTGTGTATTCATTAATGGTCATGATCATGCCAACAACTGTCCATTAATGTACTACGGGTAAATGAGGACTTTTACCACATCATTTGTAACATTACGGTCATGATTACACTGAATAATCCCTAGTCATAATCATACCAAGTCCATCTATGCACTACAGGCCACAGATGACTTTCAAAAAAATATAAATATGAGGATGATGACAATGATATAAGAATTCAATAAAACAAGTTCAAGAATTAATTTATCTAGGAACTAATAATGTCCAAATTATCAACATGATACTGCTTTGTAGAGTAAAATTCAAGAATGATCAGAAGAATATTTCCATGAAAAGATACTGGATGAAGTGCAAATATCAAGGATATTCTACTAATTTCATGGAGTATAGAAGTCAAAACTTTAACCAACTGAGTATAATAAAGAATGGAATAACAAAAGAAATCACCATGCACGCGGTACTTCGCATAGACAGGTTATTCCAATAGAATAATAAAGATGGAACCAGGTCCGGTGTAAAACACACAGACAGGATGTTCCAACAGAATAATAATAAAGACGGAACCAGGTCTGGTGTAAAACACACAGACAGGATGTTCCAACAGAATAATAATAAAGACGAAACCAGGTCCGGTGTAAAACACACAGACATGATGTTCCAACAGAATAATAGAAGAATGTCACCAAGTATAAGGTAGACCGCGTATACAGGTTATTCTAACAGAATAATAAGCAATGGAATAACAACAGTTCTCTTCAAGAATTAGAAAGAATAACACCCCTTACCGTAAAAGAACTGAATATAAGAGTAGTTAAGTAGCAGAAATCTTTTCTTCTTTCTCTCTATAATTTTCTCTCTCTAGAGTTTCAGTGAATTCGTAAGAAATAATGAAGGAATGAACTTCTATTTATAGGAGAATGGAAGTGTACTGTTTATGAACGAATTATTTCTGCAGAATTATTTCTTCAACTAAATACAATAAAGTCAATCAACTAACCAATAAAATCACAATAAAAATTAAAATATAATATATATATATATATATAAACACATATTTTCAACTTATATATATATATATATATCAATATTATATATACACCACTTAATTTTTCTCCCCCATAACCAACATCAATCCCCCACCCACCCAAAAATCAATTTTACTACACTCTTACACATCACTATCACACTACCACTTTTACACCATTTTCCACTCATACACACATCACACACCTATCACTTTCACATATCACTTTCTCCCACCATATACTCAATACATACATATACTTCCATGCGTATACTCTTCCATTTCCAAAATTATTTTTCCAATACATAAGGGCCCCACCTTTAAATAATTTTCTACCGATTATTTTGAAAAATGGGTAAATAGGAATCCATAAAATAAACAAATTTCATAAAAATCACCTTAATAATTTTAACAACATTTATCATCTTTATTATAATTCACAATATTAATCGACCAGATCGTTCCCAGGAAAGAGGGGGCTTTCCAATAAGGATTTCTCCCTATTGGCGCGCAATTAGGTGACCAAACTTCTCCTTGACAGAACTTCTAGACATCGTTAATATTGCAAATAATAATATTAATAATTTGTCGTCTCAATTATTGATTTTAACAATATAATAAATATCGACAATAATTGAATCAAATAACGTGAGATACTATGCAACAATTACTGTAGCAATAATTGAATAAAACTGAATGACTTCTCACGTAAGCCTCAATAATCAATACCGTGTGCTACTATGCAACCACGCGTATTACTGTACTTTTACTACCTAGTAGTTCAACAGTATCAACGGTAAAACTTCTGCAGTTATTTTCATAAAAATATTTTTGTCGTTTTCTCAATCCGACAATAATTATGTTGTGGGGTCCACCAATGATTGCGCCGTTGTACGAATATTCTCTGCTAAAACGAATATTCCCCGACCAATCGAATATAATATAATAACTTGCATACTATGCAAAATTTATAAATATTACCCACAACTATAACATTATATCAATTTCACTCCATAATATTCAAAAATAATATTTATAGAAAATTAATCTTTATTCAAAAAATTGGGATTTTACAATCTCCCCTTCTTATGAAATTTCGCCCTCAAAATTAGGGTACGTACCTGGTATGTCGAAGAGGTAAGGATACCTTGATTTCATTTCAGATTCTAACTCCCAAGTCATTTCCTCAACATCGTGGTTTCTCCACAAAACTTTGACTTGAGGTATAACCTTGGTGCGTAGAATATGTTCCTTCTTATCCAAGATTTGAACAGAAACCTCTTCATACGTCAAATCTTCTGCTATTTCGTCTGATTTTAACTCAATAATGTGGTTCAGGTCTTCCACATATTTACGTAACATGGATATGTGAAAAACGTTATGAACACGAGACATACTTGGCGGTAAAGCGAGTCTATAGGCCACAGTTTTTACCCGATCAAGGATTAAAAATGGGTCGATGAATCGAGGATTGAGCTTTCCTCTCTTTCCAAATCTCGTAACTCCTTTCCATGGAGCAACACGAAACAACACATGATATCCTATATCGAATTCCACGTCCTTTCGATGAAGATCAGCATAACTCTTTTGTCGATCTTGTGAGGTTTTTATACGTTGCCGGATCGTTTGAATATTTTTCGTAGTCATACGTACCAACTCCGGTCCCAACAACGTTGCTTCACCTACCTCATCCTAGCATACTGGAGAACGACATTTTCTTACATACAACGCTTCGAATGGAGCCATGCCAATACTTGCTTGATAACTGTTGTTGTAGGAAAACTCCACCAATGGTAAGAACTTGTCCCAACTTCCCTTAAAATCAAGGACACAGAGTCTTAATAGATCTTCAAGAGTTTGAATAGTCCTCTCCGACTGTTCGTCCGTCTGAGGATGATATGCCGAGCTAAATCGTAAATCTGTGCCCATAGCTTTCTGCAAACTAACCCAAAATCGTGAAGTGAATCTTGGGTCTCGATCAGAAACTATGGATACTGGCATACCATGCAGTCTTACAATCTCATTTATGTACATACGAGCAAGACGTTCAAGTGTATAAGTTTCTCGTATCGGTAAGAAATGAGCAGACTTGGTCAATCTATCAACAATGACCCAAATCGCATCTATACCTTGATAAACCTTAGGAAGACCGGTAACGAAATCCATGGTAATGTGCTCCCACTTCCATTCTGGAATTTCAAGTGGTTGCAATGGACCTTTTGGTACTTGATGCTCCGCCTTGACTCGTTGACATGTTAGAAACCTTGAGATAAATAGTGTTATCTCTCTCTTAATATTGCCCCACCAAAATATATGTCGAAAATCATAATACATTTTGGTACTCCCAAGATGGATTGCAAACGGTGTGTTGTGCGCCTCCATCATGGTTTTATACTTTAAATCAGGGTTGTTAGGAGCACAAAGTCTGGAGTTGACTCGAAGTATTCCTTCTTCATCGATTCTTGCTTCCGGTATAGCACCTTCTTGCACTTTTTTCCTCATACGCATCAGCTCCAAGTCTGTAGCTTGAGCAACTTTAACTTTATCAATTAAAGTCGGTTCTACTCGTATATTCGCCATCATTACATGGGTCCCTGGAGTCTTTAACTCTATCTCCATTCTTTGCAAGTCACACAAAATGGGCCTTTATATTGACAATATTGTACTCGTACTTGTATATGATTTTCTACTCAATGCGTCAGCTACCACGTTCGCTTTTCCAGGATGGTATTGGATGGTATGATCATAATCTTTCAACAGTTCAAGCCAACGTCGTTGTCGCATATTGAGTTCCTTTTAAGTGAAGAAATATTTGAGGCTTTTATGATCCGTAAAGATCTCCACCTTCTCCCCACATAAATAATGCCTCCAAATTTTAAGTACGAAGACCACAGCTGCTAACAACTTTACGAAAACAATCATTTTTTGCATGATGAGTATTTAATTAATCAATCCCTAGAATTACATCAAATTCAAGTATTTTTAATGCAATAAGATCGACAGGTAATGTGTGGGTACCAACTTGAACCAAACAAGACTTATAAACCGTGGATGAAATGAAGGTTTCTCCCAACAGAGTTTCCACAGATAAGTCAAAGTTTAATTTCTCTGGAGTCAAATTTAATCGTTGAGCGCAAGTAGGAGAAATAAAAGAATGGGTAGAATCGGTATAAAATAAGGTATAGACTTCGCTAGAGTTTATGATAAGCTTACCCGTGATAACCTCATTCGGGTTCCTTGCTTTCTGGGAGGTCACTACAAACACTCTCCCTTGCACTACTGGCTTTGACTTTTCTGGGACGGCCTTTGGTGCCTCCATCCTAGCTGAACTTGTCTTCGGTGAACGACAAAATCAGGCTAGGTGACCTTCTCTTCCACAATTATAACATGCTTTGGACGGCATCGCGCAGTTTGGACTGATGTGTCCCTCTCCTTCGCATTTGAAGCATATGATAGGTGGTCGTTCTCCTTCCTTAACAATGGGTGCTGGTGCTGACGTCTTTCCATCATTGTTGAATTTTCTCTTCTTGAAATGTCCATTTTTACTGTCTTGGCCATGATTACCACCGAAGTGGTTACCATTTCTGGCATGTTGATTCCCTCCACGTTTGTTGTCGCTGTTTCGATGACTGATACCACTGGTATTTTCATGCTGCCGGCTGCTTTCTCTTAGTTACGTTGACTCGTTACCGCGCTCCAATAATTGAGCCCTATTTACAACATCTGAGTACAAACACAGTTTATGAGAAATAAGATATTGACGTATCTCCGATTTCAAACCTCTTAAAAACATTCGCTCCTCGTTATCGACCAAATGGGATGCACACCGGGATAACTCAGCAAATTTAGCCTCGTATTGCGACACGGTCATATTGTTTTGTTCCAATTTGATAAACTCCACTTCTTTCATGTGACGAATACTCTCGGGAAAGTACTTGTCGTTGAATAGCTCTTGGAACTTCTCCCAAGACATCTTGAGTGTGTCAGGCTGGGTACGTTTTACAAATTCCCACCAGTAATCTGCCTCTTCACGCAACATGAAGGTGGCGAAGGGAACCTTTTGCTCCTCGGAGCATCCCAAGACATCAAATATCTTGGTGATCTGCTTTATCCATGCTTCCGCCTTAAGTGATTTTGGCTCTCCTATAAACTCCGGTGGTCCCAGCTCCTTGAACTGTTTAGCAGTGACCGTCCGAGAGTTTCCAGTGTTTCCACCTACATTTTGGACAGGAGCCGCTCTCGCCTGATGTTGCATGAATTGCATAAAGCCTCTGAACAATCCATCATTCATCATTTGGTCAGTGTTATTATTTGCATGAGGATTGTAGCCTTCCTGATGCACATTCTCCTGATTATTGATATGTGGAGGCTCATCAGTCTTTTGTGCTCCATTGCTATTTTCAACATTCTCGGATGTAATTTTCAGATACTACCACAAAATAAAGGTTCATTAACATATAACATATTATCCATATATTTTGACCGACCAATTAAATACCAAATAAACTTAGGTAGGTCATACTATCGAATGAATTCCCCGTCTCCCCCCTCCCAGTTCTAGTCTCACATCTTAGCCAAGTATCATATCCCTAAGCTTTGATACCAACTGTGACGCCCCCAAAATTAGGTATACATCACTTATCTTGGGTCGCCAGATACATGGTACAGAATTCAAATACAACTTACTAATACAACTCTTGTGTACAATACGACAAAACATAAACTGTGAGTTTGAATACAAATATTGTCTACTAGAGATTATACAAACTTAAAAGGAGTCCTCATTACAATTATTATCACACTATTTCACAGAATAGTGAGAACTACTAATGCTATCCTCTGGACCATCACTCCGTTCCCCGACTCGTCCCAACTATATTCTCATTTCCTGAAGAGAACAGTGAAAGAAAGGGTGAGTTCAACTAGCCCAGTAAGAAATATTATGATTAAGATAATGCAGAATAAATTATCATTAGTCTCCAACAATGTTAAACTGATAAAATATAATAGACATCAAGTTTAACTGCAGCGGAACAAGCAATCCATTAAAATAGTCAAGTAGAAAATAAAATCTACTATCTTTTATGATTTAAAAGGTTTTTCATCATTGTTATCGCTGAGACTCAGCTTAATAAATATTCCACATCATCGAATCACCCTTGCACTACGGCCAATGATATTATTTAGTATCACGACCACAATTATCTATATACTACGGGCCAAGAATATTTGTGTATTCATTAATGGTCATGATCATGCCAACAACTGTCCATCAATGCATTACGGGCCAATGAAGACTTTTACCACATCATTTGTAACATTACAGTCATGATTACACTGAATAATCCCTGATCATAATCATACCAAGTCCATCTATGCACTACAGGCCACAGATGACTTTCAAAAAAATATAAATATATGGATGATGACAATGATATAAGAATTCAATAAAACAAGTTCAAGAATTAATTTATCCAGGAACTAATAATGTCCAAATTGTCAACATGATACTGCTTTGTAGAGTAAAATTCAAGAATGATCAGAAGAATATTTTCATGAAAAGATACTAGATGAAGCGCAAATATCAAGGATATTCTACTAATTTCATGGAGTATAGAAGTCAAAACTTTAACCAACTGAGTATAATAAAGAATGGAATAACAAAAGAAATCACTATGCAAGCGGTACTTCGCATAGACAAGTTATTCCAACAGAATAATAAAGACGGAACCAGGTCCGGTGTAAAACACACAGACAGGATGTTCCAACAGAATAATAATAAAGACGGAACCAGGTCCGGTGTAAAACACACAGACAGGATATTCCAACAAAATAATAATAAGACGGAACCAGGTCCGGTGTAAAACACACAGACATGATGTTCCAACAGAATAATAATAAAGACGGAACCAGGTCCGGTGTAAAACACACAGACGAGATGTTCCAACAGAATAATAGAAGAATGTCACCAACAAACAATATATTTACTTAGTATCCATAACATAAAACATATTTTTTCATGTATTTTACAGCAAAAACAAACAATATAAAAAATATCAATATGTACTTAAAGATCCAACTGTTGCAGGAAGGTAACCAATGTATTTAATAAGTAACCATCAATATAAAAAATATCAGAAAAATATACATTTAAAGTATACAACAATCAAATAAATATTATACAGTAACCAAATCAATAATAATAAGTAACCAATTTCTATGTACTTAGTAACCAAAATATAAAACATATTTTTTCATGCATTTTGCTATCAAAACAGTCAGTATACTGCCTTTGTTAATTAACATCAATTTTGGTTACTGTACACCATCAAAAATGTTACCAACCATATGGTTAATGGTTACTAACATTAAATAATTATATATTCATGTAAACAATTAAATTTGTTGTATTGGTTACTGTCAGTCTCCATTGTCTGACAACTGAATAAGCATTATAAAGTAACCAAATCAACATTAGACAGTAACCAAACTACATAATCTTAGTAACCAGAAAATAAACCAAATTTTTATATACAATTTTGAAGGCCTAAATGATGGAATTTGTCCAAAAAACCATACAGTTCACAACAAAGCTAGTGATTTTTGATCATTGACCAGTTTCCAATGAAATTAGGCTCCGAAAACGCCAAAATTCAACACTCCAAACTTGACAACATTATACAGTAACCAAATTTAGATTAGACAGTAACCAACATATATATAATTAGTAACCAGAATATAAAAAACATCAATATGTACTTAAAGATCCAACAGTTGCAGGAAGGTAACCAATGTATTTAATAAGTAACCATCAATATAAAAAACATCAGTAGAATATACATTTAAAGTATACAACAATCAAATAAACATTATACAGTAACCAAATCAATAATAAACAGTGACCAATTTATATGTACTTAGTAACCAGAATATAAAACATATTTTTACATGGATTTTGAAATCAAAACAGTCAGTATACTGACTTTGTGACCAATTAAAGAGCGAAAAATTTAAGAAAGGTAACCAATATACGAGTATCTAGTAACCACGGGGTAACTATATGCATATAAACTTTAAACTCAAATACCTTAGTATACAAATCTATAACGATTCAATCAACAATCAAATTTGTTACAGATCGAGGCTGGTTACTAATCTTGAAGTTGTTGTTGATCTTGAAGTTGCTGTTGATCTTCTTCGATATTATCATATCTCAGAGTTGCATCGTCGTTGGAGAAGTCGTCTTCTCCGATCTGTCGTTGCTCTGTTTTTTCGGATCTGAAAGTTGCTTGTTTTCTTCATCAGCGTGAATTGTTGATCGGTTGGTTAGAAATATAAAAGTCGGTAACTGACGTGTAGGGAGTTAATGACCGTAATTTTAGCAGCGTAATATTGTATTGCGTTATTTTTGTAATTATGTTGTGTATGTTTTATTTTTGTAATTACTTTCTAATTGTTATATATTAGTGTAAAGGACCCATTAATTTATGTGGTTTAACTGGCATGATGAAAATTAATGACGTTTTTTTTATGTTGCCATAGATCAAATTTTTGTGGGACTATAAAGTGAAGCCCAAGGCACAAGTGGCTGGGCCAGTCCACGGGCTTTTACTTTCCACTTATTTATTTATTTATTTATGATTATTATTATTGAATTGAGAAAACAGGGCAACTATAATGTTAATTAATCATCTATTAGACATAGTTCAAATTTATATGCAAGTAATCCTACAAATAACAATATTAAAGTTTTTAATCTATATAACAAAATACAAATGATTTTGAATTTTCCATTCATTCTAATAAATTATCTGGGCCGTCCAAAGTTTAAGATAAATCTCACGGTCCATAGTGCCGGAGGCACGTGACTGTTGCCAGTATTAGATATTACATCATTTGTAGATTCTCTCCATTTCAAATGAATTAGAGTCTCCGTTTCATGATCCAGATTTAAATATTTTGAAAAAATGTCATTTATTCTTGCTATATATTTCACAAAATAAATTAGTAAGAATTAATAAGTGAAGTAACAAACTGAACATAACAATTGTTGTTAGGTAATGCTTTCTATCTTCATTGATATAGGACACTTTGTTACGAGCATACTATTACAATCTATCCATATTGATGAATTGATCTAAATCTTTATAAACTCAAAAATACCGTCCCATAATGAGATTCTCACTTTGTATTCGCGTACACAATAACGAGACTCCTCACCTTAAGTTTGCCATCATCCCAAACCAAAGAAGCCGACATTCTTGCACTATCCATCTTTCCTTGAATTTTCACAATGAATGATAACTTTTGCACAAGCGATTTAAATGATAAAACATTTAGCTCAACTTGAATATGTAGCGCCCGTTGGTGCCATAACTGTGATATTATTGTTGAGATATTTTACATGAATCTCACTTGTAAATTTAAGAGGGGATAAATAACGTTTTGGTCATTGTACTGGGGTCCGATTTTCATTGTGGTTACCGAAACTTTTTTTTATTACAATCGAATAACTGTACTTTCAAAAACTTACAAAATGGTCATTCCGTCCGATTTTCCGTCCAAAAAACGTTAGGAATGCTGACTGTGCAAGTTGACTTGACTTTTTTGCTTACGTAGAGCACAGAAAATACAAGCATGCGGATTATTATAGCACAAATGACCAAAACTAGTGACTACTTCACCTAAACAATTCCAAAACTAATAATAATAATAATAATAATAATAATTTCAAATTAATAATAATAATAATAGTAATAATTTTAAAATTCTATTTTTTTTTAAAAAAATCTGTTAATTTTTAAAAAGTCTTTTTTAGAAAAAAGCCGTTTTTAAAAAAAAAATCTGTTTTTTAAAATTCATTTTTTTTAAAAAAGTGTGTTTTTTAAAAAAACATTAATTTTTTATAAAAACAGAATTTTTTTAATTTTTTAAAAAACGTTAATTTTTTTAACTGAACTAATATTTTTTCAAAAAAATCTGTTTTTTTTTATAAAAAAAAGTATGTTTTTTTTAAAAACATTAATTTTTTTAAACCAAACTAATATTTTTTTAAAAAAGACTGTTTTTTTAAATTCATAAATTTAAAAAGCGTTACTTTTAAAAAAAAAAAGAATTTTTTAATTTTTTAAAAACGTTAATTTTTTTTAAACTGAACTAATATTTTTTTTAAAAATTCTTAAATTTAAAAAACGTTAATTTTTAAAAAATTTAAAAATGTTAATTTTTAAAAATTTAAAAAACATTACTTTTCTAAATATTTAAAAAAAGTTAATTTTAAAAAATTTTAAAAACGTTAATTTTCTAAAAAAATTTTAAAAACGTTACTTTTCTAACAAAATTTAAAAAACGTTACTTTTCTAAAAAATAATTTGAAAATGTTACTTTTCTAAAAAAATTTAAAAAACGTTAAATTTCTTAAAAAATTTAAAAAACGTTTATTTTCTATTTTTTTTGTTTTTATAAAAAATTAACGTTTTTTAAAAAAACAGACTTTTTTAAAAAATATTAGTTCAATTAAAAAAAATTAATGTTTTTTAAAAAATAAAAAAAAAATCTATTTTTATAAAAAATTAACGTTTTTAAAAAAAACAGACTTTTTAAAAAAAATAGAATTTTAAAAAACAATTTTTTTTAAAAAACAATTTTTTTTAAAAAAGACTTTTTTAAAATTAACAGATTTTTTTTAAAAAAAATTAAAAATAGAATTTTAAAATTATTACTATTAATATTATTTTTTTAATTATTATTATTATTTTGAAATTATTAGTATTATTATTATTATTAGTTTTAGAATCATTTGTGCTATAATAATCCACTTGCTTGTCTTTTCTGTGTTCCACGTAAGCAAAAAAGTCAAGTCAACTTGCACAGTTAGCATTCCTAAAGTTTTTTGGTCGAAAAATCAGACGGAATGACCATTTTGTAAGTTTTTGAAAGTACAGTTATTCGATTGTAATAAAAAAAGTTTCGGTAACCACAATGAAAACCGGACCCAATACAATGACCAAAACGTTATTTATCCCAATTCAAGAGTGAAGTTAACAGTTTAGGTAAGGAGTTGGTCCAACATGGTTATTAGGCGGTGAAGTATGATTTGAGTTGGTAGAGCGGGCTCAGAATGACTAGTGAAACCTCACCCTAATAGGTTAACCTGACTGAAATTGTGACTAATTAAAGGATTGCAAGAGCACACCAGGAAGTGTAAAAGTAGGCAAGTTTAAATCGTTGATAGCTCCGGTTTGTAGCCTCATCGCATGTGTTGTTTTCTCCGATAACAAGTCTTAAAAGTTGTGGCGTTGTAGTCTTGGCTGCACAAAAACTTTATGTAGTCGTCTGCATCAGCATCATATACGAAGTCTGGATTTACAGCTTTTATAGGATCGATATGGCCTGCACCATATGCAAATTCGGCATCTGGGCTAGTAATGGCACTCGAAGGGAAGACCGAGTTTTACGAAAATTAATCCTAGTGGGAATAGATTGAGTATAGGGTAATCCCAATTATCAAACACAGGCCAAAATATTGAGAACATGTGGGATAAATGCAAATAAAGGTATTGAATTAGAAGTGTTAGTAAGAATGAAAGGTTGGGATCTATTTTGATATACGATGTAGGCCTATAAAAGATGATGCTTTGTACTAAGGTAGTGTTTGATTAGGTCTTAATACCTCTTAATAGGTTTGCCTCTGATTCGGTCAGAGATAAAACTTGTTTGGTAAAAAAATTATTGCCTCTTAATGCCTCTGAATAGCTAAGATTTAAAATCAATTCTATACTATTCAGAGTCTCCTCTGACTGAATTTATATTTTTTGGGGACAAAAATAACTTCAGCAATATTACAAAATCCCACTTTTGTCCACAATACAATCTGAACCCTGTTATCACTCCCGTTTCATTCATTTTTGATCTGCGCTTCTGTCTGCTGCTCTTCTCCTTCGCTCAAATCCTAGATCTTTGTTCTTGAGGAAATTACAGGTGCGATTTATTTGTATCTAAAATTTCTTGATTTGTGATTTCTTTGACGCTGCTGGTGCGATTTCTTTGTTTCTGAGTTTTGTGATTTTGTTGATCTTTTTGCTGTGGCTGCTTGAGATTTTATTTTTAATGTGGAATATTTTGCTCTTCCCCATTAAAAAAAGCTTTTTGTGTGGTTTATTTTTGTTATTGGTTCTACTTCTTGATTTTCTTGCCTTGGCTCTGTGATTAATGTGTGTTTTTTGAATACATTGTGAACTGGGAGTGTTGTTGATAACAGAGTATAACATAAATTATAACAGAGTGTGGTTATTATCAACACTCCATGAAACTTCCATGAAATTAGAAGTTCATATTGAATCTGGGTAATGTGAATTGAAAATCTGGTTAACTCATATTGAAACTTCCATGAAATTAGAAGTTCTAAACCATGCCCACAAGCTAACTGCTAAAATGTTCAAATGAAGAACTTTTCCAAAAATCTTGTTTCCTTATATTTTATTTCTAACATCTTTGGTTGCTCAAATTTGACTTGAGATACTGATCAAGAATATGATTAGTAAGGGTTGTGTTGATTATGTCACTAGATATCATCGAATTCTTTTCCCCTTTCTCTCTCTACGCTTTTGCGATCCCACTGTTTTTTATATTTCTCCACTCTTCAATTATAAAGCAGCAATCTATATTTGTTGACATTGCACTGAATTTTTAGATTGATATCTCTTCTGTTTTGAAATTACTGAATCAATATTCAGGTGGGTTTCCTTTTGGAGGGATAATCTTACATAATTTTTGGGATGTTTTCTAAATCATTTCATTAGCATTCTCAATTTCCTTCTGTAGTTTACGATTTTATAGATAAATTTTACACCTTTGTTGTAGATTAGTTTGTAGATTAGTGTTCACCATTTTTGTTATCATTGAATTGCTGCAATAGTGCATATAGTACATGTATATTTATTTGAATTTGTAAGGGTATTGTTAGTTTGGGGTTCTGGATACAAAAAAAAACCTATCCCATAATTTGTTAATAACATTTTGTGGGGAATTTGAAGAAGTTCAGTTTGAGGTAAAAAAAAGTCTGGAATTTGTAACTTGTTTGAGACAGTTTAGAAGCACTTATTCCTCATTCAACATTAATTCTACTTGCGGCACCCTCTTTAGTTTCTTCAAGTGGACTGCTTTCCCAGACAACATTTAATCATGTTTTTTAATATTGTTTAAAAGGTTTGCCATATTCTCTAATTTAAAGATGTCAGTTGGTGACTTTTGAGTTATTCACATTTGATGAAGGAGAAAAATTCAGAGCTCTTTCTAGTAGTTGTTGAGTTTTTATATTGAAGTTTAAAAGGAAATAAAAATTGTGCAACTACATTATAATTATCCAGCATCTAAGTTTCAAATTTTAGGACTGGAATGGGGCAGTGAAATGTTATTTGTTGATACCAGTTTTCTGGTGCGTCACCTTTTCATGGATGACATCTTTCCTTTGTTCATATAACTAGCTTTTTCTAGTTTATTTTTCTAGTTTTATTTTCCTCGAGCTTTACACCTAATCATGATCTCTTGAGGAATGTCACATGAAATTAAATGTATGTTTCAGTTCATCATAGTTTTAATCGCAGACCCAAACTGAGACATTAGTACCTTGTCTGGTTTAAGTACCGATTAATAATGCTCCACATATCCCAAACTAATGAGTAACAAATAATTCCAATTAATTCTTCTTTGATTTGTTAATTTTTCCTTCTCTCTTCGTACTCCCGCATGTTTATCATCATTATGGTGTGTCGAAAGCAAGATTCCCAATTTTGAAACGAATGGCTCCTTATCTTTTTACAGTACAAATGGATATAGTTATCGCTTGCTTCGCAGTCCATAATTTCATAAGGAAGCATAACATTGAGGATGAATTGTTTGCTCAATATGATCGAGATAACATGTTTGACAATGAAGCGGAGCAAAATGAAGGAAGCGAAAAAGAAGGACAAGATGAACCACAATGGGGTGATCAAGGCGTAGAATTTATGGTTAATCCACGTGAACAAATTGTACTTCAACTCTTAACAATTATTTGAAGTTAATTTAATTTGTATGGTTGAATTATTATGCTATGTTGATATTTTTGGGACATGATACTATGTTTGAAGTTAATTTAATTTGAACGTTTTCATTTTTATTTTATCATATTATCGTCAAAATATTATAAATATGTATTTAAAATATTATTCAGACATTTTGATTATCAAACATGTTTTGTTTAAACTGTTCAGAGGGTTAAAATGGTAAAATATTGTTATTCAGACATTTTGAAAAAATTAATTATCAAACAGCATTTTTTCATTCAGACTCAATTCTATTCAGATACTCTATATTATTCAGACGTCTAAACTGTTCAGGTCTTAACACTCAATTTTATCAAACACCACCTAAGATGTTTATGAATATCAGAAAAACAAGTTCTATTCTCTCTCTAATTTCTTCCCTTCTTCCTTAACTTTTTGGAGTCTGGCGGAGACTATAAAACCCGGCTGCATTGTTGCTTTCATTGAGAGTCCAATGGCATATCCTGATGCTATCATGACAACTTTTGACAAATTTGGAAAGGAGTTTTGTGCTTCTATGACTACTTGGGTACATAGAGTATTTTCGAAAATGGCTAAATAAGTATTCAAACTTCTAAGTTATATCCAATTCCTTCAACTTTTATTTGTATATTCGAGACCATATATTCGATAACAAGTAAGAAAGTCTATCTAGTTTTTCAAAAATTAAAAATATATACTGGAGATGGAATGAAATTCTATCTTATATATTGAAGGGAATATAATCAAAACTGTACCTAATTTGAAAAATATTTTATTAGACTATTATTACTATATATAGTATAGACCTTAACTAATGCATCAAGTGTTCAAACCAACGAATTTGACCCCTCATAAGCCCTCTAGCAACGTATCAAACAAATTTGAAATTCCAAAACCTAAATGCTCAATTTTTGACTATATAACCTCTAACCGTCTTCTTTCAATTGGTAAAAAAAATGACAATGCACGACTAAAGTTGTCTTTGAGCGTGTTCAAGTGAAAAATAACTTTAAAATTTATTAGAGATGATACACACACATGCACATGATGTAATTTTGATTTTATGCGTGCGATTTTAGCTAGTAACCAAACCGAAACTGTAAATTTGGTTATTCAACTCACCTAAAATTGTCACATACGCCAAAACCGTTGGTGCGATTTTAATTGGTGTGGTTCGTGCAATTTTTGATGCGATTTCGATTCTAATTTGGTTACTTGCTCAGCCCTAATTAATGATATGATCTCCACTTTATCAAACCATTGATGCCTAAGAATTCACCTAGTCATGTAGTAACTTGTGTCTCTTATTCCAACTACTTGCCAATAAAACTGGATAGCAAGAGAGAGAACACAAGGAGAAAATAATAGAGTGCTAAATAGTGAAAATGAGAAATACTAGAAACCCCTGTGGGAACGAACATTTGTGGAGAAATACTATGCCCGTTCCCACGTAGCAAACAGAATATCAGTGTCTTCCGAGAACCAGAAAACTGCATTTCGCCGAGACAAGAAAACCAGCAGAAAGTCAGAGAGCCAACAAAGGCCAGTGCAGATGAGGCTCGTAAAATTAAATATATACAGGCACCAGGTCAAAATATATAGAAGAGGTGAACCAGAAACATAACTCCTTGCGCTACGACACTCCCTAGCAGTACTTCTACCCAAAGGACGCACTGTGCCCGAAGTAAATTTTTTATCTCCTTTTGAGTTGGGAAGAAATTTCCGAACTGGAAAACCCCACTATTTTTGTTAGGAGAATAATCCTGCATGAAATTGATGGCTTGAATTCAGTAAAAAATCAGAGACCGAGTAAAAGCTGAATAGAACTGAGATAAAATCTTAAAAACTTTTATAAATGCAGCCATGTCACCATACACTACAGAGACGATAAACTCTGATTCTCTAATCTGTGTACATGATCATTTTGGTAACCAACTAAGCTAAGAAGAATTTATATATGACCTCAACACTGTAAGAATATATATTAATGGATAGAGGTCACTGAAATAATCTGCCTTCAAGAAAGACTTGATCAGCAAGTTTAGCAAGTGAATGTGCCTGATAAATGTTACACCAAGACTATTCAAAAGGTCTAATGAATAGCTCACTTCATTTGCTCAAATGAAAATATAACATATAGCTAAACTGCCATTGTCCAACTTAAATATAGAATTGATACCACCACTGCCCCAATTTAAGTCTCTTTCTGGTTTCTACCCTTATGTTTGAAAAGCCACGAAAGAGAGTTCCGAACGTTGTGGATCCTATTCCATATATCAACGGATTACGGTAAGGTATAATAGGAAGAAAATTTGAAGTCTTGGTCAACTTCTCTTCTTTCTTAAACTATGTCCCAAGGATAGAGGGTCACTTAAATAGGGGCAAGGGAGTAATATTATTATTTGATTTATCCATTTCAATTCAAAACAAGCCTTATTTATAATGGCGTTTGGTATCTAAGTCCAGGTTCAAGCATGACAAAGAGGCAAAATATCATGGGCTGCCACCGATTGAATAAAATATTACACCAAGCATCACTGGCACACAACTCAAAAAATGATTCGATTTAGCATAAAAGCATCTCTTACTTACATTTTCCATTTAGTGACTAGGCACATCTAAAAAACGGATTAATTAGTGAAACGGGACAGATAGGACTGACTGACCAACCAACAAAGCGAGATAAAGACAGAAGGAAAGACTGTAAGATTCATCATCAGGGAATTGGTCTCAACTTCAAACATCAAATTTATTAATCAAGTTTAAATGTAAGCTTGCATAGAGAAGCTGTTGCTATTATTGTGATAATGATTTCAGCACATTTCAGTAAGGAGAGAGGAGAAATTTTTGAGCTCCTATTACAAAAGAATTTTAACAATTTATGGTACCATCTAAAAAAGATTCATTTTAATATGCATTTGATTTCCACAAAAAATCATGCTTCCTCAAAGAAAAAATATAAGAGGCCCACCTGGGCTCCATTACGGACAAAGGTGGAAATAATGCATCAGGAAAACATGACAACTTTAACAAACATGATTAGCCACTATGAAATGAAAAGACAAATGGAGCATTTACACACAGATTCCATTCCTACAACATAAAGTTCTATAGAAAAGTTAGAACCCCTCTCAGCAAGTATTGCATAGCCAAAAGTTCCTATCCTTTGTATACAGAAGAAGCTGATGCTGCTGAACAGACACTATGCAGAGAAGAAGATGTCTCAACAGTATCTCCCAATTATTAGTTTTTGTTGTCCTTGCAAGTTCTTGTCTATATATTTAATGGTTTTAGAAAAAGAGAGTTTAAAAATGATCCAAGTTAAACAAAAAATATTATACTTTCTAGAAATTAAGCTATTATCATTTATCATGAAAATTGAAAGCCTCCGTGAGAATGGACCAAGTAACCTACAAGGTACTCTTAGTCTCTCAGTAAAGACAAGTAGTGCACTAAAAGCATGGATTCGGGTTCGTATTATGGGGATTCTACGGTCCGGCAAATCTAAAAAATGCGAATTAGGAGATTCAGCACATATACATATTAAGTATATATTTTACATACATATAAAAATATACATAAATAAATTTACATTTCAATACTAATAAATATTAAAATTCTTGAGTAAATGTTAAAAATAATAATCAAGAGACAAATTTTTTTGTAAATTAATATTATCTAGGAATTTGAGAAATATAAACTAGTTAATTCTTAAACTAATTTTGAAGATAAATTTCGTATATGAAACATTATATTAATTAGAATGGTTTATGGTATTGGTAATATTTTCAATTTTATCATTTAAAAAAAACTATGGAAAAATCCCCATAGGTGAATCCACGAATTTGGATTCGGGGATCGCTAGGGTTCGGCTATTCGCTAGGGTTCGGTGATTCGCCAAGCTATGTAAGAATCCTTACTCTTAGATAGTGTACATTTTTCATCTAAAACATGATTAGTAAATATGATACGTTACATACTTTTAGTATTTATTGCAAAATTTGATAAAAGAAGTATTTTCAATAAGATTAGGTTGGTCAGGTAGTAGTGGGCCAAAGGCTGAAATTTATATAGCATAAGTAAGCTTCTTAATGTGATATTGGCAGCACAATATGAATTCAAAGCGTAATCTAATCCTATAGTTTTGTTTTAAGCTTTGAGATATAAATATTGCCAATATAGGAACTCACAGGAACATAAATGTGAAAATAATTGAAGTAGTCAAAGTTGCACAAAGATCTCAACCCCCATCGGGACTGGATATTAACCAAAATTGAAAGTTAGGGAGCAGAATATACCGATCACATTTTTGTGGACATCATGAACTTATTCTTTTTCTCAGCTGGCTTAAGTATTTGAAAAGAGCACATCAAATTTCCATCAACGCTCATCATTGCACCAGCATTATCAAATTCACCACAGTAGTTGGGGGCAGAGAATATGGTGACAAGCTGCCTCTCGGCAAAGAATTCATAACCATCCTCCACAACCTATACCAAAATTTATATTAATAGCCAGCAGAATGGTTTGGTGGAGAAATGGTAAATAGCTGAGTTAATAACCTGATGAGCGCGGCAGACAAGGTCTAAGTCATGCTTTGCCAAGAACTCTGATATCGGGACCAAAGGTGAATGAAACTCCTCTATCATTCATTCCCCATCCTTTGACATCCTTACTCGGATCTGACCAGAGTAAATCACAAAGCAAACCTGTGTCAGGTATAGCAGTTGGACGTGGTAAGTTTCTAATTTGATCCAAGTTCACAAGATCAGGGGAAAGGCCACCATGCATGCACAATATCTTATCATCGATAAGAGCTGCCACAGGAAGACAATTGAAACAGTCAGTGAAGGCCTTCCATAGTTTCACATTGAACCGACGCTTACATTCATCATAAAATCCATATATCCTATTAATAGAGGCGCATTCATGGTTTCCCCTGAGAAGAAAGAAGTTCTCTGGATATTTAATTTTGTAAGCAAGCAAGAGGCATATAGTTTCCAAGCTCTGCTTGCCACGATCCACATAGTCCCCTAAAAATAGATAATTAGCTTGAGGAGGAAAACCACCATATTCAAAGAGTCTTAACAAATCACTGTACTGTCCATGAATATCCCCTGAAATAAATACCACAAAGAGTACATGATTAGAATACAGTTGCCACATGGACTTCAAAGGAACTGAAAAGCAAACCAACCATTTGTTCCAAAGTGGAATCAGCTTGGCAGACAATTGTTCCAAATACAAATCTGGGTCAAAGTATCAAAGCATATTATCCTCTTTTTGTTTTTTCAGGTAGAGATCAGAGAGGGGTTAACACAGATACATACTAAAGTTACTATCAGCCACATACTTCTCCAAATATGTAACTGACGTCAGCAAATTGAGTGAGGTGTTTAAAGGAGGTATACAAGTAGAAGCTATAAAGTATAACAATCCGATTCCTACGCTTCATCCCTAAAAATAGGGCCTAAGATCTTCCATATTGATACTAACTGAAAATCCTAACTGATAAACTAATTCCTAGAACTAGAATCATGGAGAAAATCTTCCTTATAACTAAAAACTGAAAATTATAATTACATTATTTAAATACAGTAGGATATAATATTTTCCTCCATCATAGAAAAATAAAAAAAAAACTAAATAACCAAAATATGAGGACTCTGTTCCAGAGTGTGATCACATTATCAGGTTTATTGCCACTGAATAAGAATAACAACTGCTTCACTGCTTTGACACAGTTTACTAACTGTGAGAATCTACAATCAGTGATCTTTTTCTCTTTTGTAACTAGTGTAGGATGGCACAAAGCCACAAACGACTACTTCACTTGCTTTACCATTAGCTCCTTTCCAATGCAGCTTATTTCCTTAGAGCCTGTAAGAGGAATGTATACTTGGCTTTACTGAACCATTTACGGACTCTTCTCTTAGACTTAAATTAGACCAACCTCAAATAATTGAAAGAAATTATGACCGTAAACGCTAACCAGTCTTATGAACAACTCTCAGGGAACAAAATTCATAAATATATATTTCAAAAACCCAAAAACAAAAGTAGATTGTGATTTCAGGTATCAGTAATCTCCTTTATTTTATCTAAGGCCAAAATACACTAGAAACTTATACTCTGGTCAAATATGTTATTAACATTTAACCTAACAAATCCACCAAATCCCAAATTTCCACACATGAAAAAAACACAAACCCATTTACAAAAATGAAAAATTCAACAACAAACATACACACAGAAAGCAACTAAAAGACCCACAAAGAGAGAGAGAAGAAAGAGTACCGCAAATCTTGATGGGTGCTTCAAGTTCGAGAAGATTAGGCTGCTGAAAGAAGATATCACGCGAGACAGTGCAAAGCTGCTTGATTTCGGACTCGGAAAGCTGAACCGACTTGCCGGGCTTCGATGATCGGACCTCAATTAACCGTTCGATTAGCTTATCAAGAGCTGCAGGGTCCATTTTTGGTTCCCCGGCTCTTTTTCTAAATGTAACGCCTTTCTTAGTATACCAGATCCTTAAAATTGAGCTCTGAATAGAACCCTAATCTTATTCAACGACCATGAAATTGGGAAAAAAGTATGATCAGAGATCAGTGGATACAAAATTGTTTTTCCATTTCTATTGAGAGAGAAAATGGAGGGAGAGAGAATGCAGAAAATATATACTAGTACTACTACTATATGACTACAGTAGTCAAACAGTGTATTAATTTATACTCCATGTCCCAAATTAATTGCTCAGTTTTATCTTTTTAGAGTCAAATTAACTATTTTTAGAATTAATAATTAAGAATATATAAATATATTTTTAAAATTATAAAAAATTGATATTAGTAATAAATTATATATACTTTCTTTTGGTTATAATCTCTACATCTATATTTTAATAAAAATAATAAAAAAATTAATTTTAAAAATAATTAATTTAATTTTAAAAATTTAAAATTGAACAATTAATTTGAGACGCAGAGAGTAAGTGCTATTTGATTCAAATCATGGAAGAGGGAGTCAGGGAGGTGGCAGCAACTCCAATGTGACGGAGATGCCCATTTCCTATTCTTCCTTTTTCTTTGTTAGCCTGATACGATGTCGTGTTTATAACAGGCTAGTTTCCTCATGCATGAGTCGAGGGGCAGTAGAAGAAGTTCTCTCTCTTATTTGTTTGGCAGAAGAGGACACAAATTTTTATTTCGGCAAAATGGTTGGCAAAAAGAAAATTCACAACAAAAAATAATATTTGTATATGTAAATCGTCGCTATAGATCTTATAAACTGTCGCAACACATCTATAACGACACATTTTATTTAAAAATTAAAAAATATTGTGAAAATATCAATTTCAATTTCTAATGGTTATCGTGAAAGTTTACGGTTCGCTTAGTAATTATTTTGACTTTATGTTTTTATTTTTTAAATTTTGTTTTTATATGGATATAAGTGAAAATATAAATTATTAAACAATAATGTTTGAATAACTATGTTTAATTATTAATTTTGATTTTATTTTGAAAGAAATAAAGTTTTAAATTTTAGTTTATAAGATTTGATGTTGGACCTAATTAAAGTTAAAATGACTCCGCATGTTATCAAAATTGAAAATTCAAGTTTTAGTGTGTTTTTTTTCACATTTTTGTTGTCAAAAGTGAAGCAAAAACACTTGGGCAAAGAACGTTTGTTATTACTTATTAATTTTTTATTAAAAAATAGAAATAAAAATAGAAACAAAAAACAGTCACCATAAAAAATTTGTATCTGTTGAGCCTGATTATTTTCCGTATAATATGAGTAATGCTATGAACACAAATAATACATAAAAAGTTGGGTACAAATAGAATAAAAAAATAAGAGAAAATAAGAAGCAGACTTACAATTGAATATTTTACACATTTTTATTAATAAACAATACATCGATCTTATTCTTTGTCACATAGTATTATTCTGTTCATTTGTATATATATTTATAAACCTTTTTCAAATCACCCTCTTAATTTGGTCAATATGTCTAGAGGGGATTTGGTTAGCATGAAGTTTATTTTTGAATAAGTTGGTCAATTAGCTAATAGAATGCTGACACACATAGAGTCTCGCCTGCGTGTCAGCACTCTATTAACCAATTGATCAACTTACTCAAAAATAAACTTCATACTAACCACTTCCGTCTAGAGGTATAGTTAACATTTAAAGTCTCTTAGTCATGCTATTGAAATCTTGATTTCATACGCCTAAGCATAAGAAATCTTTAATATTTATTTGTAAAATTTCGTCCACCTCTTCTATCAATTCATTTTGTCCCTTTACAGCATCGGTCCTGGGCTAAAGCCTACGATGCCCGGGCTTTAGGCCCACAAAATTTTAGGGCCCCCTCTTAAATATTTTCTTCTTTTTATTACTTAAATAGAATACTTAAATAAAAAGCAAATAATCTGATGAGTGACTGAGTGGTGCGGCAATTGAGCCTCCTTCTATAGCGGACACCGACTTCGTCTCCTTCATCACTGTCCCTGCCATAGTTGAATTACATATAGATATAAATACAGATAGAAAATCAGAAAATCAGAAGGCTCAAGTGTTAAATGATATTCAAGTATTCCTTCTCATAAATTTCAAGCTAATTTCAGGTATTTATTCTATTTTTTATGGTTTTGAAATTAATTGTTTTGTTTATGAGATATAGAAGCATTGTTTAATTTAATTGGGATTGATGACTAATTGAGTAGATTTCTTTATGCTATTATAATCAAGTGAAAAATTTAATCTCTTTTGAATTTTTTTAATTGTTTTGGAGTAGTGTTAGACTCTTAATAATTATAAAGGAGGCCCTATTTTATAATTAATTTATAGATAATCACGAGATTATGCTGGAATTTTACAGATTTTTAAATTTTAATTCACCATGGCTCCTAAAAAGTATATGTCTGGATCTGAAAAAAGAAAAGGAAAGAAAATATTGAAATAGTCAGTTATTATATTTGGTATTCTTTTGTATCGATGCTCTTTTGTTCAAGAAAAATTCTTAGTTTTTTTGTGCCTATCTTAATACCAATTCACAAAAAACCCATTTTTTTGTCGCTTTAGGCCCTGAAAAACTCAGACGGGCCCTACCCCTTTAAGCTGAAAATTTTGTTGGTACTGCTCCAGTGGAATTATAAGTGAATGCAACACAAAAATTGCTTCTTTTTACTTTATTATATACCTTTTTTTTGTTTATAAAGCGGTATAAAGTTTCAAGATGAATATATATCCTAAGGCAACTTCTCACCCTTTTTTGGGTGCTAAATTTAACGAGTTTTCAATAGTGAACTTCATTGGAACAACTATATTCATGCACAATATAAAGTACATGCCATGCATTTAACTAATAGTTCTTTCTTTCTTTCTTTCTTTCTTTCTTTTTGGATAACAAGAACAAAGCTTACCTATCTTTTAATCAAGGATTTTATACATAAGAATCACTGAACTTAGGGTTTGAAATTATGTAGTTGGCATCAAAAGGGATATCTTTAATTGGAATATAAAAAATGATATACATGTCGATAAATATGTGATGAAATTGGATTGCGACCAACGTGAAAAATTACGTGATAAAATAGAATAAACTAGAATATGACCATTGATAGAAACATAATTCATACATTTTATTATCATTAATTTTGTCCTTTTTATTATTTATTTTTTTTACAAAAAGTTAAAATTTTATTGCTGAAAATTATTCCAATATCCAAAAGGCATGGATAAATGTATTGAGGACTTATTTTGAATTTGAATAATGTCTAGAAGACAATATTTGTATTAAAACTCACAGCTCATGCTGTATATTTAAGCTTGTATTTGTATTCAGTACCACGTATCTGGTGACGTCCCAAAATAGGTGATGTATACCTATTTTGGGGGCGTCACATACATATATATATAAAACATGTATTTTGTTACAATATTGTTAACTAGCTGGGTCCCGTGCCTCCGGTACTGTATGGACAATATGATTTATCTCAAACTGTGAACGACCAAAATAATTTATTGAGTGAGCGGAAAATTTAAAGTCATTTGTATTTTATTAAATTATTATTAGATTATTAGATAGATAGATGTATTTTATTAGATAGATGTATGAACGGTGGGATTTATCCCAAACTTTGGACGGCCCAGATGATTTATTGAGTGAGCGGGAAATTCAAAATCATTTGTATTTTATTAGATAGATATAACAAGTAATAACATTATATATATATACCCCTTATTGACCCCTAATACGCCTTTCTAATTAGAAATTTGTTAATAAATATTTAAATTTCTTATGTTATAAAAATAATATAAATTAGATTATTATTTATTTTAAAAATATTAGAGAAAGATGCATACATCAAGTAGTATAAGTAATATGAAATTGAGAAAATTATAAAAAATTCAATTTAACCCCATATATTAAAAAATTTATAAAATTTTAGTAGAATCAATTTATTCATTACACTTAAATTTTTTCTAAATTTATTATATATTATAAAATATTTTTTTTTTCGAGTGGAGTTAATTAGCTTCCAATGTGGCTTCGCACTACTACAAAACAGTAAATAGACAACGCGGAAAAAATGTTGTGGTTTCAGTCAGAAAAACATCGTGGTTAAGGGTGTTGTCTATTTGACACCCTTACACAACGTTTTTAAAACGTTGTGGTTAAGCAAAATACACAACGTTTTTTTAAGAAAAAACGTTGTAGATTTGTTTTTCAAAAATTAACAGATGCTTAAAAACGTTGTAGAAGGTATGATTCCACAACGTTTTCTGGATAAAAACGCTGTAGTTTAATATATCAGACAACGTTTTTAACCAATTTATACAACATTTTTAAAATGTTGTAGATAAAGAAAAAAAAATTGTGGGTCACCTATATTACCAATGCACCTGCAATATGCTAATAACATGATATATAGCTAAAAGGTCTAAATTCTCATTTAAATTTAAAGCCAAAATGTATCAACCATTCAAAATACATCCCAATAATATCATTCGTTTACATTTTCAAATTACTACATTCATAAAATATACCAAACTATCCATAAAATTAAGTTATGGAGCACTACCTAAACTGTGGTGCACTACCTAAGCTGTCGATCTTGGTCAAGAGCTCAGCAAACTTGACAGAAATGTGAGAGGTGTGGCAATCAAGAACTGGGGCATATCCATTTCCAATCTGTCCAGGGTGGTTCATGATGATGACCTGAGATGTGCAGTACTTGGCAGCACCCTTGGTAGCTCCCTTTAACCACCTGCTTGAGTACATACATCTTCATTCCTACATAGTATCTACTAAATAATTACATCACTTAGGAAAGTATTTTAAGAATATCAATTTACCACGATGGGCCACATATATGAACACAAGTGCAAACACAGACACAAAAAAAATAAAACTTACCCCAACCAACGCATGGTCAGAAATGACATCAACAGCTGCAAGGATGCCTCTGAAAGATTGTAAGAGCAAAATATTATTTAAAATATGAAAGTGAAGAATACAGATCTACAAATTAAATAACTATTTTTTAACATCTCTAGTGAGGAGAACCCCATAATTTCTCAATAGTTTCACAACTTATCAAAGTAAAAATCGCCACACACAAGCAGAACCACCACGCAAAAGAGTCAAAAGTGCTAATTTGATACTGCAGATCAAACCAATGAAGGCAGCAACAGCGTGGAGCTCTGCAGCACCATATCTGTACATCTCATTGATAAGGTCCTCTGTCAAAGTTAAGGCATTGCAACCCAAGTCGCTGAGTAAGCTAACAGCTGTAGTTTTCAATCGAGATATGTCCTCATCCATCTCACTGAAGAACGAAAATATAGTTTAGGATTTCAGGTCACCAGCAAACTATTGAAGTGAAATTACAGTGGATGATAGTTAAACAAGTGTTACCTATTAAATTGACCGGGAAAGCTGTAGTTTTATTACTATCCTTTCTACGTTTCTCCTTATGCTCTTGAAGTGCCTCGGTAAGTGGCATGTTGAGCATCATAGAAAGCATGGCCGTTAGACACACTCATAGTCCCATTCAGTAGAGATGATGAATCTGTTCGATCATGAAATACAACACGGTATTCCAAAACAGCAGCGGTGTAAGGAGTGGCAGCAGCTGTATCCTCCTCGTCCAGAAGCAATTGATCCAACTCAGGCCAAACCAATTCCCGCCTAGAGTGCAACAGTTTATAAATGTAGTTGAGCTTACACTTGGTTAATTTATGAGGAATCCAAATTGCTTATCATATATTTCAGATAATTTTTCTCAAGTCATCATACCAAGCAGTAAAATAATCTTCAATGCATTGATCATCGTCTCCCATGCCCACTAGAACAAGACGTTTGGCACCTGCAAATGTTGTAAAAGATTAGACAGCCGAAAAATAAGTTAATAACATAAACATCGCTGTGAATGATGGAAAAGAGTATACTCACAGACTTCAGCTGACTGAAAATCTGATATCATCCACATTCTAATGCAATAAAATTATAAAAAAGAATGGCAGATTTCTCCATCATACAGACATAGAGAGTAAACTCCAAAACAGCATAGCCACTATATTGGGGGCATGCAATGCACTAAGCCTATTCACCATAATAGTAACTAAAAGCATAAGCAAGGGAGAATTGTTTATGAGTCAGAGTAAGCTGTAATTTAACTTCTGTCATTAGCATATTTAAGCTGACATACTTCAATTTGACTGGTAATTCAGTCAAAAGAATAAGATAGATTTCTCAATCATACGACATAGACACTGAACGCTAACCAACATTATTGACACTAGAGGCATACAATACACTCAGCGCATTTAGCAGAATAGCAACTAAATGTAAATAATTGAACGCATAAGAGATCACAAGTATCTATGACAATGAATAAGCTAATAGCATTCGGTAATGTGTAGTAAATTTAACAATTTATAGTGTGATCTTTTATATAACACATCTAGAAATCAGTTAAAGAGTAAATAAACATGACCTCAGCACATAAAACATAATACGACAATAATCACAGAATTTCATATATGACAATTCGACATAATGAAGCAGATACAAATATAAGCTCCAATTAGTGTCCAACTTTTAAATGATAGGTTCTAAAAGGGATCAATAGTTCACTTATTTTTGATGTCACCAAAATGAGCAGAGAATTGAGTTTAAGAAATGTAAACAAAAAGTAAAATGGGTACCCTGCTCTGCAAGGCCATCATCCACAACCTTCGCGATCTATTTGTGCAAAAGACAAAATAAATCAGACTTTAGTAAACTATAAAACAGACAAAGAAACTTTATAAATAGCAACAAAGTAGTTTCTCAGATGAGAAGATGCATCTATTTCATACCTTATTAAAATGCTCGTAGTGCCAATTGGTAAGGCCAAACACTCCATATTGAAGATTGTTAAGTCATTCCCCTTTCTCTTTTCCCTGTTTCAAATTACATAATCCAAAATCAACCCCATATCTTACTTACAAGTATAATTCCAGGTTCTTAAGTTAATAGGCAAATGAAATTTACCTCTGTAAACCACTTATAGAATCTTGTTGAATTGTCCGTTGGTTCACCATCTCCATAACTACATATCACCAACAATAAAATCAAACTTAAAAAAATGGGTACATACAATCCTTCGAATGCTTATAGTGAATTTGTTTTAGTGATCCAAGTGGCAGATAATTAGACTCACGTAGCTAAGAAGAAAAATGCCAAAGATTCTTTCTTCAATTTGGTTTCATAATCATCATCCTCGGGAGCATAATCATCCTATTAATCATCCAATAATTCAATTAATCAGTAACATCAAAATTACAATTCACCTGCATCAATCAACTAAACAAAAACATAAAAAATCAACCACTCAAACTCACCAAATCAATTACTTTAAATATAGCCTTTTCATATCTTGCTTTAGCTTCCTCAGTAAGTGCCTACACAAGGTAATTCATTTAATTTATCACCCAAAATCAACAAAATTAAAAAAAAATAAGTTATGTGCCTATGCGATAATGACTTTCTACATGAAAATATAGTGAGACAAGTCATACCAAGGTTCAAAGACATAAGTAGCTGAAATATGGGTGACTAGGTTGGACTCAAAATCTCAACCAACCTGTTAAGATGAGTGCAAGGAAAAGTGAGTTCAAAACAAAGCAGGAATCAAAATAAACAAATATCACTCCATATCGAGAGTAATGTTAACCGAATCAAAAATCTCGAGCCGCCATCGAAGCCGAGCATTAGCAATACTAGCCGCCTGAAGCAACTCTTGGACTGAGGTTGCTGTTTTTAGGGCTTCGATTTCTGAAATGATCAGCGGCTCTTTCGTCTTGGTATTGCCCTTGATTAAAACATTATGAACTCGAAGGGGAACATTCTCTTTGGAGATTCGACGTAACAGGATCTCCATTTTGGCTCTTTCGAAAAGCAATGTTGATTCCAAGTTGACTGTCTCCTCTTCTTCTTCTTCGTCTTCGTAATCTTCGCCTGAAGCCTGTTGTTAATGAAAGAAAGAATACATATACTGAATACAGGAATCTAAACAAGCAGTGAGCGAAAGTGTGAGACCCTAAATCGACTGAAGCTCAGTATTTGAGAGGGTTTTGAATTTGAGAGGATATATTGGGGGGTAGAGTGTTAGGGCAAAAGAGGATATGTTGCTCCGTGTCTTTTTTTTTCTCCGTGTTTTATTTTGCGTCTTTTTTTTAGCTCCGTGTTTTTCTTGGTAGATAACATTTTTAAAAAAAACGTTATCTAATTAAAACAAAAAAAATACCCTTTTAAATAGATAACGTTTTTGTATATATATCTACAACGTTTTTTTAAAAAACGTTGTAAAAAAATATACTACAATGTTTTTATAAAAAAACGTTGTCTATTAAGTGTTGTCTATTAGGTACTTTGTACTGGCGCCATTGGTCGAGTGGGAAGGACAGTTTGGGAATATTTTGCACCAGGCCATGCAGAGTATTGGGAAGAGAAAGAAGGGAAAGAAAGGGGAATTAGTGGGAGGGGTGACTGAAGAGATTGAGTTTAAGTGAGAAGGAAGGCAGATAAATTAAAAGCGGAATTGAGAAAGAGGAAGACGATTAAAAGAATATGAAAATTTCAACATGAAATAATGAAATATGAACTTCAACATGAAATAATGGAGTTTGATACATCTATGTGGCTCTATTCACATTAATAGAAAGTGGGTATAATTATTTATTACTAACTTTGCATGATTATTCAAATAATTGAAATTTAATTACCATACCATGTTTCCAAAAAAAAAAAAGAACTTTACAAAATATTCAAACCCAAATTTAGACAACAATAAGATGTAAAAAATTGTGTGAAAATATTAAGCATCATAATAATCATCAATAACAAACCAACCATATCACCAGTTACAAAAAAGGGTAGCTTCGCCCTTAGGGTTTCCTCCTTATGAGAGGTCTGGAGTTTTTCCTGTTCATCTGACAGGCTAGAAATTTTTCGGTTGTAACCCTCTTTTCTTTTGTTCGTGTGATAGGGGGCTATTCAGATTAGTTTTTTATTTCCCAATGGAGGAATCCTCACAAAGTGTTGCAGAATTGTATGCTCATCTAAATCTTGGCGATAGCGAGGAGTTGGATCTAGATCTCAATGACATCCCAAACGAAGAATTAAACCATGCGCCGAAATGGTGTATAGTTGGAAAGCTGGTTATGAAGCGCAAAATCAATTTTATGGCGATTAAAAGTATTATGCTCTCAGTTTGGAATCCAGTAATGGATGTTTGGATGAAGGAGTTGGGGACAAATTTATTTCTTATTCAATTTGCTCATGATATGGATCTTGAAAGAGTAATGAAAGATGGCCCGTGGACTTTTGATCAAAATTTGTTTGTATTTGAGCAGTTAGGAGAGGATGTCAATCCACAAGATGTAGTTCTTAATCAAGTGGATATTTGGGTGCAGGTTTATGACCTTCCTGTTGGGTTCATGTCGAAAAGGGTGGCGGTGGAGATTGGTAATTTCATTGGTAAGTTTGTTTGTTCAGACCCAAAAAATTTTGACGGTGTGTGGAAAACGTATATACGTATTAGGGTGAAGATTGATGTTAGTAAATCGCTTAAGCGGATGATGAAGATCAAGAAGAGAAATCAAGAGGAATCATGGCTCAATTTTAAAAATGAAAAGCTTCCCAATTTTTGTTTCTTTTGTGGTATAATTGGACATGCAGAGAAATTTTGTGTGAAATTGTATAAATTCCCGAACAAGAATGTTACTCGTTTATTTGGTCCATGGCTCAGAGCCCCATCGCGACGTCAATTCAATACAAGTCAGCAGTGGAGCAACCGTTCGTTTCAGGGTGGTCAGCCGATTGTTAGCGGTACTACTGAGAGCTCAGAAATTCCAAAGGGTAATACTGGAAATTTTGCTTAGAATATGCAACAAACTTGTGTGATTACGCCTGTGATTTCAAAATCCGTGAATGGAGGGGCTGATATACAAAAGAAAAAGGGAATGGATATAGAAGGGGGATTTTATTCCCAAACAAATCCCTTATTCAAGGGGATTGGAAGGGATCAAGCGACTGAATGGTATAAAGATGGTATTACTGGGGAGGCAGTTTTGAATAAGGAAAGTGGGCGCTTGGTTTCAGGTTTAATCACGGTTAATGTTCAAAGTAAAGACCTAATGGAATTAGGCCATGATGATGGGCCTAATTTATTAGTAGTTTTTGAAACAAAGAGAAGAAGACAAGGAAGTGGGCCAACAGTTCAAATGGGCTTAGAAATGGATAAAAATAATAAGGTTGACAATTTAATTGGGCAGAGCCAAATCAACTCTGTCGAGGCGGGTTCCGATGTCGGGACTTGCCGTATATTATGACGACATTAAGTTGGAACTGTCGAGGACTGGGCAACTCCAAGACAGTTCGTGAATTATTGGGCCTTGTGTCCAAATATAGGCCTGATTTTATTTTTTTAATGGAGGTTAAAGTGGCGCTAGAAAAGGTGGAGCGTGTTAGGGTGCAACTGAACTTTCAAGGACTGTTTTTTGTGCCTGGAATAAATAATGGAGGGGGTCTGGCTCTTTTATGGCGAGATAAAGATACAGTGAATTTAATTGGGTATTCGGCAAATTTTATTGATGTTAAGGTTTTGTTACCAGATGTGAGTCAGTGGCGATTAACGGGTTATTATGGTTTTCCGGAAAGACAACGGCGACAACATTCTTGGAATCTACTACGGGAGTTATCTAATAAGTCCACCCTTCCTTGGTGTTGCATGGGTGATTTTAATGATTTGTTGGCCCAATCAGAAAAAAAGAGGTAGATTCTTTCATCCGGTCCGTTTTATAAATGGTTTTCGGGAGGCCGTAGAAGATTGTGGTTTGACTGATATTGGCATGACAGGGCACCAATATACGTGGGAAAAGGGTAGAGGGACCCTTAACTTCATTGAAGAAAGACTTGATCGGGTTTTGACTCGACATTGGAATTCTCTCTATCCTTATGCTGAAGTTATAAATATTCCGGTTGTAAATTCCGATCACGCTGCTCTTCTTTTAAGGTTAAAGGCTGACTTTATAATTCGCAAACGGGTCTTTCGTTTTGAGAATAGTTGGAGGCTGGAGCAAGGGTGTCGAGAAATTGTGCTAGAAAGTTGGGGGAAACACGAAAGAATGGGTATTCAGGCTCGTTTAGGTCGTTGTGGAGATTTATTGCAACGTTGGGGTGAGTCCATTCTTAGTAGCAGAAATTAATCAGGCCGAAGATTTCGGTCAGAAATTAATCATAGCAGGAACAAAATTCGGTCGCTTTTAGTAGCAAAAGACATGGCGTCACAACAAGAAGTATTGGCAGAAAAGGAAATTTTGCATCGATTGGTTTATCAGCAAGCTACATATTAGAAGCAACGATCCAAGGTATTCTGGTTACAAGAGGGGGATGTAAATTCACGGACATTTCATTCTTATGCTTCATCAAGAAAAAAGAAGAATACTTTCACCTATCTGCTGGATTCAAGTGGTAATAAGTGTGTGTGGGATAGGGGGTTACAAGAGCTTATAAAGGAATATTTTACTGATTTATTCCATACTAGAGGCAGTAACGCTGCGGCGATGTTAAACACGCTTAGAGGAAAGATTTCAGATTGTCAAAATTCTTTTCTATCTGGCATATTCACGGTACAGGAGGTGGAAAATGCAGTAAAATCAATGCACCCAGATAAAAACCCGGGACCTTATGGTTTTAATCCAGGTTTTTATCAAGCATATTGGGCCGATGTGGGGGAAGAGGTTACAAAGGCGTGTTTGGATTTCCTTAACGAGGGGTGGTTGCCGGAAGGCCTTAATGATACGGTAATTGTTCTTATTCTTAAAGTTAAAAAGGCGGATAAGATTACTGATCTGAGGCCGATTTCTTTATGTAATGTTATCGTGAGGATTATGACAAAAATGCTTGCGAACAGACTGAAATTGGTGCTGAATTCAATTATTTCATAATCGCAAAGCGCTTTTATTCCAGGGCGTCTTATTACGGATAATGTGATGATTGCATTTGAGGTCGGACACTACATTAAAAGGAAAACAAAAGGAAAAGAGGGTGTGGCATCTCTTAAGATAGACATGTCTAAGGCGTATGATAGAGTTGAATGGGGTTTTTTGGAAATGATGATGACTAAGCTGGGTTTTTGCAGTAAATGGATTAGTTTGGTTATGATGTTTGTATCCTCGGTTCGATATATGGTGCGACAAGAGGGTCATGAGGTAGGGCCAATTATTCCTTCCAGAGGTTTACGACAGGGGGATCCTATGTCGCCATATCTATTTCTTATTTGTGCTGAGGGTTTGTCTTCAATTCTTAATGACAGAGTACGCAAAGGCCTAATCCATGGATGTCGTGTTGCTAGGATGGCACCTGAGGTATCTCATCTTTTCTTTGCGGATGATAGTTTTTTGTTTTTTAAAGCTTCTGTTGCTGAATGTGTCTCAGTAAAAGATTGTTTGATGGAGTATGAAGTAGCTTCGGGGCAAAAAATAAATTTTTCAAAATCCTCTATTTTATTCAGCTCTAATACAGCTGGTAGTGTTCAAGAGGATATTTGTAGTCTTTTGGGGTACAGGTGACAAATAATCATGGCAAGTATTTGGGTGCGCCATCGCTTATCGGAAGAGATAAGAATGAGGTATTTGCTTATGTTAAGGAGAAAGCTTGGCGTCGTATGTTTGGGTGGAGAAATAAAAATCTCTCACGAGCAGGGAAGGAAGTGCTTATTAAGTCTGTTATTCAAGCTATCCCTAGCTATATTATGAGTGTGTTTCTTCTACCTGTGGATCTTTGTGATGAATTAGAGCGTATGATGAATAGTTATTGGTGGGGGAAAAAGAAAGATGGTTCAAGTAATATGCGATGGAGATGCTGGGATAAACTGTGTCAACAGAAGATTCATGGGGGATTGGGATTTAGGAAAGTTCATAATTTTAATAAATCCATGTTGGCAAAGCAAGCGTGGCGTTTACTCTCTTGTCCTACTTCTCTGTGTGGAAAAATTTTTAAGGCTCGATATTATCCTAAATCAGACTTTTTAAAAGCTAAGTTGGGTAATAATCCCAGCTATATTTGGCGAAGTATTTTTTCGAGTCAAGATGTAGTGAAGGAGGGTTGTAGAAAAAGGGTGGGTAATGGATTAAATACAAAAATATGGGGAGAACCGTGGTTAGCCAACTCTTATCATCCGTATGTTGAAACTCCGACTAATGAGGAGTTAGTTGATGTGACGGTTGATGCTTTAGTAAAACCGGGGTGTGAAGAATGGGATGAAGACATTGTACGGGGAATGTTTGAGGCTAGAGATCAAGAGGCAATTTTGGCTATTCCTTTGCTGAAATATCCAAAGGAGGATTCGTGGTTTTGGGCATGGGACTCTAAAGGCATGTATTCGGTAAAATAGGGATACAATTCTCTCTGTGTGTCTAATATGCAGGTTATGGCACCTTCGATTACTGATTGGAGGTTTATATGGACGCTTAAAATACCCCCAAAGGTTCGCAACTTTATATGGAGAGCTATGGACGGCTGTTTGCCTGTAAAGGTTAATTTAATGACGCGCCGAATAATTTCAGAATCAAATTGCTCACTGTGTAACCAGGCGGACGAGACGATAGATCATGCGCTTATAGGATGCCCTGTTGCTCAATTTGTATGGGCAAAAGCCCAGGTCAATGCATCGCCTGGCACAACAGAAACGTTAATCAAATGGTGGAACAGGAGCAGATTTATGCAGGTGCGGTCGGTAATGGAGAGGTGTGCTTGTCTATTGTGGGGAATATGGGGAAACCGGAATCATGCAAAGTGGAAAGGACAAGCAAAACAGCCGAGTTTTATCATTAATCAAGCATCATTCTACCAAGCAGAATGGCAGTCTACACATATATCAGCGACGGTGCTAAAAGGGGTGCATCAGGAAAAATGGCTGAAGCCGCAAGCTGGGAAATGGAAATGCAATGTAGATGCTGCGTTATTTAGTGGAAAAAAAAGATAGGTTTTGGGTGCATTATACGGGACTCAACTGGTTCTTTTGTAGCTGCTATGCAAGGGTCCAAGCCGGGTAGTTTTTCTCCAATTTTAGCGGAGGCGATTGGCCTAAGGGAAGCGTTATCTTGGCTAAAGGATGCATCGTATCACTCTATCATTGTGGAAACTGATTCCCAAATAGTATCAAATGCAGTTAATGGTGAGGATATTTTTTATTCAAGTTTGGGAATTATTATTGATGATTGTAAAGCCATTTGTAAGGCGATAAATCAGTGTCGTATAACTTTTATTAGACGATCAGCGAATATGGTAGCCCATAGCTTAGCTAGAGCTGCAAGTTCTGTGTCTGGTCAGAGGGTCTTTGAAAATGTTTGTCCCTCTTTTATTTCGGATGTAATTGCTACAGATTTGAATGAATAAATCATTGCGTTAAAAAAAAAAAAAACCAACCATATCACCTTGTACGTACTATTCATTAAAGCATAGCTTACACCCTGGGCTTAATCTTGGCTCTTAAAGGATTCTTCATCACCACAGTAAATTCAAACTTCTCACTAAAATCCACCTTGCTATTTTCCGGGTAAGCACTCCATTCAAATTCTTGAACCATTCTTGCTATCATCAAATTAAGGTGCACTGTGGCCATAGCTAACCCAGGGCAAATCCTTCGCCCCACTCCGAACGGTATCATCTTTACTCCGGTCACTCCGGTTATGTCGGCTTCCTCCCGACCGGTGAGAAACCGTTCCGGGTCAAATTTTTCTGGGTTGGACCATATTTTCGGATCATTTCCAATAGCTGGTGAGAAAAACTCGACATTAGTGTCCATAGGTATATCATAACCCGCCAACTTTGCGGGCTCAATTACTGCATGGGTAAGTAAAAAGTACGTAGGAGGATGTTTTCGTAATAACTCCTTTGTCACGGCATTTAAGTAGGGCATTTTCTCCATATCCATTTCATCAACTTTCCTATCTCCAACTACTGATTTTATTTCCTTGTAAAGCTTTGACTGGATGCTCGGATTTTCAATAATTCGGCCAATGACCCACTCAATGGCGGTACCGGTTGTGTCAGTACCGCCATTGAGGAACTCCGAGCAGAGTGTGACAATCTCTGCATCGCTCGGAGACGATTTTCGACCATATATCTGAAGGTCGAAAAGTGTGTCAAGGTACGAAAAGGACATTGCGGTCTTATCTGATCCTGGATTCTCAAGCACTAATCGACGCTGCTTGATTAGTGGAACTAGGGTTTCAATTTGCTCTTTTCGAACATGGGCCACCCTCTTCTTTTGCTTCGAGAAAAATAGACTTGAAAGCCGAAGAAAATCATCTAACCTTGGAGTAAGAGTAATCAAAACCTTTTTCATCATGTAATCAACCCTTTCAATCATTTCTTCATTCATTTCAATCCCAAAACACATGGTTAAAAGTACACAAAAGAACGCGAACCGGGCATTTTTCAGCACCCAAACGGCTCCATCATTTTGCTCCGCCTCGGCTTTAATCCGGTCCACCAGTTTATCCATTGCCCCATCTCTCACTCGACGAAACCCTTTAATCCTACTTGAGCTAAGCATATTTTGAACCATGTTCCGCCTCAGGGACCGCCAAACCGGGCCATAATCCGACGAATTCACCGTTAACTTGTTGGAGCTGAATACGGGTCGGGTCGGGTTTTCTTTAGACCGGCTAGCAAAAACTTGACCCTTTTCTATTAAAGCCTCATAGGCCAAATCAGCACTACTAATAATTATCATAGTTCTAGTGCCCATCTTAAGAGTCAATATTGGACCATACTTGGGAATCAAATCTTTCACATATTGAAAAAAGGGCTTGCCGGAGCCGGTCACCTGAAAAAGATTTCCGACAACCGGCCAACCGGGCGGTCCCGGAGGAAGATTGGGTACTTTTTTTGGGTTTTTTCTGCGTGTTAACAAGAAAATTAGACCGGAAAAAAGGAAGGCTAAAGAGGTGAAAATTATATGGTAATAAGGGGAAAGAGAAGAAAATGAAATTGGAATCATTGCAAAGAGATTTAGAGAGAAAGATTTAATGAAGAAAAGAGGAGAGAGAGGAGGGGGTATAAGAATGCAGAAGAGTATGAAATTACAGTTGGGAATAATTAGCTGGTAGTTAAATGCTACTACTACATATGTGGTTTACGTACATAATCCAAAGTGGGGTTCCATTTTTCCTAAAAAAAAAGGTGCATGCATTCAATACAACAATTGCAACATTCATATATGCTCACGAGTCACGAATAGTTGTTCGTTGCACGCTGTAAATTTGTACTTTATCGTGATCATGGTCTATCCAATATCATAAATTTTGAATCAAAAACTGGTCAATTCAAAATTAAAAAGTCAAATTATGCTTTATGGTTAAAGTACTGTTGATTTTGTAATGAATACATAGATTAAGAAATGTAATTAATTATTTGCTAATTGATTAAAATTATATGTATAAATTGAAAATTTTAATTAATATTTTAACTAATTAATTTAAATGATACTGTCTTTATCAGCTTCAACCAATTTCTCCCTCCGTCCTTTAATATATAACGTTCTATTTTTGTACACAAGAATTAAAATAATAATTAAAAAATATTAAATATAATATGCAATTGTCTATAATATTACTTTTAAATCCTCATCTTTAGTTATCTCACACACACTCTCACATTTCCCATTATTTTCTCCTAAAAAACTCATTAATCTCATTTACTCATTGGTCTCTCTCCATTCTCATAAAAGTGGAAGAGTTTTGTTGGGATAAGAGAAAAAGAGTTAAAAGTATGAGCGATTGTGAATAAAGATCAAAAAATTAGATAGGGTAATGAGGGATAATTTTGGAAATTTTATGACCAATTCTCTTATACTATGTTTCTAAGTTTTGGATAGAAAAAAAAAAGAATAGAAAACTTAAATTAGAACAGAAAAGAAAAGAAAAGAATAGAAAATTTGAAGTTTTTCTTTGTGCTGTTTATGAGTTTTTAATAGAAAAGAATTAAAAATTTAAAAATTTTCTTTTCTTGCGTTTTTGAGTTCCAATAAAAAGAAAAGAAAAATATTACTTTTATAAATTTATCTTTCTATTAATTATAACCATTAAACTATGAATAAAAATATACAAGATACATTTAATCAAAGAAAAAAATTCATATATAAATACAAATATCCAAATTTATTTCCTCTCCTTTTTACTTAATTTTTTAATAAAACTTTTAATTGAATTTGCGATATATTCTTCTACAATTCTTTTAATTTTTTTTATCACACTTTATTTAATGTGTATCTGTAAAAATGTAATCTCTTTCTTTTCTAGATATATTTAAAATAAAATAAAAATACATTTAGTCCAAAAACAAATATTGAACTTATTTTGATTGTCTTTTTCTGCATCAATGGAGAATGATGGAATTGGAGGCCTTAAATAAATATGGGACCATATAATATCCGTGACTTAACAAAAAAATAATTTTCCTTTCTTGTCAGTATTGTACATTAAGTTTAGTAGATAAAAATAAATAGAGGATATGAGTTATAATTTAAAATTTATTATATTAAAAGTTGGGAATAATATTAGAATTATAAAAATATTGCTTATAATTTTGAACGGAAAACTTTGACAGAAAAAGTGGCCAGGTTTTCTATCAATTTCTTTTTTACAAAACTCAGAAAAATAGGAATGAGAAAAAAAAACTAAAATTTTCCGTCCATTTTTTTTCTTTTCTGTCCATTTTAAAACTCGGAAACAGAGCTTTAGATTAGAACAAACTTAAATAATTAGGGACAAATGAAAAACTCTAAAACGTCCTATATTAAGAGACAGAAGGAGTACTATTGATCACATTAAAGCTGATCAGCAACCAAAGTAGGAGGACGTGTACTTTGACAAGGTTCACAGATCAATGGATGAAAAAATTGACAAGGAAACCATAGAACATGGGAGGGGAGTACTAGTGGCTGTAAGGCTAGCTTCTGGGCTTGTACTTAATTTTGTTGTATGTCACACCAACTAAATTCTGGTTTCTGGCAGGTTAGAACTTACACAATCAAGGAAGTTGTCTGGAATTCGAGTAGGAGGGGACTGAGAATTTAATTTATGCGGGGTGTCGAGTAGTCTGGAATTGCATGTGGGGTGTGTTTATGTGGAATTGTACGCATACAGCCAGCGACAGCGGAGTGACTAGTCCTCGAGGACGTCAAGGAGTACTTCAAAATTTCTATATCTCATCTTCTGTCTCGTTTACACGTAACTTTATAAATAAATAAATATTGCCTAACAATTAGAGTGAGATTTTGGATATGTTTTTTTGTGCCATCTCATTACTCTTCTATGACGTTAATGCCCCATAATTTTTATTTATTTATCTATAAGTATTTTGTAATTAAATAAAAAGCAATACGTGAACATAATGTACTTTTTGATCTTAATTAATTGTGCATGTATATATAATGGCAAGTGAATGCATCTTATGTTTTTGATTCTTCAGTTTCTTCGTGATACACCTGAAAAGACAGGTAATACTTCGGCTCCAATGAAGGATTTATCAAACTATTAGAACAAAAAAAGGTCATACGGTTGCCCCTATTTATGGACAGGTATGCTAGCAACGCTGCCTGTAAAGAACAATGTTAGAGAAAACGTAAACATGTTAAGACGGAGCATGAAAGAAAGGATCATAACAAACTTAGGTGTGTTCATTATCAATAATTTGTTTTGAATTTATTGCCAAATTTGCATCATGCAACATAATTAATTATAGTTGTGACTACAGGTAAGAAATTTCTTTATATATATATATATATATATATATATATATATATATATATATATATATATATATATATATACAGACAGGATCAGGTAAGGGAGTCACTTTTTTTTTTTTTGATTTTTTTTGGTTTTTTTTTTTTAAAACAACTAAAAAAAATATTTAATATTTTATGGAACTGAAATTTTTCCATAATATAATGTTTTGGGCGTGTTTTAAATACCTATACCAAAAAGTGGTGGTACAGTCTGCCCAGACTGTACATACATATGTTTGTTATACGTACCCAAATCACATCCAAAACACTGTATTATGAAAAAATTTCAAATCCATAATTTTTTATTTATTTTTTTTAGTTGTTTTAAAAAAAAAAAAGCAAAAAAAAAAAAAAAAAAAAAGGTCCGTATTTTGATCAGGTGCGGGAGCCCGCACCTGATCCGCTCCCTATATATATATATATCATGTGTTTATCTTTGTTTCCAATAACAGTACTATGCTTCGTTGTGGTGTTCAAAGTTTATGAATAATATTCCTTAAATTATTTATAAGAGTATGATTTTTTTTCCCTTTTATATCATGAGACATGCATGTACTTCAATGTTGAAAGCATTATTAAACATGTGTTATGAAAGAATTCATAACACATAATTAGGTGTGTTCATTATCAACCATTTGTTCTGAATTTGTTGTCAAGTTTGCATCATGTGACATAATTAATTATAGTCGTGACTACAGGTAAGAAATTTCTTTATATATATATATATATATATATATATATATATATATATATATCTATCTAATAAAATACAAATGATTTTGAATTTCCCGCTCACTTAATAAATCATCTTGACCGTCTAAAGTTTGGGATAAATCCCACCGTCCATACATCTATCTAATCTATCTAATAAAATACAAATGATTTTGAATTTCCCGCTCATTCAATAAATCATCTGGGCCGTCCAAAGTTTGCGATAAATCTCACCATCCATCTATCTAATTCTATCTATCTATATCTATATTCTATATATCTAATTCTATCTAATAAAATACAAATAATTTTGAATTTTCCGCTCACTCAATAAATCATCTAGGACGTCCAAAGTTTGGGATAAATCCCACCATCCATCTATCTAATAAAATACAAATAATTTTGAATTTCTCGCTCACTCAATAAATCATTTGGGTCGTCCAAAATTTGGAATAAATCCCAACGTCCATAGTGCCGGAGGCACGGGACTGTTGCTAGTATATATATATAGTACGGATCAGGTCCGGACTCCCGTATTTTAATAAAATTCGGACTTTTTTTTTTGCTTTTTTTAAAACAACTAAAAAAAATTATGGAACTTGAATTTTTACATAAAATAGTGTTTTGGGTGTGATTTGGATACGTATAACAAAACATGTCTGTACAGTCTGTGCAGACTCTACATACATTTTTTGGTATAGGTATCCAAATCACGCCCAAAACATTATATTATGGAAAAATTTCAGTTCCATAAAATATTAATTTTTTTTAGTTGTTTTAGAAAAAAGCAAAAAAAAAAAGTCCGTCTTTTAGTAAAATCCGGGATCCCTGATAGGATCCTGGTTGTATATATATATATATATATATATATATGTATATATATATATATATGGGTATCCATCCACAGCAACCGGTTGTTGGGAGCAACCCCTTTTGACCCAGCCTCTACAACCTGTAGCGGAAAAATTTGTCTAAGGCCGATACAGGTTGTAGCGGCTGGGCCAAAAGGGGTTGCTCCCCAACAACCGGTTGCTGTGGATGGAATCCCTATATATATATATATATATATATATATATATAGGAGAATGATCCATATATAACATCTATTTGCTAGATCAAAAAGTGGCATATAACATCTATATAATCGGTTTAACAAATGAAAGGCTGGAATTTGATTTGGGAATACGGCGTCCGCTAGTATTAATAGCGGACGTAGGGAATTAAATAATTAGACACTTTTTCCCCCATTTAGCCAAGAAGACCAATCAGTTTAGAGAGAAATTAATCCTACTGCCCATGCTCTTCCTTGGTCCAGATTACTCAATCCTTCTTGCGGCCCACCCGTTCTCATCATGCCTCTCTTTCACCTTGTTTCTCTGATCACTTTTTTTTTGGCTTTTCCAGCTGTCAAGAAAAGAAATTTCGAACAGATTCTTTCCGACTGATATGTTGCCGAGTCCGAGGGTTTGATGGTTGTGGTTTTTTCTTTGCTTAGCCTAGTAAGGGGATTTCTGGTGTTCAGGTATGATGATTTGATCTTGTTTGGGGGATTCTTGATGGAGGTCGACTCCGGTTTGGAAGGCTCCTACAAGGTTTATCTTCTTGATGATGGGATATTCTTCTGGCATTGGATGATGGTTCCATTCAGATATGATGTTTCCTAAATTAGATCTCGAATTGGCATGCCGGATCTGGGTAGAGGTCCTATGTTTCTGGCATGAACTTATTCTGATCTGATATCGTTGTTCTTATTGTTTTATCTATTCATGATCAGATTTAGAATTGTTGTTTAGGTTAGTCGGTGGCTGCTCCCTATTTGTGGAGATTATTATGCTTGGTTGAATTTTTGACAGAGGAATACAGGCAGAAGAATTTATGTTGCAGTCGAATTCGTGTTGGATTTGGAACTAATTGAATTGCTATATAATATGATAGTTGATGAGATTTCTTCTCAGGGAAGGTGTATCGTACATAATTCAGTGGACAACAGAGATTTGATCAAGTTTGGGATTTCCTTGGACTTCCACCAGTTGGTGATTGCAATGGATGGTACGAGAAATGCATTCAAGTCTGTTGTCTAATCTTCAGATCTTCGACAAATATGTATGTGGAGCTTCTTTTCTTTCTTGCTAAGAATTGGAGATATTTTCCACTTAAATCTGTTGATGGCATACCACTTCTCAAATATATTACTTATAATGGGGAGATAATGCTCTGTAGCTTGTCACATATTAGAAGTGGATCGCTAAGGATTCATTTTATTTGGAATGATGAGAAACATCCATGGCTAAACAAGTGGAATCTAGCAATGGGGTGTCCTAGTAGTACTTTTTTCTTTCCTGATGATGTTGTTTCTGCTATTTTGAAGCATGTGAGACAACATATTTTGAAAACATGGTTGACATCTGTTCAGGTGAATGTGGTGGTCACCGATGTTTATGGTTACAGTTCCAGAATTTGTCATCTTTTCAAAACATCAAAAGATCCAAGACATATTGTTGTATTATCTCATTTATTATATCACTCGGTGTTAAAGAACTACATTAGAGTGTTTGATGTCTCTAATATATTATATACCGTACCAGTGGTTGATGCACATGGAAATTTGGTGCCATTCACCAATACATTAGTACCTGCTGCAGGAAGTAGATGGATAAAATTGTTTGGTTCTGATAATACATTTATTGCGGATAATAAGTATGTTGTACTAGGAGAGGTGTATGATGAACCTGCTGAAATTGTTGGAGAATGTATCCCAGAAAAGAAACTGCTGGATTATTTTTGAGAAGTACTCCCAAACTTGTTATTTGCTTGATCTTTTCCCCAAAGATGCCTCACTATAAGTAGCATCTAATCAACTGACCAGTGATCAAGCTCTATTGCTTCTGAATTGGATCCGAAATCTAAGAGCTAAGAAGTATGATTTTGTGAATTGTATTGTTGGGTGTTGTTGCAGTGGATTTTATTACTGGCAGAGGAATACAAGCAGAGGAATTCGTGTTAGGTTTTAGAACTTATCGTCCGCTAGTAAGTCTAGCTGACGCTTTGTTTACTGTTATTTCTATAGGCTAAGTGGGGGGCAACAGTTTAATTATTTCATTCCCTACGTCCGCTAGTATTACTAGCGGACGACATGTTCCCAAATCAAATCCCAGCTTTTCATTTGTCAAACCGACGATATAGATGTTATATGCCACTTTTTGATCCATAGCAAATAGATGTTATGGATCATTCCCTATATATATATATATATATATATACTAGCTATCACCCGCGCGTGCCTCCGGCACTACACTTGCAACAACTCTGTTACACTGAAAAAGTCTCACCTTTTATTTGAAGGAGCTCCAACAATTATACAACTCCCTGAAAACCTTTTTTTTCCTTGAAGTACCCTTGATTAATTGCCTATCCTCACAACTCCCTGAAAACAACATACATGACAGTTATCATACACTAATGAAGATATATATTAGTATAAGTGTAAAACCTGGGGTATACCACTTGTGTGTGTGTTTGTTTGCTGCTTGGCAAGGAAAAGCAGTTTCTTGTTGACAGTTAGAAAAGTCCAAACGAACTCCTGCACAATAAAAAAACACAAAGACAACAAAATTAGGACAATGATATGTATACCTAAGTTATAACTATTACTCCTTTCTTACACCATATATCAATGATATGTGTACCTAACTACCAGTGATCATTCATAAAGTTCATGAGCTACCAACCATTTATACCAACTAATTATGAGCTAATTCATATTCAACTTATTCCCCACCTTCATGCATTATTATTATTGGGATATAAACTAAATTTAGCTAATTATTATTATTAGGATATAAACTAAATTTAGCTAAACAAAAATCAACATACTGATTGCATACTTGAAGAACAACATGGATGATGAATTCAATTTTGGAGAAGGTGTATCTCATTTCATTAGTCTGTTTAGTAAAAACACTATTGTGGGAAAATTAGGCACCAACAATTATATGACCTGACCCGACCAATCAATCTTCCAAAATTTAGCCAGATTGTAGGTGGAGAGACTCTTGAATGAAAAATTTAGTACAAAAGTTTCCAATATCTTTCATTTGGCAACATTGATTTGTAATGGAGAAAGGGCATTATTGTCTTTCCATCTGGAAGAAAGGCACTAATGAATAAACCAGTACGTCAATAGATAACTGCTCAGCCCCAATCAATTCATATAAAAAACATATGAATATGTATAACTGCTCAAACCAGTAAAACCAATTAATGTTCATCCCAAATTCAATATGTGCCAGTAATCAAAATGAATAACTGCTCAAACCACAATCATGAATAAAAATCAATGTTCAGCCCCAATTCAATATATAGATATATACATATTCAATGAATGCTCAGGTCAGATTTATGTTCAGCTAAGCCAAAATCAAATTTTTTGGAATTCTCTAAATTCCAATTGTTTTGAAACAAAGTGTAATTAAGTGTTTACCATAAGCTAGAGGAAGCTACCACCTTATAACCAAAAAGTTGTTGTAAAACAATGTATAAACAGTAATATCCAACCAAATGACCACTGCATCCACTTTAACCCAACACTAAGCAATAATTTCTGCATATATGAATTCATTTGTGGGTAGATAATCAATCATTTCATTACTAATAACTTGAAAATTTGTAGAGAAGCCTCTTTCTGTAGAATGGTGAAAAATGTGCATAGATAAATAATATATAGTACTACTAAGAATGCTAATTCCAATAGTTAAAGAAGAGCTCTTATAATTAGTAGCTCTCTTCTAACCTTATTAGTACCATATGTGCTTCTTTGTTGGGTTAAAATTCCATACCTAGGAAATTTGTTTTCCTTTTTAAGTGTATAATTCAGAGGATTGACGAAATTTGTCGCCAAGGCATATAACGAAGAAATTTAATACAACAAAACATATTTGCTCACTATTTAAAGATTTCCCCTTTTTTGTATATAAAAAGAAAGAATCTTCAATTTAGCATTGCAGAAAAAGAGATGAGATGAGATTTCCACTATATTGAGACAACCCATTTTTAGATCATTGAATTAGACTCAAACATGCATGACACCCAGATTAACTCTATCCCAAAAAAGTAAAAGAATCTAGTAAGAAAAAACTCAACTCTGAGATCTAGATCTCCAATAACCCATCAACTCCACTACAAAAATGTGATATAAAGCTACCCATTATCACAAAATCACCATCAAAAACAGAAATTAATGCAACTTTTCATACAAAGAGCATCACATTAATTCTGGGTTCCCACTAACAGCTGTACTTGGGGCTTTCAAGGGACAACAGTGACACAATCTTTACAACCCAGAAGCCGCTCATCTCCAATCAGTGAACGGATGTGAACTTTAACTTTCACACAGTATAGTATTAAAGGGGGGGGGGGAATAATACAAAGCTAAATCAACATTTTAACTAAACAATTGAGCACACATTACACATGCTATCAACAAAATACAAAAACCAAAATGGATATTGCCCATGAAATACTGGATAAATTGATACGCTCATAAGCTCAGATGATAAAATTTGACTTGTATGCAAATACCTAGATGACTTAAATCTATCTATGGAGAGAGCAATTAAAGAGAAGAAAATTAAGAACCCATATTACAATAACGATAAGATTTCCCCAAAAAATACGAATTAAGAATTTTTGAGTGGAGTTTAAACAGTAAATAAGATAGATTTGAAAGTCAATTTGGGGATACAACAATGAACATCAAATGATAGTAGTAAGATTCAGTACCATTTTGGGCAAAAAGTGACTAAAATAGTAGTAAGATTCAAGAATAAAAGCACAGCAGGCAAGAATATTAAAACATTACATGACAAAATGTCAAAATTCATCTGAATATTAAAACTACTGTACAAAGAAGAACACCCAAACAACAAATGGTCATAAATAAAAATATGAGATACATAAAATGTTACACTATTTTAAAATTTTCAATAACCATTGATTCAACTTCAAAATGACATCACGACTTGTTATCTTGAAGTAATGCATAGAAAATGAACAAATCCGAGTACAAAATGATAGAAAATGAAAATGAACAAATGCGACAAAGGGGTAAAAAATAAATAATTCAAAATGATAGAAACAAATTGAAATTACCGTTGAAGATACTTTAGTTGAAAAGGGTGTTAAAGACCCAATTGATGGTTAAAAGAGAAGACCCAAAGAAGCATACATTTTTGTATCTCATTATCTCTCTCTTAACACTCTGTATATATTTGTATGAACTCTGTATCTCATTTTGCTAACCCTTACCGTGCTTTATTAAATCATTTATAAAATGGTATGCGATTGAAATTGAAAATTACACAAATGTGTTTTTGGGTGTGTGAAAGAGAATAGAGAGAGAAAAATTAAAGAGGCAAAGAGCTGCTTACTTACAATAAAGAAATGGAGGAAAAGTTTCCGTTGAGCAAATATGTATAAGGAAGAAAGAGAGAGAAGAGGCTGCCTTCCATATTAGGGCTTGAGCAATGTTACGGACATGCTAGGCAGATCGGCCGGTGGCGACGACTACGAAGTCAGCAAAAGATGTATTCTTAATGTGAAGAACCTTGACATCATCCGCTCTGGCGTCTCTCAGATGATGAGCTCAGATGATGAAGAATAGGACGACGATGAAGATGGGAGAGAAGAGGAGAGTATTTGGTTCGAGTATGGGAAGAGGGAGAAGAGTGGGTTATATGTATATGGAAGAAGGATACGAACGGTCCGATTTATGCTAAACTTTTAACGGTCCTGATCTTTCTAAAATTTCAAAAATCGTTCTATTTTGTATAGATAGATATATGTGTGTGTGTCATGTGTTTGCCTTTGTTTCCAATAACAGTACTATGCTTCGTTGTGGTGTTCAAAGTTCATGAATCATATTCTTTAAATTATTTATAAGAGTATGATTTTTTTTTCCGTTTATATCATCAGAAATGTACTTCAATGTTGAAAGCACTATTAAACATGTGTTATGAAAGAATTCATGTAATTGTATTTATATATTATAATGTGAGAAATTTGTTAGGAATATTTTTTTATAGGTCTAACAACAGTGAATTAGACCTGGCAAAATCAGCTGAGGCCCGCGGGCCGGGCCAGCCCCCCATTAAAAACTGGGTTGTGGGCTTCACTTTTTCAGCCCACCAAAATTTGGGCCGTTTTGGCCCGTCCCAACGATGGCCCGGCCCGCCCGGTCCTTTAAAAAACCCATATCTCCCTAAGGGCTAACCGACTAAGGCATACATAATAAAGGGACTTTTTTCGATCTGGATCTGAAATTGGTTGCTTAGAACTGAAACTGAGACACCATATACAACCCCACCTCCAGACTTCAGTCTTCCACAAATCCACGCTTCGATCGATCGACGACGCCGACTGGGTAGCTTCTTCTCTTCGTCCCGAATCCAAATCCTCATTCTATGAGACCAATTTCTCTCTCTGGAGTCTGGGTAATTTTTTTCTTTCTCTATATATATCATATATCTCAGTGTTGAATTTCTTCCATTAATCAAACTTCCCTTCAACTTCTGAGGGTCAGGCCACCATATAAAGTAAAATTAGTTAATCCATGTGATTGTTACAGATTGTACATGTTTGTGTCCAACCTAATGTATGTACTCCATATTAGATCTATTAGATCTGGTAGACATCCAAATTGAAGTGAGTAAACTGTTAATGAAGGTACAATGAGAAAAAGGGGTTATAAAGGGTATAAATAGGGGGATGCATGATAAAGTGTTAATGGAGTACATATATATATATATATATATATATATATATATATATATATATATATATATACATGTATAATTGGTGTAATAAGCATGCTGCTTGCATTACCAATATATAGATAGGAGAGAATGGTAAAGCTTGCTGCTTGTAGTACCAATATATAAATATCTTATATAAATGATGTAATAAGTTTGCTGCTTGTAGTACCCCTGTTTTAGTTTTGTGTTCATAAATAATTTAATGATAATTTGGTATTAATTGCAGTACCAATAATTTTCTTCTCATGTTCAATTGTCCAATATTATTTCAGTTTGTGAGAAAAAAATTGAACTTTTTCACATTCAATTGCATGTTCTGTACAATCTTTTATTAATTTTTACTTTTTTAGCTAATTATATTTTTCTTGGTGAGTATGTGTTAATTGTTTAAAAATATTTTTTGTTTGTAGAGTTCTTATGGATCGACGGGATCGCGTAACAATTGATTTGATTGATGAGGGAGTTGAAAGCTCGAACAATTTGACACAACCAATTGACAGTTCGAAGAGAAAATGAAGGGAAGAAAGTTCAATTTGGAATCAATATGAAAAACGGTAGATCCTTCAACCAAAAAGTTAAGAGCATATTGTAAAACATGCACAAAAAGTCATGTTATTGGAGATGGTGGTAGTTCTCATGGGACTAGAAATTTGCATGCACATGAAAAGTCATGTCCCAGTTTAGTTAACCAAAATGTGACTCGAATGCATCTAGATCATGAAGGAAAAATGCTTAATCGAAAATTTAGTCAGCTCATTTATAGGGATAAAATGGCTGAAGCAATCATGATGCATATATAATTATCCATTCTTGATTGTTGAACTTGAAGGATTACGAAGAGTGCATAACTATTTGAATCTGGATGTCTCGTATACTAGAAACACTGCTAAAACGGATTGTATTAAAATTTATAAGCTTGATCAGAAAGTAAAATTGAAACGTGCATTTGAGAACATCTGCGGTAGAATTTGTCTCACTTCCGATTTGTGGTCGTCCGATAATAGTGAGGGTTATATTTTTTTAACCGCTCACTTTATTGATCATGATTGTGTGTTGCACAGTAGGATTATAAATTTCTGTCATTTCCCCCCACCACATACCGGTACTCTTTTATCAGAAAATATATTTGAGTTTTTAAAGGATTGGGGAATTGAAAAAAAGATATTTTCTCTCACTTTAGATAATGCAACAAACAACTACAACATGCAAAATTTCTTGAAGGCTCATTTGAGAGGAAACTTGCTTTGCAATGGTAGTTTTTTCCATGTTCGGTGTTTTGCTCACATTTTAAATCTCATTGTTCAAGATGGTTCAAGATGGTTTGAAAATTGTAAGTGAACCTTTACGCAAAATTAGAGAGAGTCAAATATATTAAGGGATATGAAAGTATATATATTATTAAAGTTGTTACATGTTGTGAACAATTGCTTGTGTCCGTAGAATCGGGTTTGCGTTTGGATTGTGTGACTAGATGGAATTCTACATGGGAGATGCTTGATAGTGTTCTGAAATTTAAAGATTTTTTCTTTCAATATGCCATGGTTGAATCATCTTACACAACTTGTCCATCAAATGATGAGTGGGAAATAGCACAAGCTATCACTACATTTTTGAAAGCATTTTGGGAAATTACAGAACTTTTTTCGGGAACGAGTTATCCAACAACAAATCTGTATTTCTTACATGTGTTGAGGATAAAAGAACTTTTGATAAAGAACTTTTGATGTTTAATAAGTATTGTGAGATTGAGGTAATTAGAAACATGGCAAATGAGATGTTGTCAAAGTTTGAAAAATATTGGAACGACTATGTAGTTATGTTGTCCATAGCTACTATTCTTGACCCAAGGTATAAGGTGCAATTTGTCAAATTTAAATTGAAATAATTTGAGACTGATGAGAATTTTATAAATATAAAAGTGGAGAAAATTGTGAATGCTAAGAAATCTTTGTTCATGGAATATGTAACAGAGTTGTCAAAAGATGGTTCACAAAAACCTCAAGATGATGTAGGGACTTCAACTATTGCCATCACTAACACAAGTGAACATAATGATGATGAGTTTGATGTAAGTAAAGTTTTCATGCATTATAAAATTTTTAATTTTTTGCATATTTATCTATATTGCATATTTATGTTGATGAAATTTTGATGTTTAAAATTTTAAATAGGAGTTTGTGAGGGAAGTGTGAGGCAAGAACGGAATTGGAACAATACTTAGAGGAGAAAATGGTCACTAACAAATCTTCTTTTAATATTCTAGAAGAGTGGAAAAAACTTTCTGAGAGGTACCCAATCCTTATTTTTTATTCTAGTTTTATACCTTTATTTTATACATGACTAATGACTATTTAGTACTTTCAAATATTACGTTATTATAGATATCCAGTACTAGCGAATATGACATCTGATATCTTATCAATTCCAATTACAATGGTTGCTTTGGAGTTGGCCTTTAGCATTGGGGCAAAAGTTCCCACAAAATATCGTAGTTCGCTTCTACTGGATAATGCACAAGCATTAATTTGTGGATGTAATTGGATTTGTGGATATGAAATACAAGGTTTGTTCTAGTTGTAAATATTTTTACTTTAATTGTAGTTTTTTAGTTTAATTTTGGGTATTGGTTTTTTAAATTGGCATTTTTAATATAGATGATGGGCTGACGGACGACCAACTTTTGGTACCGCTAGTTGCAAATCAAGAGTCAAATGGTTATAACATGGGTGAAATTACAAGGAGTGACTAGACATTACTCACTAGTAAGTACTTCATTTCTTATGGACTATTTTTTTTATTTTTCAAGTACTAAGAAAAGGTAATCTTGTGTTGTAATTGTGTAGTAAAAATGTAGAATTGAATGCTTTGTTAAATAGCATTGTGATTTACATTTAAGAACCATGTGTGCAATCGATGATTTGAGCATTTAGATTTTATAATGAAATTAACTTCTTGAGAATTTTTCTTCTGCCACTCTTCGGATGCACCTTTAAATTTTGAAATGTGAATTAATTTTCCATACAACTTAATGCACAATCCTAGACCATTTCAGTCTTGGATACCTTTTAAATGAATGATTGAATGGTATTAGGCTCTGTCTGCTGCTTCTACTGTGAGACCCCAGATTTTATGAATAAAGATTTAAATTTCTCGAAATAATTTTTTTAATATTATGGTATGAATTTGATATAATATTATAGTTGTGGGTAATATTTATAAATTTTACAAAGTAAACAAATGATTATATAATATTCGATTGATCGGGGAATATTCGTTTTAACAGAGAATATTCGTACGACGACACAGTCATTGGTGGACCCCACAACGGAAGTATTGTCATAGTTAGAAAATGTGACGCCCCCAAAATAGGTATACAACCCCCATTCTGAGTCGCCAAATATATGGTACAGAAAGCAAACTACAACTTCAATAATACAATTGTCGTGCAAAATACGACAACACATACTGTGAGTTTAAATAAAAATATTGCCTTCTAGACAATATTCACACTCAAATAAGTCATCATTACAATTATTCAAACACTATTTTACAGAAATAGTGAGGACTGCTAAAACATCTTTCTGGAACCATCACTCCGTACCTCGACTAGTTCCTGCTATGTTCTCACTTCCTGAGAAAAATAGAATAAAAAGGAAAAGGGTGAGCTCAACTAGCCCAATAAAGAATATTATGACTAAGATAGTATACAACAAATTATCGTTAGTCTTCAACAGGGAAAAATCTGATAAAATATAATAGACAACAAGTTTTAGATCAACAACTGCAGCGGAAATAACAATCCATTAGAAGAGTCAAGTAGAGAATGAGTTATACTATCTTCTAAGATTTAAAAGTCTATCATTAATATTTTATCCCTGTAACAACAATCAATATACATCTTTAATCAAATATTTATCTTTGCACTACAGGCCAAAGATATTCATTTGTATCACCAGTTGGTCATGTTCATCTCAACACCTGTTCATCTTTGCATTACGGGCCAAAGATATTCATCAGTTAATCATTTATCTTTGCACTATAGGCCAAAGATATTTAGTAATATCATCATTTAGGACTGAGGATGATGAAAAATATTTTAAAGAAAACGAATCCAGTGAGACAAAAGGACAAATAGTAAGGATTCGTATAACAGTTTATCCAATATCAATAATACTCCATAATAACCAATTTTGAAGCAAAATTCAAGAATAAAGATCAAAACATGGATACAATCAAATATAGTAACCATAATAGACTTCTTGGACAAAAGAAGAAAATTTCATTTTTCGGTGAATAGTGCCGTATTCGTGAATAGTGCCGTATACGTGAATAGTGCGGTATACGTGAATAGTAACCCCGATACAAAAAGTTCCAAATTTGATAAAAAGTTCATACCAACATTTCGGTATAATTATATTGAAGAAAATATCATTTTAAAAAGAATATAACACCCCTTACCTCAAAATATCAGTACTTCTGATCGAAATATCGGTATAAGCCTGAAGAAAACTTGCACTGATGAATAGAAACTCACAAAGTATCTAGATACTCACAAAATACACTCAACAATCTAGAGAGCGAAAGAGAGAAAACTTATGTTTCTGGTGTGATTTTCAATTCTAACTTAGCCCTCTATTTATAGCAAAATGTTAGCAGACTTGACCTGCAACCTGATGGCTTTACCTGCTACTATTCCCACCCACCACATTTGAAATAAAATTCAGCACATTTCTTCACCAACCACAAGTGGGGCCCACTCAATTCTAGAATTTTCCACCAAAATGCTAAATTCGGATACTTAATAATTTCTGAACCAGTCATCTCTTAAAATTCATAACAAATCATACGTTCATTTTTAACGGTTCAAAATTTGTGGACATATACTCAACTTATATATGTATAACATATCTAAAAATTACAACGATCCAACGATCGGATTAAAAATTATAACTCACGCAATATATCTCAAAAAAACTGGTTTAATTTTTTTAATACCTTCATTCCGACAAAAATACTAATAAAACACCTCAACATTAACTCTTTCATTTTTAACCACAAAAATATATCCAACATTTATGTCCGCATAAAATAAATATTACCTTATCATATGAATCAATAATTAATTATTCACAAATAATATTACAGAATCACATTTATGACAACCAAGCCGTTCCCAGGAAAGAGGGGGCTTTCCAATAAGAATTTTTCCTTACTGGTGTGTTATTAGGTGACCAAACCTCTCCTTGACAGAACTTTCTAGATATTGCCAATAATGTTATCTAATAATATTATTCAAATAATATGAATTATTAATCTGATAATGGGAAATACTGTGCAGTGACAATTATTGAAACAACAACAATATAAAATATAAACGCAGCAATTATTGAATCAGTAAAATAAAATATTGAACAGTAACTACTGTAAAAATTATTGAGTAGTGCATTCTTACGTAAGGATCAATAATTCATCAATACTGTGCATCCACGTGTATTACTGTATTTTAACCACCGGGTATTCCAACAGTGTTAACGGTAACAACTACGCCGTTATTTATAAAAACTCAAACTTGTCATTTTCTTCATCCGACAATTATTCTGTTATGGGGCAAACAAATGACTGCGCCGACGTACGAATATTTCCCGAAAACAAGAATATTCCATGACCAAATGAATACTCCCCGACAACAATGATTATTTTATAACCACTTGCATATTTTGCAAAATTTGCACATTTCACCCATAACCAGAGAATTATATCAAATTAATACCTTATTATTCACAATAATAATTAGATAAAATTCGATTTTATTTATAATAAGTTGGGGTCTTATAGAAAACGACAAAATTATCTTTCTATAAAAATAACGGCGGAGGTGTTACCGTTAAAACTGTTGAACTACCCGGTAGTAAAAATACAGTAATACGCGTGGTTGCATAGTAACACACGGTATTGATTATTGATGCTTACGTGAGAAGTCACTCAGTTATACTCAATTACTGCTACAGTAATTGCTGCATCATATCTCTCATATTATTGATTCAATTATTGTTACAATATCATCTGCATAATATGTTATATTATTAAATCAATAATTGAGACGGCAAAGTTATTCATATTATTATTTGAAATATTGACAATGTCTATAAGTTCTGTCAAGGAGAGGTTTGGTCATCTAATTGCGCGCCAATAAGGAGAAATCCTTATCGGAAAGCCCCCTCTTTCTTGGGAACGACCTGATTGTTAAATTTTGTGAATTATAATATTAATGATGAATAAGTTCGTGTTGATTAAAGATGAATTTTATAGTTCTATTGTGTTGAAATTAATTGTGTTAGTGGAAATCGACATTTGTTTCGATAATAATTGATGTCTGGAGGTTAAATTATTCAATCGGGTATTTGAGGCACTTTTCGTGTCGGAGTACTATTCACGAGTTACTATTCATGAGTTACTATTCAATATATATATATATATATATATATATATATATATATATATATATATATATATATATGTGTGTGTGTGTGTGTGTGTGAGGGATCAAGAACACTCTACTTATCTAGCACTCCTCCTTAAATATCACTTTTTTTTTATTAAAACTACGTTGTTTTGGAGATTCTTAAAAAGAGTAGTCCCACTTGCTTTTTTTTTATTTACAAAAATGCCACCCGCGGCCCCATTTGTTTTTAAAAGAATCTCCAAAATGACGTAGTTTTAATAAAAAAAAGTGTTATTTAAGGAGGAGTGTTAGATAAGTAGAGTGCTCTTGATCATTCTCTTCGCTCTCTCTCTATCTTTCTATATATATATATGGGGATTGATATATTGACAAACGTTGTCAATTTATATAATGTTATCCTTACAACACATCGTGGTCGTCCATCCGTTGAATGGTTAATAGAGTATCGTCCGCAGTTTAATATTACAGATGGGACAAATGTCCAAAATACCCTCCTTGTAAAAGTCCCTCGTCTGCAATATTAAACTACGGACGCTAAGCAAATTAGGAAATGACGTTGTATTGGCAAAATTCATTTTTTTAGTTTATTAGGCTCCGCAGTTTTAAACTGCCGATGCAAAATAATTAATTCTACTCTACGATTTCATTGATTCACTCTATGAAGGTAGATTGCTTATCCATAGTGAATGTACAGCATCTGAAATAGATAATCCAGTTGAAAGAACTATTTTTTATTTTGTTAAGGACAATAATCCCAAGACATGCTAGTCCAAAAAATCTAATAAGAGTAATACAAAGACTCGGTTCATCAATTATGGTAGTCTCAGAAGTATAATCAAATCATAACTCAACTTCATTTATAAGTCGCTTCATAGAGAAACTTTTGTACTACAGTTCATTACTCGATTTCCTGGATGATTGCATGGACCTAGAAAATAAATATAGAATGGATCTTGAAAAAATTCAGTTTGGCCAAGCGATCTATAACATTGTTGCAACGGCGGGAGATGAAAAGATTACAAGTGTAAGGACCAACATGTGGAGATCTGAATGAATGAATAAAGCTTTCGTAGAGTGAAGATTTGAATCAATAAAATTGTAAAGTGGACGTGACGCCCACAAAATAGGTCCACACAACCCATTTTGGATCGCCGAATACGCACTACGGAATCCAAATACAAATTTCATTTATACAACTGTCGTGCAAAATACGACAACACATAAGCTGAGAGTTTCAATACAAATATTGTCTTGTAGACAATATCCAAACTCAAATAAAGTACTCATTATAATTATTGTCACATTATTTTATAAAATAGTGTAATAACCATCATGGACTATTACTCCACTCCCCGACTAGTCCCAGTTACATTCTCGCCTCTTGAGAAGAACAATGGAACCAAAAGGAAAAGGGTGAGCACAACTAGCCCAGTAAAGAATATTATGACTAAGATAATGAAAGACAAATTATCATTGGTCCTCAACAGTGAAAAATATGATAGAATACAATAGACAACAAGTTTTATATCAACAACTGCAGCGGAATAAGCAATCGATTAGAAGAGTCAAGTAGGGCATGATGTCTACTATCTTCTATGATTTTAAAAGTTCATCATCAATATTTTATCCCTGTAACACCAATCAATAAATGTTTCAAATCAACAAATTATTCATGCACTACGGACCAATGATATTCATTTGTATCACAAATTGTCATAACCATGCCAAATAACTGTCCATCTATGCACTACGGGCCAAAGAGGACTTTCACCACAAACCTTTGTCTCTAACATTACAGGGCATGATTATACCAATACACAATTTCTGGTCATAATCATATCAATCAAAAGTCCATCTATGCAATACGGGCCAAAGATGATTTTCACCACAATATAAGCATGAGGATGATGATAATGATATAAAGAATCAATCAAGTGAGATCAAAGATAAATATTAGAGATTAAAATTTAATTTATCCAGTGTTCAAAAATATCTAAATTGTCAACATGATCACCAATTGTGGAGTAAAATTCAAGAATGATATTCATGTATCAAAAATAATTTGGACAGAAAAGAAAATTAAATTCCATTGTGAATAATAGTACTCATGAATAGTACTGTATAAATAGTACCCATTAATAGTACCGTATGAATAGTACCCCAACATGAAAAGATTAAAATTTCAATAAGATAGTTCAGACCAATATTTCAGTGAAATAATATTAGATAAAGCACAAAACTCAAGAAATTTCTAATCATTTCAGGAATTATAGAAACAATAGTAAGTTTAGATTTAAGATTATGAAATGAAATAATACAAGAAACTGCAAATGGATTTTCACCTGTCATGAGCTAATTCACGTAGACATATCATTTCCACAACTTAATAAAGAATGAATATGAAAGGTTATTCACCAGGCATGCGGTAGTCCGTGCAAACAAGTTATTCTCATAGATTAATAAGGAATGAATGCGAATGGTTATTCACCAGGCATGCGGTAGTCCACGTAAACAAGTTATTTCCATATATTAATAAGGAATTAATATGAATATTTATTCACCGGAAATGTGGTAGTCCGCGTAGACAGGTTATTCCCACAGATTAATAAGGAATGAATACGAATGGTTATTCACCAGGCATATGGTAATCCGCGTAGATAGGTTATTCCCACATATTAATAAGGAATAAAATGACAACTCTTACGAGTATTGAAAGAAAAAAAACATCCTTTACGAATACGAAAGAAAGAATACCCCTTATATTAGTAGGAGATTGGATACTACAATAGTGTAGTAATTACAAGGTTAATTATACTTTAGTACCTTCATCTTTGCCTCTATTTTTAATTTAGAAGTATTATCAATCTTGCATAAGCTCCCCTAATAGTAATTGCATGTGAACCAATAGTACTTAATTACTCATTTATCCGATTAATTGCCCGATTGGTCAATTTAATATCTAGAAATTAACTATTATCGAAATAAATATAGATTTTCACTAACATTAATATTCCCAATGTAATGGAAATATATTTATCAATAATTATTCATCATTAATATTATAATTCACAATATTGACAACCAGATCGTTCCTAGAAAAGAGGGAGTTTTTCAATAAGGATTTCTCTTTATTAGCGCGCAATTAAATAACATAACCCCTTTACTCGACAGAACTTTCTAGACATTGTCAATAATGCAAATAATGATATGAATAACTTTGTCGTCTCATTTATTGATTTAATAATATAAAATATTATGCAGATGATACTGTGAAAATAATGTAATCAATAATATGAGATACTATGCAACAACTACTGTGACAATTATTGAATAAAACAGAGTGACTTCTTACGTAAGCATCAATAATCAGAGATACTGTGTAATACCGTGTGCTACTGTGCAATAACATGTATTACTGTACTTTTATCACCAGGTATTTCAACAGTTTAACGGTAAAAGTCTTGTCGTTATTTTATGAAAAGCTTATTTTTGTCGCTTTCTATATCTAACAGTTATTCTGTTGTGGGGTCCACCAATGATTGCGCCGTCGTACGAATTTTCTCCGACACAACGAATATTTTATGACAACTTACGTACTTTGTAAAATTTTCACATACCACCCTTAACTTTAACATTGTATTAATTTACTGAATAGAATAATAATTATAAGAAAAAATGAATACTTTTATTTCATAAAATTCAGAGTCTTACAATGGAATTAATTATTTGGCAACTACAGTTTAATACTTCAGAACCTAGAAAAATAAAAATAAAAAATTTGTCCAATACGACGGCGTTTCCTTATTGGCATATAGTCCACAGTATTAAACTGCGGACAACATTTATTTAAAAACGACATTGTTTCCCAATTGGTGTGTCATATTTAGCGTCTGCGGTTTAATACTACGGACGATAGACTTTTACAAGGAGGATATTTTGGTCATCTGTCTCATCTACATTATTAAACTGCGGAATACTGTAAACTAAACTACGAACGAGTCCTCTATTAAACCGTTAGATAATCAGATGGACGATCACGATGTGTTGTAAGGCTATCCTTAAGTTGACAACGTTGACTATGGATCGATCCCTAGTAAACACAACAAATAGCCAGAAACAGTAGAATCTTGCTATTTCAACTCATTAATCTACTACGGCGGCCAAGAATTAATTTATTCTCCAAATAGCCAAAAAAAAAATTTATCCTCATTCTGCAAGTACAACACCTTTTTATCAGTTAACAACTTTGATCTGTATAAACAAATATATTGCATAATCAAGACTGCATGTTACGTTTGGATTGAGGAAATAGAATTGAAGAAAGAATGAAATAAAAATAATGTATTTGATGATCATTTTGGAGAATAAATCATTCCAATGAAATGAAAATTTATTTCATCCTTTTATTTTTTATTATTCCATGTGGAGAAGGCGGAATAAAATTCATTCCAATAGAATTGATATGTGATAATTTTGTCATTATATGATAACACCCACCACTAACAACAATCAAACATACACTTCAAATACCTTAAAATTATTTCATTTCATTCTCTATTCTATTCCTTCGATCCAAACGCAACATTAAAGTGTTTTATCCTTGACCAGTTTAAGAAAGATGGAGATGATGATTCCAATGGAAGCAATTCAAATAGTGCTTCACGAGGAAACTGGTGGCAGGGTATGTTAATGTCTTGTGGAGTTATTTAAAAGAGGAAACCGGAGCTCAGTAGTCCCTTAAAATTGGTGCTCGACAATTGAACCTTGTCTATATTAATTGTTGTGTCGAATGTAAGAAAGTACAACTTGTGAAGCTAGACTGCTTAGCTCCTGCCATCCCTATTTCTAAAGGATAATTTTTAATAGGATAAATTTGTTAACTGGAACCAAATGAGTTGGTTAACCATTTTTATTTATTCAAGTTGGTTAAAGTTTGGACCCATATTTTTTAAAACAAATATAGTTCTGAACCAGTTAACAATTTTTTAACCCATATTTCATTCCGATCCAAATCGAAAAGTTCTTTTCTCATCAACAATGTTATATATTATGAAAATTTCCAGTCAAATTATAATTCTAAAATACTATGCATTAGATAAGTAAGAATTATAAAAGACCCACTTTAATTTATTATATCTTATCACAAACATTTTTATATTGATCCTAATTTAATTTTATCGAAATTCAAATTTGTCAAATATTTGTTGAAATATATATCATTTTAATAATAATAATAAATATCAATCATTAATATGATTTACAACCGTAACGCATTTCTATTAGTATTGATAACAAATGATGAATATACAACTGTCACCAAAAGTCGGTCCAAAATTTCCATCAATAATTATAGTTTTGCCAGATCAACCTCTTGAATTTGAAGATTGCCCAAATAGAAGTACCATAAACCATGCTATATGTAACACTCCCTTTCCGAAATAGAAAGGGAGGTTACTTAAAACATAACAAAACTGATGAATTTAATAATAAGGCTCAAAATCACAAAAGAATAATCTTAATAACTGATAAATACTATAAGTCAACCATAATAAATCTCAAACTGTCTCAAACCACAATATAAAATAATTATTACAACTCTAAATAAACTGACACATCAAGTCTGAACAGAATATTCATAAATCATTGGAATGAATGGAGCTCTCATCACACTTGCAATTGATCCCCCTGATTAACTACTGGAAGAAAACACAGCATGAGCCAATTGCCCAGTACGGATATAGAATAAAAGAATGATGAAACAAAATAACTAACACAATTTAATGAACTGAACTGAAACGAACAAAATTAACACAACGAAATAATAGGCTGAATCAAATGGTTGGGTGTTATTTCATACCGAGCTCAAAAATATACCTTGCCACACAGACAAGTCAAAATAATGCCACACAGGCAAGTCAAATAATGCCACACAGGCAAGTTACACACATTGGACCGCGAATCCAATGTATGTAAAATCGGAAGGCGTGTTTGACACAAACATCACCAATCCGTAGAACAAAACAGAACAGAAAACTAGGGTCGACCCATACGCCTCCCACAATAAAACACCAAATGGCCAACTCCCACCGGAGCACAAAACGGAGACGATGTGGACTGATCACACTGCCACGGAAAGTGTCATGCCTCGGTGCCAAGAGGACATGCCTGTGGTACCCCCCACAGGTGGTTATAGCTCAGGTATACCCTACGGTATATTTTAACAAGGATACCATGTCACAACACATACGACACAATATCAACACAAAGGGTTCTAATATGTACATGTTAAACTGAAATGAATCATCAACTCAAAGTCCCTAAAAATTCTAACATGCACATTACTATAAATATCAAAATAAATTTAGACATGTTGGACTAGTCTAAAGAGTACAAATATGAGATCCAACTATGAATGCCGAACGAAACTATCATAGACAATACTAAATTTCGAAACGAATAACGAAACGAACAAATCAAAAACAAAAGAGTCTCACTGAAAGAGTACGGAATCCGTATCTGGATTAAGCAATGTAATACCCAAAGTATATTCCAAAAATACTCCTTAAATTTCCTTCGCCCGAACTAATTACATAAAATAATAATAATTAATATAAGTACAATTACTAAAATATTATTCCCACTTTCAATGTTTATTCTCCTAATTCTTAATTTCAAGATTAGTTATTCAAGGTGACCAAAATAAACATACTGACTTGATTTTGGCTAATAACATTATAATTTATTTTTATTTTATTTTCTCATCTTTTCTTTTTTTTAGAACAAACAGTATTACTATTATATATATAAACATTATGAATCTTATTTTATAAAAGATGTAAACTTTTCAAATTATATATATATATATATATTCATTAACCGTGTTCTATATATATATATAATACCAACTTGCCAACGAATTTCATATATATATATATATATATATACACAATAACCAAACAACAATCAGCAGGACATTATCTAGACTTCAATTGATCAACCCAAGAATTCATGCTACACAAACAAAATTCAGAAGACACATAAAAGAAAAGCACCTGATTTGTTTGTTGTTCTTAATTACTGTCGTCGCTGCTTCTTCTTCTTTTCTCTCAATTTTTATCAGACGTGATGATGAGTAAATTAGGTTTTAAACATTTGTTCACTTAAAAACAGATTTTATTAATTAATATATTTATAATTAACTCTCCAATTTTTAATAGAATTTTAAAATTACAAAATTTTAAATTAGATCCAATTAGTTTTAAAGCCCAATTTTACCAATTAATTTATCCACACTTATTAATATTTATTAGCCCATATAAATTAAATACTAGTTTGACCCAAAATAAATGATATCCAAAAATATGTTTTAAAACAAGGTAATTTTTTATTATTTAATATTATTTTTTTTCGGGTATTACACTATATATAACATTAAATTATTTTTTTTATTTATTTAGATTTTCTGGCAAGCACAAAGACAACTGATTTCATTGGATATTAATAATTTCAATTTAAAATTTTATTAGTATAGTTTTTAGCATTTTATTATTTATATTAATAATTTTTATATCATATTATTACTTAATTAATTTAATTGTGACGATCACAATTTTATTTTTCAAAAGTTCTGTTTAAAAGTCAAAACATCTTAAAATGATTAATATGGTTTTGAACCATAACCATATAGTTTTAACCCATATTAAAAATGGTTAATATGGTTTTAGTTCTTAAATTGAACCATAACCATATTTTGAAAACCAAAACCAACTCATAATCATATTTTGTCAGGCATACTTGCCTCCATAATATCCAAACTCTCATCCAAATATCGAGGGTTGGTTGAATCTTCTCTACAACTAATTACTAGCTTATTTTGTAGGTTAAGGGGCATGTTCGATAATGACTTATTTTAAATGACTTATAAGTTCTTTTAAGTTGTGACTTATAAGTAAAAGTGTTCGGCGTCAATTTCACTTATAAGTCAAAAATTGTTAAAATAAGTTATGAAGGTGATCGGCTTATAATGACTTATAAGTTAAAATAAATGTAAAGATTACTAAAAAGGACATTAATAAAAAAGGACAAAATAGACATTGCATTTGGTCAAACTAACTTTTTTTAAAATGACTTAAGTCATTTTAAAATAAGTTGCAAATACTTAATTTTTTTGACTTAAAACTCAACTTATAAATAGAAAAATAAGTCACTTCCGAACAGGTGAATAGTAACAAATTACTTATAAAACCAACTTATAAGTCATTCTCGATCAGGATCTTAATCATCAATATACATTGACTTTTATGATAATCTCCAAATTAGTTGACCCTGTTGATTGTTAACCATTTTGCAGGTACGGTTAACATATATAATATGGTCAAATATTATATTGATCCTAATTTAATCTCCAAATTAGTTGACTTTTAATTTATTATATCTTATCACAAACATTTTTATATTGATCCTAATTTAATTTTATCGAAATTCAAATTTGTCAAATATTTGTTGAAATATATATCATTTTAATAATAATAATAAATATCAATCATTAATATGATTTACAACCGTAACGCATTTCTATTAGTATTGATAACAAATGATGAATATACAACTGTCACCAAAAGTCGGTCCAAAATTTCCATCAATAATTATAGTTTTGCCAGATCAACCTCTTGAATTTGAAGATTGCCCAAATAGAAGTACCATAAACCATGCTATATGTAACACCCCTTTCCGAAATAGAAAGAGAGGTTACTTAAAACATAACAAAACTGATGAATTTAATAACAAGTGTGACAACCCCAAAATAGGTTCATTCCATCCAACCCATTCTGAGTCGCCAAATACATGGTACAGAAAACAACTACAACTTTATTACAACAATTGTCGTGCAAAATACAACAACACATATGCTGTGAGTTTGTATACAAATATATATCAACTGTGACTCATGTCCCAACCGTGAACAGCAGCTCATAATGACACCTTACATAAAGGTGTAGTCGAAAACTGTTTTAGAAATTAAAATCTTTGGGAAGTGCTCAAGGAAACCTTCGTACATGGGAGGCCATGCTTCTAGGTTATGATAGATATCATATGGCCACAGAATTATCCTTGGTTGACCCAATAGACCCCAAAGAAAAACAAGAAGATTACTATCATATTCTTCCCAATGGCGAGTCTTCTCTTAACATATCATTATCTCCACTGTCTCTAATTGAGAGTTATATTTCAAATAGACTCCAAGATCATATAAATAGTGCTGGTAGATATACTCAGCAAGTGGATAGGCACATTCATGTCTTATGATGACATGAGGTGGTATGTCATTAGACATCTTTTATGACAGTGGCAAAACACCCTTCCAACGTTGGGTTCGCTTCACCCTAGTTGATTCGCCAAATATAACTACTAAATGATGACCACCGTTCTATTCCCCTGTTATGCCCCGCTCGACCCAGCTACACTCGTATTACCTGAAAGGAATTGTGAAGCAAAAGGGTGAGCACAACTAGCTCAGTAAAGAATGTCATGACTAAAGATAAATAAATTATCAATAGCCTTCAGCAGTAATAAATCAGAGATTTAGAACATATGGTATATGATAAAAAAAAAATTCAACCATAGTTGCAGCGGAACGAGCAATCCATTAGAAGAGTCAAATAGACCATAAAATCTATTATCTTCTTCATGTTAAAAGTCCACCAACAATATTTTATCCCTGTAACATCAATCAACAATTCCTTTCCACAATCATATGAATAACTCATAACCATAAGTGTGTTTATAAATTCTTCTTCTCATCTAGGACGAAGATAATTTACATCACCTGTCTTTACCTGAAACATCAAAGATCATGGTTATACCAAATCACAGTTCCTGTTCATAATCATACTAATAAATTCATCTTTGCACTACGGTCAAAGATATACATCAACAAGTCATCTTTGCACTACGGGCCAAAGATATTCCTCAACAATTCATCTTTGCACTACATGCCAAAGATATTCCTCAACAATTCATCTTTGCACTACAGGCCAAAGATATTCCTCAACAGTTCATATTTATATTCAAGACCAATAAAACTTTCATCACTTATTTTCACCTGAACCACCAAAGATGTTAGTTAAGTTCACAATTCATATTTATAATAACATGAATTAACAATTCCTTCTTGCCACAAGGCTTAATAGATCGTTTACTCAATATCCTTACCCCAAGGCTGAAGATATTCAAGTGTAATGACAATGATCATAACAATCAGTTGTCTACCTTTGCACTACGTGCCAAAGATATTCAACTATAAAACCAATCGCTGAGACTCAGCTAAATAAACCATCCCCGCACTACGGCTAAGGATATTCATTAGTATCACCAATGGTCATGATCATGTAATACACCTGTCCATCTTCGCACTACGGGTTAAGGCTATCAAATAACAGATCAATAATACTTCATAACAACTGATTTTGAACCAGAACTCAAAAATAACGATCAAAACATGGATACAATCAAAGATAGTAGCCAAAATAGATATTTTGGACAAAAAGAAGAAATTTCATTTTTCGATGAATAGTGCCGTATTCGTGAATAGTATCGTATACGTGAATAGTAACTCCGACACCAAAAGATAGAAATTTCACAAAAACATCATCACGCTTCATGAATAGTACTCGTGAATAGTAACTCATGAATAGTAACTCGTGAATAGTAACTCATGAATAGTAACCCCGACATGAAAAAGTTCCAAATTTGATTAAAAAGTTCACCAATATTTCGGCATAATGATATTGAAGAAGATAATATCATTTAAGAAGAAACAACATCCCTTACCTCAAACGAGCAGTACTTCTGACTAGAATAACGTTGAACGAACTTGCACCGTATAGCAATACTCCAAGTATACTCAAAATACTCACAAGAATACGTTCGATAATATAGAGAGAAAACTTCAGTTTCTGGTGTGATTTTCAATTATAACCTAAGCACCCTATTTATAGGAAAATGCTTAGAACACCAAAGCAGAAAATTTAATATAATAATAATATATATTAAAAATTCTTACGCCCATTTTTTTCAGATCTGATTTCAGCTCAATAACATGTGCAAATTGTGCCCAAAAATGTAAAAAACTTTTTGTTATTAAAAACAATTAAAACTTCTAAAAATCAATTATTTCGGAGCTTCGGAACTTCAATAATTCATAATAAATAGCCATTTTGTCAGAAAATTCGAATCTCGCGTGTTTTTATAGGAAATTCAATTCTCTACAACTTTGCAGAAGAAAGTTTTTCCAAATTCCAAACAAAAATTGACCGAAATCCACAAACGGGCGATTTTACAGGCTATAATCAAATTTTCAGTCAAGAAATAGGTCTACCGACACACAAAATCTGTTTTTAATATTTATTGCAACAAAAATACTCTTTCTCTTCATAAACTCATATATCCCACATTTATTGTAAAAATATCACCATTATTATATTATTAAAAATATAATAATATATTTAAATGAATTATTTTATCAAAAAAATATAAAATATTAATTTTCAACAATTATCACATTAAAATTTTCTCCATCTATATCTACATAAAATCAATATTTTCCTCATCATATAAATCAATAATTAATTATTCACAAATAATATTACAGAATCACAGTACTAGCAACCAGGCCGTTCCCAGGAAAGAGGGGCTTTCCAATAAAGATTTCTCCTTACTGGCGCGCAATTAGGTGACCAACCTCTCCTTAGACAGAACTTTCTAGACATTGCCAATAATGTTATCTAATAATATTATTCAGATAATATGAATTATTGCTTCGATAATGAAAAATACTGTGTAGTGACAATTATTGAAACAACAGTAATATAAAATATCAATGCAGCAATTATTGAATCAATAACATAAAATACTGAACAGTAATTACTGTAACAATTATTGAGTAGTGCCTTCTTACGTAAGAATCAATAATTGGTGCAATACCGTGTCCTACTGTGCAACAACGCGTATTACTTTACTTTACCCACCGGGTATTCCAACAGTGTTAATGGTAACCACTACGCCGTTATTTATAAAAACTTTAATTTGTCGTTTTCTTCATCCGACAGTTATTTTGTTACGGGACCCACAAAAGGCTGCGCCGTCGTATGAATATTCCCCGACAGAAAGAATATTCCACGACCAAACGAATATTTCCCGACAACAATGAGTATTTTATAACCACTTGCTTATTTTTGAAAAAAAATTCATATATCACCCTTAACTTTAACCTTCTATCAATTTAACCATTTACTGAATTGTAATTATAAGAAAAATTGAATACTTTTATTTCATAAAATTCGGGGTCTTACAACAAGGCTCAAAGCCACAAAAGAATAATCTTAATAACTGATAAATACTATAAGTCAACCATAATAAATTTTCAACTGTCTCAAACCACAATATAAAATAATTATTATAACTCCAAATAAACTGACATATCAAGTCTGAACAAAATATTCCTAAATCATTGGAATGAATGGAGCTCTCATCACACTTGCCCTTGATCCCCCTGATTACCTGCTGGAAGAAAACACAGCATGAGCCAATTGCCCATTACGGATATAGAATAAAAGAATGATGAAATGAAATAACTAACACAATTTAATGAACTGAACTAAAACAAACAAAATTAACACAACGAAATAGTAGGCTGAATCAAATGGCTGGGTGTTATTTCATACCGAGCTCAAAAATATACCTTGCCACACAGACAAGTCAAAATAATGTCACACAGGCAAGTCAAATAATGCCACACAGGCAAGTTACACACATTGGACCGCGAATCCAATGTATGTAAAATCGGAAGGCGTGTTTGACACAAACATCACCAATCCGTAGAACAGAACAGAATAGAAAACTAGGGTCGACCCATACGCCTCCCACAACAAAACACCAAATGGCCAACTCCCACCGGGGCAAAAAACGGAGACGCCGTGGACTGATCACACCGCCAAAGAAAGTGTCATGCCTCGGTGCCAAGAGGACATGCATGTGGTACCCCCACAGGTGGTTATAGCTCAGGTATACCCTATGGTATATTTTAACAAGGATACCATGTCACAACACATGCGACACAATATCAACACAAAGAGTTCTAATATGTACATGCTAAACTGAAATGAATCATCAACTCAAAGTCCCCAAAAATTCTAACATGCACATTACTATAAATATCAAAATAAATTTAGACATGTTGGACTAGTCTAAAGAGTACAAATATGAGTTTCAACTATGAACGCCAAACGAAACTATCATAATGAATTGACAAGGAATAATTATGAGAGACAATACTAAATTTTAAAACGAATAACGAAACGAACAAATCAAAAATAAAAGAGTCTCACTGAAAGAGTACAGAATCCGTACCTGGATTAAGCAATGTAATACCCAAAGTATATTCCAAAAATACTCCTTAAATTTCCTTCACCCGAACTAATTACATAAAATAATAATAATTAATGTAAGTACAATTACTGAAATATTATTCCCACTTTCAATGTTTATTCTCCTAATTCTTAATTTCAAGATTAGTTAGTCATGGTGACCAAAATAAACATACTGACTTGATTTTGGCTGATAACATTATAATTTATTTTTATTTTATTTTCTCTTCTTTTCTTTTTTTTAGAACAAACAGTATTACTATTATATATATATAAACATCATGAATCTTATTTTATAAACGATGTAAACTTTTCAAATTATATATATATATATATATATACACACAATAACCAAACAACAATCAGTAGTGCTCCATCTCAATATTAACGAATTTAATATATATATATATATATATATATATATATATATATATATATATATGGGTCAGGATCAGGTAAGGACTCCCTTACTTTGTTAAAATGCGGACTTTTTTTTTGATTTTTTTGGTTTATTTTTTAAAACAACTAAAAAAAATATTTAATATTTTATGGAACTGAAATTTTTTCATAATACAGTGTTTTGGATGTGATTTAGGTACGTATAACAAAAATATGTATGTACAGTTTGGGCAGACTGTACCACCACTTTTTGGTATAGGTATTCAAAACACGCCCAAAACATTATATTATGGAAAAATTTCAGTTCCATAAAATATTAAATATTTTTTTAGTTGTTTTAAAAAAAACCAAAAAAAATCAAAAAAAAAGGTCCGCATTTTAACAAAGTAAGGGAGTCCTTACCTGATCCTGTCTGTATATATATATATATATATATATAATAAGCCAATCAACAATCAGCAGGACATTATCTAGACTTCAATTGATCAACCCAAGAATTCATGCTACACAAAATTCAGAAGACACATAAAAGAAAAGTACCTGATTTGTTTGTTGTTCTTAATTATTGTCGCCACTGCCTTTTCTTCTTTTCTCTCAATTTTTATCAGACGTGATGTTGAGTAAATTAGGTTTTAAACATTTGTTCACTTAAAAAATAGATTTTATTAATTAATATATTTATAATTAACTCTCTAATTTTTAATAGGATTTTAAAATTACAAAATTTTAAATTAGATCCAATTAGTTTTAAAGCCCAATTTTACCAATTAATTTATCCACACTTATTAATATTTATTAGCCCATATAAATTAAATACTAGTTTGACCCAAAATAAATGATATTCAAAAATATGTTTTAAAACAAGGTAATTTTTTATTATTTAATATTATTAATATTTGTTTTCGGGTATTACACTATATATAACATTAAATTATTTTTTTATTTATTTAGATTTTCTGGCAGGCACAAAGACAACTGATTTCATTGGATATTAATAATTTCAATTTAAAATTTTATTAGTTTAGTTTTTTAGCATTTTATTATTTATATTAATAATTTTTATATCATATTATTACTTAATTAATTTAATTGTGACGATCACAATTTTATTTTTCAAAAATTCTGTTTAAAAGTCAAAACATCTTAAAATGATTAATATGGTTAATATGGTTTTGAATCATAACCATATAGTTCCAACCTATATTAAAAATGGTTAATATGGTTTTAGTTCTTAAATTGAACTATAACCATATTTTGAAAATCAAAACCAACTCATAATCATATTTTGTCAGGCATACTTGCCTCCATAATATCCAAACTCTCATCTAAATATCGAGGGTTGGTTGAATCTTCTCTACAACTAATTACTAGCTTATTTTGTAGGTTAAGGGGCATGTTCGGTAATGACTTATTTTAAATGACTTATAAGTTATTTTAAGTTGTGACTTATAAGTAAAAGTGTTCGGCATCAATTTCATTTATAAGTCAAAAATTGTTAAAATAAGTTATGAAGGTGATCGACTCATAATGACTTATAAGTTAAAATAAATGTAAAGATTACTAAAAAGGACATTAATAAAAAAGGACAAAATAGACATTACATTTGGTCAAACTAACTTTTTTTAAAATGACTTAAGTCATTTTAAAATAAGTTGCAAATACTTATTTTTTTTGACTTAAAACTCAACTTATAAATAGAAAAATAAATCACTTCCGAACAGGTAAATAGTAACAAATTACTTATAAAACCAACTTATAAGTCATTCTCGATCAGGATCTTAATCATCAATATACATTGACTTTTATGATAATCTCCAAATTAGTTGAACCTGTTGATTGTTAACCATTTTGCAGGTACGATTAACATATATAATATGGTCTACTATGTATTATGCAACATGTAATAACACAATAGAGGAGCCTGCCAGGACTTGCAAAGCTTCTTATATAAAGTATATAATCTTATTCTTACGGCTAATCTCACACACACACACACACACACACACATATATATATATATATATACACACACACACACACACAGAGCTTAATGGAGATGTTAGAATATTTTATTCCTTATGTGGCCTTTACTATTTATGTAATTATTGAACTTACATATTGTATTAATTTAATAACTTTATTTATGGGTTTGGTAATTAATTATGTGGCCTATAAATAATATTCTTAATAGTATTTGGCATAATGGGCACTAGGGTTTCATAATCTTGATGGACGATTTTGACTCTTAGCTATTCTATAAATAAAACAGTTAGGGTTTGGTCCAGTTGTCGTTTCAAGAATTTTATACACACCTATACATCCATCCTAAGATTGAGAGAGGCAATTGAAGACCTTCACCCTTAAGCGCAGCGGAAGAGTGATACAAGATGACTTCTCTCAATTCATGTAAGTATTTAATATTATGATTACTGATTTTATTTTATTCTATGCAATAACACGTTCCTGTATAATTTATTCAACATCTGGTATCAGAGCTATGGTTACGTTATTGTATAGAATAAATTATTTATGTTATTATGCTATAAATTTTAATTCTACATAACCTATTTATTGGTATAATATAAAATTATACGGTATGTTTCATGAAAAACAATTTCTGAAAGTAACGCAAATCTGCTAATTAGCAAATACATGGTGAATGTAAGCCTAGTATGCCAAAAGTATTATTATATATATATGACTAAAAGACAATTTGCACCCCAAACTTTACACCGTTGTTGACTTTTGCATCCCAAACCGAAAAAGGTGTCTAAGTACACCCCAAACTTCATTATACGTTACAAAACACACACTTTCTTCACTTAATCAGTCAAAACTGACCGGCTAAGGTTGTAACACAAGTTTGGGGTACAAATTTTCTTTTAGTCTTAAAAATTGGCAAAAATAATTAATTTTAAATAAAATAAAATAATTTTAAAATAAAATAATTAAAATAATAAAATTTAAAAAAATATTTGGAATTAATAATTAATTTTTAAAAAAAACATAATTGTAAAATAGAATTTTTTTTGTGAAAAAATATGTTTTTGCAAAAAAAAATCTGTTTTTACACAAAAAATTTAAAAACAATTTTGTTTTTACAAAAATTGTACAATAAAGACTAAAAGACGATTTGCACCCCAAATTTTACACCGTTGTTGACTTTTGCACCCCAAACTAAAAAAAGTGTCTAAGTACACCCTAAACTTCATTATACGTAACAAAACGCACACTTTCTTCATTTAACCGGTCAAAAGTGATCGGCTAAGGCTGTAACACAAGTTTGGGGTGCAAATTATCTTTTAGTCTTAAAAATTGGCAAAAATAATTAATTTTAAATAAAATAATTAATTTTAAAATAAAATAATTAAAATAAATATTTGGAATTAATAATTAACTTTTTTTAAAACAATTTTTGTTAAATACAGAATTTTAAAATAGAATTTTTTTTGTAAAAAATTATATTTTACAAAAAAAAAATATGTTTTTACAAAAAAAAAATTAAAAAAAATTCCGTTTTTACAAAAATTGTAAAATAAATTTGAGTTTTACAAAATTGTAAAATACAATTTTTTTATAAAAAAAATTCTATTTTTATAAAAATTATAAAATAAAATTGTATTTTACAAAATTGTAAAATACCATTTTTTACAAAATTGTGTTTAAAAACAGAATTTTTTAAAAACTTGTAAAATAAAATTCTATTTTTAAAAATTAAAAAAATATTTTAATTTTGTTTGTAGACAAATTGTTTTTAAAAATTTGTTTTTATAATTTTTTTTTTAAAATTATGTGAATTTAAATTTTGTTTTTGTTTTTAAAAAAGTTTTTTTACAATTCTATTTTTGAAAAAATCTGTTTTTAAAAACAAAAACAGAATTTAAATTCTATTTTTACATTATATTTGTAAAAACAGAAGTTTTTTTTTAAAATTATTTTTGTAAAAATAGAATTTTTAAACATAATTGTAAAATTTTGTAAAAAAAATTCTGTTTTTACAAAAAAATGTAAAAACAGAATTTAAATTCTGTTTTTGTTTTTAAAAACAAATTTTTTTAAAACAGAATTGTAAAAAAAACTATTTTTAAAAACAAATACAAAATTTAAATTCACAGAATTTTTAATTTTTTTTTTGTAAAAACAGTTTTTTTTTTAAAAAAATTGTCTACAAACAAAATTAAAATAAATTTTTAGTTTTTATAAACAAAATTTTATTTTACAAGTTTTTTAAAAAATTCTGTTTTTAAACACAATTTTGTAAAAAATGGTATTTTACAATTTTGTAAAACACAATTTTATTTTACAATTTTTGTAAAAACTGATTTTTTTTATAAAAAAAAATTATTTTACATTTTTGTAAAACAAAAATTCATTTTACAATTTTTGTAAAAACAAAATCGTTTTTAAATTTTTTGCGTAAAAACATATTTTTTTTTGTAATAACATATTTTTTACAAAAAAAATTCTGTTTTACTATTCTGTTTTTTAAAAAAATTGGTTTAAAAAAATTAATTATTAATTCCAAATATTTTTTTAATTTTATTATTTTAATTATTTTATTTTAAAATTATTTTATTTTATTTAAAATTAATTATTTTTGCCAATTTTTTTAGACTAAAAGACAATTTGCACATCAAATTTGTGTTACAGCCTTAGCCGGTCACTTTTGACCGGTTAAGTGAAGAAAGTATGCGTTTTGTTACGTATAATGAAGTTTGAGGTGTACTTAGACACCTTTTTCGGTTTGGTGTGCAAAAGTCAACAACGTTGTAAAGTTTGGGGTGCAAATTGTCTTTTAGTATATATATATATATATATATACAGACAGGATCAGGTAAGGGCTCCCTTACTTTGTTAAAATGCGGACTTTTTTTTTTTGATTTTTTTTGGTTTTTTTTAAAACAACTAAAAAAAATATTTAATATTTTATGGAACTGAAATTTTTCCATAATATAATGTTTTGGGCGTGTTTTGAATACCTATACCAAAAAGTGGTGGTACAGTCTGCCCAGACTGTACATACATATTTTTGTTATACGTACCCAAATCACATCCAAAACACTGTATTATGAAAAAATTTCAGTTCCATAAAATATTAAATATTTTTTTTAGTTGTTTTAAAAAAAAAAGACCAAAAAAAATCAAAAAAAAATGTCCGCATTTTAACAAAGTAAGGAAGTCCTTACCTGATCTTGACCCTATATATATATATATATATATATATATGCAATATATTATATAAGTTCATTGCAGTATATATATTTATTTTCATTTTAAGTTTTATTGTTCATAATGTTATGCGTGAACAGGAATATAAATATTAAAATAATATATATTAAATTTTATTATTTATTATGTTTAGATACTATTATGATATTCTTATGCCCTCACGTATTCGTGTTAAAATTAACGTGATTATTTTATAATCAATTTATGTTCATAATTATATATTTTAATTTAAAATTTTGAACATGCTGTGATATATTATTAGGGTTTTTAAGTTGTTACATGTAAATTTTAAATAATGTTATTTTCAAACTTGATTAATATGTTTAAAGAAAATTGAGTTTGATCATAATAATTTACATGTATGCATGACTCTTTTATTGTTAAAATTAATAATCAACCCAACGGAGGGTTATTAATTGAAACAATTAAAGATTAAGAAAAGTCACATAATGTTACTTTTAATAAATGAATATTTTAATTTTACCCAAAGGAAAATTAGAATTAGAATTTTTTAAATGGAATTTTATTGCATAAGTAACATGTTTATTTCGTTTTCTGCCCAACGGTGATACGTGGATAAATGTGTTGTGCATTATTATATGGGGATGTTATTAGTATATTATTAATTGGACCAACGAAAAATTAATAATTATGCACCAACATCTCATTAAAATCTATTTTTAGGTGTTGTAAATAGATTTTATATAACTAACTGCTTGCCCTACAGTTGGTTTTTATTATGATTAATTATTAATTATTGTTGTACATTATGGATTTCATCTAGTTTTTTGTAAGCATGTTTATGAGCTTGATTATGTTTCAACATTGACTCCAACTAGTATTTCTGGGTATCTCTCTGTAATTGAAACCTTGAATGAAGCTAATTTTATTGTTTGAAAAGTTTAAGTGAAAATTGTTCTCGGCACTATGGTTTTGGACTATGCACTACGAGTGGATCATCCTGCTCCACTTACAACTACTAGCTCAATTGAGCAAAAGGATATTTATGAAAGTGGGAGCGATCCAACTGCATGTCTCTTATGATTATGAAAAACTTTATCACGACAGCTATTCGAGGAGTCATTCTTGACTTTGAGAATGTTAAAGAGTACTTAACTTCAGTCGAGTAACAATTTAAGGGTTCTTCTAAAACTCATGCAAGTACCCTTATTTTGAAAATGCTTATTATCAAGTATGATGGGGTTAGGGGGGTGCACGAACACATTATGATGATGAACGACATGACTTTTAAATTAAAGATGAAGAAAGGCTTAAGGTTGAAAAACCTAATGTTGTTTATTTGACTACCATTGGATCTTATAAGAAGAAGGCTTATAAAAATGGCAAGGTTTTAAGAATAAGGATAAACCAATTTCTACCAAAATAAATAAGGCAAAATTATTCAGGTAACAACTCTGAGACATGTCCTAAATGTCAGTGACATTCAGAAAGAATGCTCTAAATTAAGAGAATGACTTAAAAAGAAAGGTATATCGTCCTTCAATTATGTAACTTATGAATACTTTCTAATTATGTTCCTTCTAATACATGGTGGCTTAACACAGATGCTATGGTTCACATTACTAATTCATTGCATGGATTCCTTTCAAAGAAGACACTCCAAAAAAGGAGGAAAGAACCATTAAAGTTGGCAATAGAGAGTCTATACAAGTTGAAGCTGTATGAACTCTTCCTTTAGTTTTTGAGAGTGGTTTCATCTTGTATTAATATGATACACTTTATGTTCCCAGTATGACACGAAATTTAATTTTTGTATCTAAACTTGACGTTGATGGATTTTCGTTTAAGTTTGGGAATAATAAAATAATTATTTATCATTACTCTCATGTTATTGGTTCTAGCTCTTTAGAGGGAAACCTCTATAAGATAAATTTGGACAATGTCTTTGCTGAATTCTTGTTAACAATGAATGTGACAGAAAATATCTTTAAAAGTGGAAATAAGAGAAAACTAGATAATGAGAATTCTTCAAAATTGTGGCATCAACGCTTAGGCCATATTTCAAAAGACAGAAAGCAATGTCTTATAAAGCATGGAATTCTTCATTCACTAGATTTTTCTGATCTTGACCATTGTATTGAATGTATAAAAGGAAAATTTATGAAAGGTAATAAGAAAGGAGTAACTAAAAGTAGTGCACTTCTTGAGGTGATTCACACTGATATATGTGGACCATTTTCTCCAGAAATTAGTGGACATAAATCTTTCATTACGTTCATTGATGACTATTATCGTTATACTTATGTGTACCCTTATGGATATGGTACGTAGTATGTTATGCAATTCTAGCTTACCTGTGTTTTTGTGGACCGAGGCATTAAAGACATATGTTCATATTTTAAATCGGGTTCCTAGCAAATCTGTCCCTAACACTCCTTATGAAATTTGGACAGGTAGAAAACCTAGTTTAAAATACTTACGGGTGTGGGGCTGTCTAGCCGAGGCTAAGATTTTTAATCCACAAATAAAGAAACTTGATTATAAAACCATTAGTTTCCATTTCATTAGATATCCTGAGAGATCTAAGGGCTTTCGATTTTACTGTCCCTCGCATACCACTAAAATTGTTGAGGCTAGGCATGCAGAGTTTTTTTAGAGAATGGTGATTTAAGTGGGAGTGGTGAGCCTAGAAAAATTGATTTTGAAGAAAATATGTTTTATGTTTCTAATCCTGTAATTCAAGAGGGTGAGGCACAACAACCTCATATTGAGGCGAGTGATGGCCCCGAGATAGCTAAGCCACCACCTAATGTTGAACCCCACATTATTGAAAATCATATTCCTACAATTGTGTAGCCTTTACGTAAGTCCGAAAGACCTAGAAAGCCTATTAATTTTGATGATTTTATAACCTATCTTAATGAGATTGACTATGATTCAAGTAAGATTAATGATTCTATCTCCTATAAAGATGCCATTACGAGTGCTCAATCAACTCAATGGCTTGAAGCCATGAATGATGAGTTGAAATCAATGGAGCTTAATAACGTTTGGGATCTTGAGGAATTACCAAAAGGTTTCAAACCTGTTGGTTGCAAGTGGGTCTATAAGACCAAATTAGATCCTAAAGGGAACATTGAAAGGAATAAAGCTAGATTGGTTGCTAAGGGTTCACTCAAAATTAGGAAGGTGTGGATTATAATGAAACTTTCTTTCCAGTATCTAGGAAAGATTAATTTAGAATATTCATGGATTTAGTAGCTCATTATGATTTAGAGTTACATCAGATGGATGTTAAAACTACATTCCTTAATGGTAACTTGCATGAGAATGTCTATATGGCATAAACAGAAGTTTTTTGGTTAAAGGCAAGGAACATATGGTATGTAGACTTAAGAAGTCCATATATGGGTTAAAACAGGCTTCTCGACAATGGTATCTTAAGTTTCACGAGGTGTTGAGTAATTTTGATTTTAAGAAGAAAAAAAAATAGTGGATCAATGTATATATATACTTGAAGGCCAGTGGGAGTAAATTTTTTATTCTTGTTTTGTATGTTGATTATATACTACTTGCAAGTAATAACTTAGACATGTTGCATGAGACCAAACATTTTTTTCCTGGAAATTTCGATATGAAGGATCTCGGTGAAACCTCTTATGTTATAGGTATTGAAATTCATCGAGATAAGTCTCGTGGGATGTTAGAATTGTCCCAAAGAGCTTATATTGACAAAGTTTTTAACAAATACAACAAACAAAATTGCTCCCCTACTGTCGCCCCTGGTTTTAAGGGTGACAAATTTGGTTCATATCAATGTCCTAAGAATCAACCTGAACGTGAAAAAATGAATCTTATTCCCTATGCTTCTGTGCTTGGGAGTCTTATGTATGCTCAAGTTCGTACACGTCCAGATATAGCGTATATAACTGGCATGCTTGACGTTACCAGTCAAATCCAAGTTTGGAACATTGGAAAGCAGCCAAAAGGTTTTACGTTATTTACAGGGTATTAAGGATATTATGCTTACATTTAGAAAAACAGATAACTTTAAAATTGTTGGTTATTCTGATTCTGATTTTGCTAAGTGTAAAGACGAAAAGAAATCTACATTAGGGTACATCTTTATGCTTTCAGGAGGCCCTATTTCGTGAAAAATTCATAAGTAGGAGTTAACTACCACTTCCACGATGATAGCAGAATATGTGGCTTGTTACCATGCTACTTGTCACGCCTTATTATTAAGGAATCTTATTTCAGGACTTAAGATTGTAGATTCCATTTCAAGGCCATTGAAAGTATTTTATGATAATGATTATGCTGTTAGTTTTTCCAACATCACCATTTCGAGTGGTGCTGAACTATACCTCGACACTAAGTACTTATTTGTCAGGGAAAGAATTGAAGATCAAAACGTTGTCATTAAATATATTAGTATGCATGATATGTTAGCGGATCCATTTACGAAAGGTTTACCACTCAAGCTCTATTTAGAGCATGTTGCCAGCATGGGTTTAACTGGTAGTCTTAATTAGTAAGTTATTATGATATAAGACAACAATTTTGAGCTCGTTGTTTTGAACTTCACATTATGTTTATGGTTTGATATTCTCTTTATTGTGCACACTTGAGAACTTGTGAGAAAACGGTACAGTTATGTTTTGGACCATATGAATGAGTTTAATCTATTACCACTTATGTAAACTCTATTCATACTTGTTATGCTTAATGTTAATCTTTGTTTTAATAAAAGTACTAATTGTGTAACTAATGGGGATCTTGTGTTAATAGTAACACAAAGATTGTATTAATTCGCATTGGTATTTTTATTTGAACAGGATGTAGACATTAAATTAATACTTGGCCAAATTAATGATTGTAAGCGTTATGTTTTGTATATAAATAGTACTTCGGCCAAGTGGGAGAATGTTAGAATATTTTAATCCTTATGTGGCCTTTACTATTTGTGTAATTATTGGGCTTACATATTGTATTAATTTAATTACTTTATTTATGGGTTTGGTAATTAATTATGTGGCCTATAAATAATATTCTTAATAGTATTTGGAATAATGGGCCCTAGGGTTTCATAATCTTAATGGACGATTTTGACCCTTAGCTATTCTATAAATAAAACCGTTAGGGTTTGGTCCCAGTTGTCGTCTCAAGAATTTTATACACACCTATACATCCATCCTAAGATTGAGAGAGACAATTGAAGACCTTCACCCTTAAGCGCAGCGGAAGTGTTATGATTACTGATTTTATTTTATTCTATGCAATAACACGTTCCTGTATAATTTATTCAACAGGAGATGCACAACTGTGCAGACTCTTAAATGTATACAGTTTACGATCGTAAAGTTAAAGTCATTTTTACGATCGTATAATAGTTACACTACAATCTGAGGATTCAATCAACGTTTCTACAGCTATGATCGTAGAGTGACTACTGTGTAAATTTGGAACTTACACAGCTTTGCACTTCTATTTTGTCATATATATATATATATATATATATATATATATATATATATATATATATATATATATATATATATAGAACGGATCAGGTGAGGGCTCCCTTACTTTGTTAAAATGCGGACTTTTTTTTTTGATTTTTTTTTGTTTTTTTTTAAACAATTAAAAAAAATATTTAATATTTTATGGAACTGATATTTTTTCATAATATAATGTTTTGGGTGTGTTTTGAATACCTATACCAAAAAGTGGTGGTACAGTCTGCCCAGACTGTACATACATATTTTTGTTATACGTACCCAAATCACATCCAAAACACTGTATTATGAAAAAATTTCAGTTCCATAAAATATTAAACTTTTTTTTTAGTTATTAAAAAAAAACCAAAAAAATTCAAAAAAAAAAATCCGCATTTTAACAAAGTAAGGGAGTCCTTACCTGATCCTGATCCTATATATATATATATATATATATATATATATATATATATATATATATATATATATATATATATAGAAAGAGGATCAGGTCCGGACTCCCGGACGGGAGAAAATCCGGACCTGATTTTTTTTTTTTTTTTTTTTTTTTTTTTGGTAGAACAACTAAAAAAAAAAAAAAAAATTTATGGAACTGAAATTTTTCAATAATACAGTGTTTTGGGTGTGTTTTTAATACCTACCCCAACCAATGTATGTACAGTCTGCCCAGACTGTACAGACATGTTTCGTTATAGGCATCCAAATCACACCCAAAACACTGTATAATGTAAAAATTCCAATTCCATAAATTTTTTTTTTTTTTTTTTAGTTGTTTCAAAAAAAAAAAAAGCAAAAAAAAAAAAAAAAAAGTCCGGATTTTAACAAAATCCGGGAGTCCGGACTGGATCCGGACTCTATATATATATATATATATATTTACTCTGTATGCTAGCTCTTTCCTCTTAGTCTCTACTAGTCAATTTCGGCAAGTCTTGTATATTAGATGATCTTGTTTAATAGAGTTGTAAAGTTGTTTCTCCTTGGGCCTTTGTAAACATTCATAGAGTTCTGTGACCTAGGATAGAACAAGAAATCTCTTTTTTTAACTGAAAAAAAAATTGCAATATTATAAATGCGGTGCGTTTAAGTGGATGCATATTAGATGATCTTGTTTAATGAGTTGTAACGTTGTTTCTCCATGGGCCTTTGTAAACATTCATAGAGTTCTGTGGCCTAGGATAGAACAAGAAATCTCTTCTTTTTTTTAACTGAAAAAAAAAATTGCAATATTATAAATGCAGTGCGGTTATGTGGATACGGATTATAAATTAAGCGGCCATTAAAGAATTTCAAAATTTCTAAGGATGCTCTCATTTGAACAGGTTGAATTGATGAGTTTGGTTTGCATATCTTGAGGTTGTTCTCCTTGAGGCTTTAAAACATACTGAATCCACACACATAAACAATGAACTGTCAAATAACTAGCAACTATAGTATTTAAAGTCCAAACACAATTAACAACCAAAAATTTATTGATCTCACAAGTCTGGATATGACAGTAAAGTCATTAGCTGGATGAACAAGCTACGAACAAGCTACACTTACGACACTAGCACACGGAAACGTCTTACAATGACAAAGCCACAAAGTTGCATCATTACAATATTACTAGTAGTCGTCTCTTTTAAGGCAATGTGTAAGCTGCAAAACGAAATCAAAAACTTTTAGGCTTAAAAAATGAAGGGTGACCTAGTAGTAAGATAAATACAACAAGATCGAGAAGTTACCTCCACATTTGTAACCAATAGGACGATCAGCAAGGTTGCAGCGTTTAGGAATGGTTACAGCAACCTCTGGCTTGACTCCAGAACTCTTGGCAGTGTTAGAAAGCATAACAGCACAGAGGCAACTTGGTTTCTGTCCCATTTTCTTCACCTGCAGACAGCAACTGCTGGAAGGTGTAGCATCTTCATCTTGTCCTGCAGATGCACAAGGAGCCAATTTGAAAGCCTCCATATCCGGAGAATTTCTTCCACATTCATGAGCACCTTCTGCTCCATTCAATCCTGCAATTCCCAAAACCACAAGAAATCCCAAAATACAAATGTACTTCATTTGAGCTTCCTTTTTTTTTATGCAGTGTGTTTACACTAGCAACTCCATGGAATTTATACTGAAAATGAAGCTCACAATTGCCTAAAAAACCACAAAATCTTGGTGGAGGAAGCACTAGAAGAAACTGGGATATTATATTGCACTACTTACTCATTTGTATATGAACAACAGGGGCTACTTTAAGAGCAGCTAGCCATTTAAGGGTTAGTGCTCACAATCATTACAAAACCATTTCATCCTAAGCAGATTAACAATAGAGTCCTTCTATGTATTGCGACAAATTTATGTCGAATTAGAATTACGAAAGATATCAATGCATGGGATTGGATAGAATTATATTGAGTCCCTAGTTATTACACATCTCTCCAACAAGATTACCACCCGTACTTGTCTCTGTAACTGACAATCAAAAAATCGATGTAAACACTCGCAATATGTATCATTTTCTTTAACAATATTAAAGCTTAAACACTAATTTCATTCTCTCTCTAGAACCTCAGCTCTATGTTCACCAACCCCACTGAAAAACATTTTTCAATAATCCCATTTGAATTAAACAATCACCGCATACAACTCTTTAATCAGTATTAGCTGACCTGGTGACCATTAACATTGTCCTAAAAAACTTTTCTTGTGAGAAAGGATGAAACAATCGAGAGATATAGTGCTTTAAATGATGGATCGATGGTGCACTTGTTCCACCTAGTGAGTATTAAGAACTTAATGCTGAAACTGCTAAATCCTTGCACAGAACACTATAACTGATGCACGATGATCAAAAAAATCATACTTAAATATGTAAAAATGATGCCTATACATAGAACCCAAAACAAGGACAATGGCAAAAAAATAAAATTATTAAAAAAAGGGGAAAAAAGGTGTAATTCTAAGCAACCTCTACATGTCATTGCTTTAATAGGGTCGCCCTTGAAGCTAATTATTTGTGGATTACTCAAAACATATTTCCCATTTATGTTCGAATAAAAGAACAAATCTTTCTCATTTCATCATTTTAATTATGCAAGCATAATTTCATAAACAATTGTTTAACGAGTAAAAGCATACAAAACAAAACAAGCATAAATAAAAAGCGCAACAGGAACTAAAATCACAAGAGGAACCACAGCACCATAAGTATGCCAGCTTCCGCAAGCCAGTGTCCCAAGCTTGATCTGAGCCACATTCACCAGCGCCATCATCAAGAACCCGCACCCGCAAAGTGATCCCACCGCCGACACCAAGTACCCGACCCGGAGTAGGCTTTTGTGAATATGAGCCAGGTCGAATGTGAAAACGTGCCGGTGGGACTCAGATGAGTTCTTGGCACTGCGAATGACCTGCTTCAGGCCCAAGGCGATGAGGCTAGAAAATAGAAAGGAGCTGAAGGAGTAAACGTGGAATGCGATGAGGTTCTCGGCGATCTTTGGGCCGGCGGCGCATTCCGGGTCCTCGATGAGACTGTTGGTCGGGTCGGCCGGGTTCCAGGTTAGGCCGATGAAGACTGCCAGTGTGAACAGGGAGTTGACGTTAATGATTCCGTCCAGCGCGGTTATGTGGATGCTGGTTCCGAATCGGGTCAGACGGGATTCGTCCATTTTCCGGTGGCCGGCGAGAGAAAATGGATAGATCTGATTGTGGAGGATTATTTAGCTGAGAGAATGTGCATATTTGATGGTTGGCGTTATCTTGTCCGTCTTTGATTTAGGGTGTTTAATGTTGAACTGTTACAACTTACAAAGTTCCTTTTCTTTGTGGAGAAAGTAAATGTTGTTGATGTCGGTTTTGGACAGTGACGAGATTTTGCAATGGACTTTCGGAATTTCGAACATAGCTGCTACTTGCAAGCGGCTAGCCTATAATTGTTTGAGCTTCAACAGTCTTTTCAATCACTTCAAAATATTTAACTATTAAAAAAATTCTCTCCAACAACTTCTCTAATTTTCGTCATCAAATGTGCATCCTTCTTCTCACTCTTTAAATCTGCAATCTCTTTCTCACTCTTCAAATCTACAAATATTTATTATGCTGGTTGTGTTTGATATACATTCATTGAATTGATGAGGCATAAAATATAAAAATAAAAAATAATATTCTTTAAATTGTCACATAAATCAATAAATTTCAATTAAAATAATTTTTTTATTACTACTTTTGGAGATGCTCTAAGCCGTCTCAATCGGCCAATCGTTTTATTGTGCAATCGTTTTGTCATATATATAATACTAAAATACATCAAAGGTAATAATATTAAGAAATTTTGATGGTTATGTTTTAAATTATTATTTAAAAAAATTTATTATTAAATCATTTGAGATCTATTTGAAATTAAGAATTTTATTATACCTTTAGCATTATTAATATATCAAAGAATTATAAGGGTGTTCAATCATAATACATATTTATTTTAAAATAATTATCATTAATATTTATGCATACAAGTGACAATAAAAATGTAAAATACATATATTCACAATATTTATCATTTCTCTTTAATTTATAGAACTTTTTAAAAAAATTAGAAATTACTTTTAAGTATAAAAGAAATCTCTTTTATGGAATAAAGTGAGTGATATATATAGTCTTGTATGCCCCCTGTTGTCAGGACTGAAAATGAATTTGAGTGGTTTGAAATCAGTGGTGAAGAAATATTTTTTAGTGGAATTAAAATTATTACTAAATTATAAATAATTTGACAGAAGTTCGGGCGAGCCAATTTTTTTTAATACTTTTGTACTTTCGAATATATATATATATATATATATATATATATATATATATATATATATATTATAATGACAATATAAAAAGTAATAATATATGGTATATATACACTATATTGACTTATAATAGACTTTTTTAATCACAACTGTTCATAAGTAAGTAATTCATTATTTATTTTTAAAAATAATATAAATTAGATTAAATTATTATTTAGTTTAAAATATTATAGAGAGATATACATATATTGAGAGGATATGAGTCATGTGTGGTTAAAATTTGATTGACAAAGTTATAAATTTTCAATTTGACCTCGTATAATTGAAAATTTATAAAATTTTAGTAAGGTCAATTTATATATAATACTTAAAATTTTTAAAATTTACCTTACATTATAAGGCAATTTTTTTTCAATGGGGTCAACTGATCCCACAATCTTGTACGTGGCTTCGCCACTGTTTGAAACACAATAGGAAATCGACTCAAAAACTTCGAGTGAGACTCGGATTTGATATTTAAACGAATTGAATTTGAATTTATTTTGATACTTAAAAATTTATTCAAGTCGAATATGAGTAGTCTACTATTCACTCATTAAGCATATCGAATTTTTTTTAGGATGAATTACATATTATATTACATTTTTAAAAATAATTACAATAATAGTGCTGTGAGACCCCAGATTTTATGAATAAATATTTAAATTTTCTCGAAATAATTTTTTAATATTATGGTGTGGATTTGATATAATGTTATAGTTGTGGGTAGTATTTATAAATTTTGCAAAGTAAGCAAGTGGTTATATAATATTCGATTGGTCGGGGAATAATCTTTTAGTCGGGGAATATCTGTACGACGGTACAATCATTGGTGGACCACACAACGGAATTATTGTCGGATTGAGAAAACGACAAAAATAATTTATAAAAATAACGGCGGAGGTGTTACCGTTAAAACTGTTGAACTACTCGGTAGTAAAAGTACAGCAATACGCGTAGTTGCATAGTAATACACGGTATTGATTATTGATGCTTACGTGAGAAGTCACTCAGTTATACTCAATTATTGCTATAGTAATTGATGCATCATATCTCTCATATTATTCAATTATTGTTACAGTATCATATGCATTATATGATATATTATTAAATCAATAATTGAGACGGCAAAGTTATTCATATTATTATTTGCAATATTGATAATGTCTAGAAATTCTGTCAAGGAGAGATTTGGTCACCTAATTGCACGCCAATAAGGAGAAATCCTTATCGGAAAGCCCCCTCTTTCTTGGGTACAACCTGGTTGCTAAATATTGTGAATTATAATATTAATGATGAATAAGTTCGTGTTGATTAAAGATGAATTTTATAATTCCATTGTGTTGGACTTATTTGTGTTAGTATAATTGATGTCTGGGGGATATATTGTTCAATTGGGTATTCGGGACACTGTTCATGTCGGAGTTACTATTCATGAGTTACTATTCATGAGTTACTATTCACGAGTTACTATTCATGAGTTACTATTCACGAGTTACTATTCACCCAGTTATTATTCACTCTAGTATTGTGCATTCGGGTATTTGGGTACAATATTATTCCATTAGGAGATGTGCTAATTTTTCAGACCGTTGGTTGAAGATATAATAATAAGTCAATATGGACCGCTAGTGGAGTTATAATAGTAAATTAATATGGATCGTTGGTTTAAAATTTTAATAGTAAATCAGTATGGACCGTTGTTTTAAGTTTTAATAGTAAATCAATATGGACCGTCCGTTTAATAGTAAATCAATCTGGACCGTTCATGAATTAGTTACTATTCATTCCATTTTCCTATAAATAGAAGCTCATTCCTTCATTATTTCTTACGAATTCACTGAAACTTTAGAGAGAGAAACTATAGAGAGAAAGAAGAAAAATATTTTGTTACTTCACTTTTCCAATGTCCAGTTTCTTCTTAGGTAGGGAATATTATTTGTTGTACCCGTAAGGATTATTATTTCTTTTGTATTCGTGAAGAGAACTTCTGTTATTCTATTCTTTATTATTCTGTTGGAATAACCTATATACGCGGAATACCCTATACTTGGTGAAATTCTTCTAATATTTCGTTCTTTATTATTCTGTCGGAATATCCTGTTTGTGCGTTTACACCGGACCTGGTTCCATTATTTATTATTCTGTCGGAATATCCTGTCTGTGTGTTCACGCCAAACCTGGTTCCATCCTTTATTATTCTATTGGAATATCCTGTCTGTGCATTTTACGTCGGACCTGGTTCCGTTATTTATTATTCTGTTGGAATAACCTGCATGTGCGATCTATCGCATGCATGGTGATTTCTTTTGTTATTTCATTCTTTATTATACTCAGTTGGTTAAAAATTTGACTTCTATACTCCATGAAATTTGTGGAATATCCTTGATATTTGCGCTTCATCCAGTATCTTTTCATGGAAATATTCTTCTGAGTATTCTTGAATTTTACTCTACAAAACAGTATCATGTTGACAATTCGGACATTATCAGTTCCTAGAGAAATTGATTCTTGAACTTGTTTTATTGAATTTTTATATCATTGTCATCATTCTCATGTTTATATTTTGTTGAAAGTCATCTGTGGCCTGTAGTGCATAGATGGACTTGGTATGATTATGACCAGGGATTATTCGGTGAAATCATTACCGTAATGTTACAAGTGATGTGGTAAAAGTCATCATTGGCCCATAGTGCATTGATGGACAGTTATTGACATGATCATGACCATTAATGAATACACAAATATTCTTGGCCCGAGTGCATGGATAATTGTGGTTGTGATACTAAAGAATATCATTGGCCGTAGTGCAGGGGTGATTCGATGATGTGGATTATTTATTAAGCTAAGTCCCAGCGATAAAAGTGATTGTTGGGAGAATGCATATTATGATTTTATGTTTTAATGCATGTGTTCATGATTATTTGTAAGGTCCTTAAATGAATATGTGTACAAGGACTTAGTGATAGATCAAAACTGTTAGGTTGATCTAAGCTTTCAACGTGTATCATTCTGTTAAAGAATGTATAGATAGAAAGATCAAAATTGTTAGGTTGATCTTAAGATGTAATATATTAGTCTTGAAGAAATCATAGTGCATCAATTTGATCAACATTGCAGAAGTCAAGGCAGAAAACGTAAAGCCTGAAGATCGTAGTGTGCCTGCCTTGAAGGAGACTTTTCGGATTTCGTAGAATGGTCCCAACGATTGCTGAATTAACTCAACGATCATAGTGTGCTGAAGGAAACATGAAGTTTACAAGTCAACGATCGTAATGAGCTCTCGGGAACGTAGAGTTAACAACACGAGCAAGAGAAGATCGTAGTGTGCGAAGGATAAAGGGAAATCGTAGTGCTCTCAACTAATAACATCGTAGTGTGCAAGGATGTAAAAGACACTACGATTTAAATCGTAGAACACCACGATCCAAATCGTAGAACATCATCTGTCTCATGTCAGAAAATGTCGAGCCTTATAATTTGTGTTTTCAACAAGTGAGAAATGGATCCCAAATGTTGAAGTACTCATCAGTCCCAGATTGTATGAAATATCCTTAGTATGCAACAAAGAAGTGTATTGAAGAAGCTAAGGATAGTACTATGGGTAAGAGGGACAAAACACCTTTTCAGGTGGTAGGTGAGAAAGCAGCCTGCAGTGTCAATGGGCCAGAATGTAGAATTCAGAAGATGTGCAGAAATGTCTCCATCACAGTACAGAAAGTTCAGATGCATTTAATGCCACAACGAATGGATCCAACGGATAGTTTTCAACATCACATATATACAGATCAGACATATGAGAGAGAAGACAAGCAAGCATTAATCAAACAACGTGAACTTCTCTCTCTCAAGCTCAACTCTACGATCTGAGATATTGCAAAGCTTGTTCAGCTGCTCAGTTCTTAATGAACCAGTGTTTACACAGCAATTGAGTAGCAATCTTCAAGAACGTAGCAACAACCATCAATCAACTGAAGAAGAGTACCAAGTCTGCTGGACTTGAAGAGTTCGTAGTGAACTGTAAGAAAGCCAAGTCTACTGGACTTGAAGAGTTCAAGAGTGAACTAGAAGAAGTTCCTAGACTGCTGGTCTAGAAGGAATCTGTGTGATTCAAAAGATTGTAAAGACATCCTTAGTGGATATCCTACTCGTTGAGTAGAAGAGTGGATTAGGAGCCTTGAGTACTCTGAACCACTTAAAAATAGTTGTGTCGTTTACATTCCTACTATAACTGTTATATCTGTTATAACTGCCTTACTTGCTCATAACTTCATTGCTTGGTAAAGAAGATTAAAACAAATACTAATTCCGCTAAGTTTTAATCACTATCTAAGAACAAGTTTAAAATAGAAAAGATTTTCAAATATCTATTCAACCCCCCCTCTAGATAACTTGTGCGTACTAGGAACTAATAATTGGTATCAAAGCAGGTTCTATTTTATAGCTTACACGCTTTAATAGATCCAAATGGCACTCGTACCAAGCGAATCCAGGACCGAAGGAGGCAGCAAGCCACCAATGTGCAACAAAGATAAATTTGCTAACTGGAAAGTCAGGATGCAAGCTTACATGGACTTAATAGATGAAGATCTATTTGAGACTGTTCTTAATGGGCCCTATATACCAACAAAGCTTGCTCTAACCATTGACGATCCAAACAGAGTATAAATAAAAGTGAAAGAAGAATGGACAAACATAGAGAAGAGAGCTGTCCAACTTGATAAAAACGCAAAGAATATCCTGTTACAATCCTTAGAGGACGATCTATTTGAAAATGTTGTAAACAACAAAACAGCTAAGGATGTTTGGGAAGCACTGCTGATTATGCACGAAGGAACTGAAGAAGTCAGAGAGAACAAGCAGTCTCTCCTGACACAGCAGTATGAAATGTTCGCTCATGTGCAAGGAGAAAACGTGACTGCAACTTATGAAAGATTCAACGTTCTGCTCAACTCTCTACGAGCGTATGGGAAGATCTATCCTAACAAGGATCTAACCAAAAAGTTTATGAGAGCCCTACCAAGCAGGTGGGGTGAAAAGACCACAACAATAAGAGAATCAAAGAATCTTAATGAGATGACAGTTCAACAACTGTATGGAAATCTCCTGACGTACGAACTGGAGTTGACCCAACGTGCTGAAACCTTATCAGAAGGAAGAAGAAAGGATAAGGATGTTGCTCTCAAGGAAAATGAAAGTGCATCAAAAGTCATCACCGAGATTGACTCTGATGATGATAAAGACAATGACGATGACTTTGCTATGCTAGTAAAGTGACTAAGAAGGTTCATGCGACAAGGCAGAACCAGCAAGCCAAAGAAAGTCAGTAACTACGTCAGCTAGGAACAAATGAATGATATGCTACAACTGTAAGAAACCTAATCATTTCATTGCCAACTGCAATAAGCCTATCAAAGAAGAGCTAAAGAAGAAATCTCATGCAAATAAAGAATACAAAGGAACCAAGAGGCCTCAGAAAAGAGACAAAGACCTGGTTGTCGGAGGATCGTGGAGTGATTCAGATAATGACTCAAATATAGACTCCGGAGACGAGGAAGAACCACATATGGCCAATCTGTGCTTAATGGCCAAACATGCAAAGGACAAACAAAGCCTAAATATACATGATGTGAGTATCGATGAGGTATTTGATTTTAATTCTCCTGATGTAGATATAAGTAACTTAAGAACTGCTTTGCATGGCATAACCACTGACCTACATCAATACATGAAGTGGTTCAGAGTCTTGTCTAAATATCATTCACTTCTTCAAGAGAAGAAGAAGAAATTTCAAGAAGAGATTGAAACAGCCCTTCTAAGTACTAATCTTCTTTCCAAGCTTGAAGCTGAGAATGAAACTTTAAAATAGGCAAACACGCATCATGCACAAAGAGAGTCTAAGCTAACCTCTAAAATTGAGGATCTAGAGAAGATTATCTCTGCATGGAACAGATCCTCATCATCCATGGACTGCCCACTCTCTAGTCAGAGAAGCACATTCGACAGAACATGCTTAGGCTTTGGGGAATCCATCTCAGAGTTAAGTGTGGAAAAGACAATGGAAACTAGCACTAATAATGTCTCAAGTTTTGGTAGAGGCATTGCTTTTGTGAAATCCTCACAGTTGGAAGAACCAGTTCAACCTTATTCTACTGACTCTAGTTATACTCAGAGAAGTAAAGAATCTCACGCTGGTCTGGGTTTCATCAAGGAAAAGAGTAACCCAATCTCTACTTACCAACCTCGAAGAATCGTAGAGTCAAACAAAATCAACTCTACGAATCAACTGGAAGGTACAGTAGAGGTAAGGCACACTCATCACTATTTATGAAACCTAAAGACACGTGGAAGAAAGAGAATCAGTTTAACAAAAGGTTAACTAAGGAACCACACAAGTCTAAATGGAAAATGAATCACCACACACACACAGAGGCATGCATTATAATAGATGCTTCATATGCAATAAATATGGTCATAGGGCTACAAAGTGTTATTATAATTCCATTCATGTGAGACCCAAGATTAGACAAATTTGGGTCCCCAAAGGCACTAACAAAGAAGGACCCATGCAAATATGGGTACCAAAATGAAGGTTCAAATGTTTTGACAGGAAAAGAGCTCCACGACCTCAACATGGTATCTGGACAATGGTTGCTCGAGGCATATGACAGGGAACAAAGCTCTACTATCTAACTATGTAGAAAAGGAGGGTCCCTCAGTCATCTTTGGAGATAACGGCTCGGGCAAGAAAAGAGGATATGGCTCTGCTAGCAATGGTGCAATATCTGTCAACAAAGTAGCTTATGTGGAAGGACTCTAACACAACCTTCTAAGTATCAGCCAACTCTGCGATAAGGGTCACCAAGTAACATTTCTCAACAACCAATGTCTAGTCAGAGATTTGAAGACATCTGCCATAAAGCTGATCGGAACAATAAAAGGAAATGTCTACACAGTAGATCTTGGTCAACTAAGCTCTGATGGGACAATATGTTTCTTGGCAAAAGCATCTGAGGAAATGAGCTGGCTATGGCGTAGAAGGCTGTCTCACTTAAACTTTAAAAACATGTCCAAACTGGCATCAAAAGATCTCGTAGCTGGCCTACCCAAGTTCAACTTTGTGAAGGAAAGGCCATGCAACGCCTGCCAGCTTGGAAACAAACCAGAAGCTTATTCAAGAGCAAGACTGCCAACTCCATTGACAAACCCTTGCAGCTGCTCCACATGGATATTTTTGGACCAATTCCAACAGCTAGTCTTGGATGCAAAAGATACTCTTTAGTCGTAGTCGACGACTTCACCAGATTTACATGGGTATTCTTCCTAACTTCAAAGGATGAAACGAGCTCCGAATTAATCAAGATGTTCAGACTGGTGATGAATGTGAAAGGAGAGAAAATCAAGGCAATAAGGAGTGATCATGGAAGAGAATTCGATTTCTCAGAAATAGACAAGTTCTGCTCAGACAATGGCATCAGTCCAAACTTCTCAGCTCCACGAACTTCTCAACAAAATGGAGTTGCTGAAAGAAAGAACAGAACTCTGATAGAGGCTGGAAGGACCCTACTAGCAGCAGCTCGTCTGCTTGAATACTTCTGGGCAAAAGCTGTCAACACTGCATGCTACACACAGAACAGGTCATTAATTTACTCTACGATCAAGAGGACACCCTACGAACTGTGGAAAAGAAGGAAGCCAAGTGTCAGCTATTTTCATGTCTTTGGCTGTGCATGCTATATTCTCAACAATGGAAAGCAGTATCTGACAAAATTTAGCCCAAGTCAGATGAAAGGATCTTTCTTGGATATGCCACAGATAGCAAAGCTTATAGGGTGTTCAACAAGAAAACACTGAATGTCGAAGTCTCAATACACATCATCTTTGATGAAACTGACACAGACAAAGCAGTGCCTCTAGACACTACGACCGATAGTGCAGACACTACGAATGCAATCGTCGAGCTCAACACTAAAATCGTAGTACCAGACAGTGAAATCGTAGAGCATAATAATGAAATCGTAAAGAAGTCCATCCAAGATAGCGAGCCTCCAGTCCAAGAAGAAGAGATAGACCTTGAAGACCTAAGACAGGAAAGGATCAGGACAGATGTCCCAACAGGGAATAGATGGACAAGGGATCATACTAAGGATCTAATCAGTGGAGATCCAAGTGCAAGGGTTAAAACAAGAGCTGCTACTCAGAATGAATGCTTCTATCTAAGCTTCCTGTCACAGATAGAGCCAAAGAAGATAGAGGATGCTATGGAAGACTCCAGTTGGATAGAAGTCATGCAAGAAGAACTCAATCAATTTGAACGAAGCAAAGTGTGGAAATTGGTACCAAGACCAAAGAGTCATCCTGTCATAGGAACCAAGTGGGTCTTCAAGAATAAAATGGATGAAGATGGGGTCATCACCAGAAACAAGGCAAAATTAGTGAAAAAGGGCTATTCTCAAGAAGAAGGCATCGACTATGATGAGACATTTGCACCTGTTGTTAGACTAGAAGCCATCAGAATCTTTCTTGCCTTTGCTGCCCACATGAAGTTCAAAGTCTTCCAGATGGATGTCAAGAGTGCATTTCTAAATGGAGAGCTTCAAGAAGAAGTCTACGTAGAACAACCTCCAGGTTTCATCAATCCATCTCTTTCCAATTATGTCTATAGATTAGACAAAGCTTTATATGGTCTTAAACAAGCACCTAGAGCATGGTATGAAACACTGACTAACTTCTTAATAGAAAATGGTTTCACTAGAGGTAGAGTAGATACCACACTATTTCTTAGAAAGCATAAAGACAAAGTCTTACTAGTTCAAATATATGTTGATGATATCATCTTTAGTTCTACTGACGAAAAGTTATGTAAGAGATTCTCTAAGCTAATGTAGAGCAAGTTTGAAATGAGCATGATGGGTGAGCTGAATTTCTTCCTTGGACTGCAAGTGAAGCAGACTGATGAAGGAATATTCATCAACCAAGCCAAATACATCAAAGACTTACTAAAGAAGTATGGCATGGAATCAGCCTCTCCCAAGAAAACACCAATTACTCCTACAACCAAGCTTGACAAGGATGAGAAAGGTAAATATATTGATATAACTCAATACAGAGGTATGATAGGTTCTCTTTTATACCTAACTGCCAGTAGACCAGATATAATGTTTGTAACACTGAATATGTGCTAGATTTCAGGCTAGCCCTAAAGAGTCACATTTGTCTACTGTAAAGAGGATCTTCAGGTACCTCAAGGGTACACCCTACTTGGGGCTATGGTATCCCAAGGAATCTTTATTTGAATTGATAGGATACACATATGCTGATTTTGCAGGATGTAAAATAGATAGAAAAAGTACCAGTGGCACCTGTCAACTTCTTAGAAACAGACTTGTGTCCTGGTTTAGCAAAAAGCAAAACTCAGTGTCTGCTTCAACTGCAGAATCTGAATATATTGCTGCTGATAGCTGCTGTGCTCAGATCCTATGGATGAGAAATCAGTTAGCTGACTATGGGTTCAATTTCAAATCTATTCCCATACACTGTGATAACACAAGTGCCATAGCAATAACTCATAATCCTGTCATGCATTCTAGGACTAAGCATATAGAAATAAGGTACCACTTCATTAGGGATCATGTGCAAAATGAAACTATATCTTTACAATATATCCCTACTGAAAATCAACTTGCTGATGTTTTTACAAAACCACTAGATGAATTTAGATTTAACAAGTTAATAAGTGAACTAGGCATGCTAAATCTTCAACCATGAAATGTATGCTCTAGATTGTGTTAACCTTGACAGATATAAAGGCTGTACTCAAAATCGTAGACATGGTCAAGGGAATTTCACGATCGTAGAGATGAACAGACAACTACCTCAACGATCGTAGCAAAGACTCAACTATCATAGTGCAGACTCGACGATGACCTAAAGCCCTTCCAACAAGCAAAATGAATCCTGTGATGACAAGCCTCATAACAATGCAATCTCTCTAAGAGGTGCCTCAGGGAAAAACCTAACCCTTGAATCACCAAGAGGTTGGCCCTTCTTGAGTTACCTTAAAAAGAATGCTTAGTCAAAAACTCATCACAAGGATCCGGACAGATTCGACGATCGTAGGACAGACTCTACGAATGGTGATCATACTCAACGACTGGTAGACAGACTCGACGATCGTAGGACAGACTTTACGAATGGTGAACCGACTCAACGACCAGAAGACTACCTGTACGATCATAGTCATCCTAAGGACATCTCAGCACTGAAGACTCAAAGGGCAAATCAGTACATTCATGCACAGTCAAAATCATAGAGCCAAGCAAAAGGCGACACCTGTCCCACTAATTCAAAAAGAGATAGAAAAGCTACAAGTACAAATTGGAACCGTGTTTTTGAAATCTGAAGTTCAAAAGTTTATCTCTCTCTCCCTCTCAAAGCAAAACCCTAAATCAGAAGAAAGCTCAGTTGTATCTCTCTTCTCAACTACAGAATCAATGGCTGCTTCTAATGTGATTTCCGCCTACAGACTCTGTTTTGACGAGTTCAAAACCGCTCCACCTAAGTTTCACAAGATCTTAGCCTTACTGAAGATGGCAGGTCTCGAAGAGGCGCTCAGCACCAATACGCTCATCTATCCTAAGCTGGTGAAGGAGTTCTACAAAAATGGTGTGTACGAACACAACACCATCACTACACGAGTTAGAGGAGTTGAAATAAAACTAAGGGAAGAAGACGTCAATCTGGCCCTAGGTTTCAAGAATGAAGGGCACCCATTTTTAGACAGCATAAGATTTCAAGAGGGACTGAAGAAAATGCATCACAAGAAGAACCCCTCTGTGAAAGGTTACTAAAAGAAGGAGTTCCCTCAAAGATATGAATTTCTAGCTGACATTATTGGGAAATGCATATGCTGCAAGAGCTCAGGTCATGACTCAGTAAATGAGGCCCAGCTTAAGCTCTTGTCTGCTTTGGTTCATGGCACACAACTCAACTATGGGGCTGTGTTGCTCGAGTGGATCGGCAAGTGGATCGGCAGCTCGAAGAAATCAAAGAGTACTCTGAAGATGATGTATGGGAGATTTATTAGCATCATTCTGCAATCTGCATTGGGTGACAAAATTGGGGATGATGAAGGAGAAGCCATCAACCCAAACCAAAGAATGACATAGAAGTTGTTTAAAAACTGGGAAAGGAACCCTGCTGAGAATGTAAGAATGATGACAGAGTCCAGTGGGAGAACTGGGGAACAAAAGGAAGCAGGCTTTCAAGGAGGAATGTCTGTTGTCAAAGAAGTTAAAGAAGAAGGAGAAGCAGATAAGGGAGAACCCTCTGCGCTTGTCTGAAAAAGCAAGGGCAAGAAAAAGCTAAGGGCAAGACAAGTCAAAGAGCCTCAAGGATCTACAACTAACATTCCTGTAGAGTTCTCTGACATAGAGACTCTAAGGAGGCTATGGAACATGCAACAGCAAGAGGAAGCTGAAGAGGATCAAGCCACTATTTCACAGATCTTAAAGAAGAACAAGACTGGTCATAAGTCCAAAATACCAACAGTGTCTTCGATCGTAGAGTCTCTGCTGTTCTCTAAGACCAGGCCAAGTGAGGCAAAAATAGAAGAAGCTGCTTCAAGAAGAGTGGTTGATCAGCGTGACAAAACAAAGACTCAAGAGAGTCCAGAAGTGGTGACTAAAACCAACAAAGCAAGGAGAAAGCTGGTCAAGAAGTATATTCTCGAGGATAAAAAAATACTGAAGAAGGAAGCCAAGAGTGTGACTACAAAAGTAGAACTATCCCAAGTAAACTTAGAAGAAGATGCTCCAGCTGAGGGGGAGATTCCTGAAATTCTCATGATCGAGTATACATCAGCTAAGGGGGAGAAGCCTACTGCTCAAGAAAAGGTTCCAGCTGGAAGGGACTCTCTGGACATAGAAGAAGATTTACCAGCTGAGGGGGAATTTCTAAACCTCCAAGAAGATGTTCATAGTGAGGGGGAGCCTCATAATATCCCATTGGCTGAAGAAGAGGTCCTTGATCAAGATGGAGATGAACCAATGCCAAACCTTCTAGAGGCCATTGAGATAATGGATTCTTCAGAAGAAACCAAAGAAGAGGAAGAAAATAATGATGATGGTGAGCTTGAAATTACTGGTGTAGGGAAAGATGGATACAGAAGCTATCTGTACAACCAAATGTTTTCTTACCTACCCATTATGGCATACCATCAAGCTCAAATCCTGAAATCATGGGATCACATATTCTGTAGCTTCAAGGAATATCTAGCAATCTCAGTTCTGGCTCATGGATTTCCAGGGAAAGTTATCTTCGCCAAAAAGATGTTTACCAACCATTCCTCATCAAAAGACAAACCTGAGGTATTGACTATCTCTGCCAGTTTTAGAGTTAATCACCTGCCATCATCTTTATTTAGCTATTTCTATGAATTTCCTAAATGGCTGGAAGTGATTCTCAACCCAGTAAATCAGTTTCCAGTTGCAGAATCCCAAAATTCTGTAACTGAAGAACTAGAAGAAGTCAACCTTACCCTGCTCCCTCAAATCACCAACTCTACAATTCCAGACTCAAGCCACATCGTAGAGTCCACTGTTGAAATCGTAGAGTCACCTATCCCAGATATCCAAACCCAAGCCCCTCCAGCTGATATACCATCCTCCTCATCACATGACTATTTCAGTCTTGATCTTGCGTTGTACAATTTACAAGATCAATCTCCACCAAGAACCCCTCAAATGGACAATCCCCAATCAAATAATGCTCTCCCAAGCCTGCCTACCAAGGATGACTTAAAAGAAACCTCTGAGCAGATGATCAAGTCTATCGAAGCAAGTCTGGAATCCCACTCTGATCTCCTCAACATCCGCCTGAATCAAATGATAAAAGCTGCTAACAAATTTCCTAGTACAATGAATACTGAGCTCACTACGAGGCTAAGGGAAATTATCAAAGAAATTTTAAAGAGTATATCAGACAGAGATGAGATCCATTTCCACGTTGCTTCCAAACAAAGAGATGCTATGCTTGAAATACTGAAAAACCAAGATCGTCAACATCAAATTATGCTAAACAATATTCTCAACTTGAAAGCTTCTGTTTATGACTTCCAGAAATCTTATGCCAATCAGGAGAAACATAATGATATGATTCTGACAGTCCTCCAAAATAAAGAAGCTAGAGCTGAAAACAGAACAAGGAGAATAGAGAGGACATTGCTCAAACCCAAAGCCAACTGAATGAGCTTGTTCAAGGAGTTAATTGGCTGTCTGTCGATATTCGAACCCTTGATGCTGACATAAAGGGGGAGAATAATAAAGGGAAAGGAGGTCAAGGAGGTCAAGGAGGTCAAGGAGGCCAAGGCAGAGGAAGAGGTCATGAAACTCAAGAAAGGGGGAGAAGTCAATTTCATGCTCAGACATCATGAAGCCCTCCTGCAAGACATCATCAGACTCAATGATCTGGTCAGGAGAAAATTGTAACAACTATTCCTAACGTTATTCCTCTGAGTCGTAAGGAACCAACTCCTACCTCACAAGATGTGTCTACGGTACGCATAAGAATGCCAATTAGAGATCCTGCATTCATGCGCAGACATGAAGAGAATCCAGTTCTAAGTCTAAGTGAGCTGGAAGAGTTAGCAAGGAATGAGGAAGCTCAAAGGAAAAGAAGGGCTGAAGAATATGCCAATCCTCCTCCACAGAAGAGACCAAGAAAACAGAGATAAGTTGAGAGATTAATATTTTATTGATGTAATGCTGTGACACCCCCAAATCCGGGTTAACTGACCCCCGAGTTTGGTGTTCACGATCCACAATATAATACCATTTAACTACCCATTTATATATAAATAGGAATACATAAGTCATTAATATAAGTTGTTAATACATAAGTCCCAGGTCCACTAACCTTAACATTACAGAAATACCCCTTAGATATACAAAAAGGGTTTATAATACAATACAGCATCATAATATTGTTCATCATAACTAATTTATAACTACGCCTTTTCTCTTATTCTTCTTTGCAGCACCTTCTACAACTTCGTCCCTAGATAAAAAGTTTTATTTATAGCAAGGGTGAGCAACAAGTTTGCCCCGCAAGTTAAGATATACAATAAATTTATAGAAATCAATATCAATTGTTCTAACATTCTCTGCTACAATAATCTGATAATGAAAGAGTACAACGCTTTCAAAGTTTCTACGATATTCTATTGAATAATCAAGAATCAATTCTACGCAATAACAAAGTGGAATGTTTTCCAAATTTATGCTGAGCGATCTCACAAGATCTTTGAACTTATTTTCTCAGGTATCTATCAAAGATTTATTTTGATACATACACAAGAGTATCAGATAACCATAAAGATTAAATCATACCCCTCTGCAAGTACTTAGAGCCGGCCAACTCCTTGTATCCTATATTATGCATAATACTTAACAGTGCGCAATGGTCGAATATACGACCTAAAATGTTCCCTTTATATAAAAGGTTGTTCTTCTCAGTCTCAGAATCAAGATTTTGATTTAACAACGAAATACTGTGATTTCAAATTCTATTTACTTATCGATCTAGCCGAAATAATTCGCATCGATCTACCAATAACAATTGAATTCTTTTCTTGAATTTATCAAGTTCTAACAAATGTTCGTCTAGCCAGAATAATTAGCTAAGACATTTCTCAACATAATTTGACAATAAACAGGAATTATCTGTACTGCCAATTCTATCTCCTATGAATATGAATATCCAACAACAGTTATTCTACAAACGTATATTCTCTGAATTAGTAATTCAATTTGAATTATTAATCATGCACTAACTACGAATAATCAATAATAAATTCCCTGGACATGGTATAATTAGCAATAATTAACCATTATAATAATTGAATGAATATAACTCAAGGTTGAGTTAGGAAACTTGCCTTCCGCGTTGATTACAGCTACACAATATAATTAACTGCGTTCGTAAGACTTATATTCAACAATGTCGGTCTCACAATTAGCACAATCATTTATAACACATAACACTGTATTTTACAGTCAAACTTCTCTTAAGCACATTACCACATAGCCACATTAGTGTTTATAAACTATATAAACAATTAACAAGTCTAACTAGTTTGGTCTGGTTGGACTTCGGTCCATTCTCGGTGTTCTGGTCACCCTATCCGATAATTAACACATTGATTTTCAATTAAACTTGGTCTCTAAGCTTCAATATTATTTTAGATAAGTCAAATATCATTTATAATATTTTTTAGAAGCTTTTAATAATTTATAAACAATTATTATAATTTATAATAATTTTTCAAACACTTAAATCATTTTTAAATAATTTAATTATCAAATAATCTTATCATTATTAATATTTAATAATATAAAAATATTAATAACATACTTGTCAAAATATTAAAGTTATTATTAATAACTTATAATATTTTTAAATCATCAATATTCTACTTAAATGATTTTTAAAGTAATTAAAATCATTTTTAAACCATCGCCATTAATATCTAAATATTAATGAATTTATTATCCAAATATTAAAAGTTATTATTTATAGCTTAAAATATTTTAAAATCATTTTTCTCATTTTTAAATCAATAATATCATTTTTAATTTATTTATTTAATATAATAATAAAATAAATCTAACATCATTAATATTGATTTATTAATGAGAATTCTCCAAAAATATTGAAAATTATATTTTATAATTCAAAATATTTTTTAACACTTTATTCTTATTTAAAATGATGTTTAAATCAATAAAATCATTTTTAACTTATTTATTTAATTTAATAATTAAATAAATCTAATATCATTAATATTAATTTATTAATGAAAATTCTCCAAAAAATATTAAAAGTCACATTTTATAACTCAAAATATTTTTAAATACATTATTCTCATTTAAAATGATTTTTCATAATATTAAATCATTTTTCTCTAACTTATTTAATACACTAATTAAATAATTTAAATACTTTTAATATTTAAATAATTATAAATATTAAAGAAAAATATTCTAATTGGTCAGAAATTATTTTTCATAATTTAAAATAATTTTTAAAACCATTTTTGGTAATTTTTATAATTTATTTCAATTTTTAACTAATTTCCGGAATATTCAGAAATTAGAAAATAAATAAAACCGTCGCTAAAGGATTTTAGCGACAAAAAGCATCGCTGTTGGTGTTCTTGAGCTCAAGAACACAGACAAGCTTCGTATTTAAGGGTCATCGTTTGACTGTGTGTAATTTTCTGCTTATCATGTTTCTGTCAAATCGAACACTTAGATCTTGTAGTCCACATGTAGGACTACAATTAACACCAACAAGTTGGTCCATAAAACACAACAACAAGGAGATCGGATCTACCAAAGTAGTTGTCAGAGTACTGCTGGGTTTTCTGGGTAACCCAGAAACCCAGGCAGTCACAACCTGCCATATTGAGGCTCGATTTTTATAGTGTTATGGTCATGTTTCATGTGATTTCTTTGTTCATAATCGTCTTATACATGACAAGGAAGATATATAGATCAATAAAACAGATTAAAAACAACACATATGCCAGATAGATCTTGGTCAAACCATGTCAGAAGAATTTTTTAAGCTGTTTCTGGATTTTCCAAAAAAAAATCCGTGACCGTGGGGCCGGGTTTGACCACTAACTACGTTCGATAACTTGTTGTTTTAAGAGATCCAAAGGAACAAATATATAGCCAACATTACTGAATACAATATGGTTACCATAACATTATCAAAACACAAACAAACTGTCAGATATCAAGCCAACAAAACGTTGTCAGACGGTGTTCATGAAATTCTGGGTTGCCCATATTGACTGGTCAACTTCGGTCAATGGTGTTTGACCATAAATATCGTGCAATTTAGACATGAAATGGTTGTGCTAACAATTCCAGATTATAGTCCTCATGTCAGACTACCGATCCAAAACATAAAACAAGAAAAATCTTAAACAAAGAAGAATCTGTGGCGCTTGACATTAGCTTGTCAGACCACATTTTCTGTTCTTGGCAGTTTTGAAAATAATCACTTTTAAAGCATTTTGATGCTATGGATCTATGTTATATCAACATATATCATCATTAAACATCATCTAGCAAAGATCTAAACACATAAACACGAAGTTTTTCTTAGCCACTTGGATCAAAAATCAAAAATAGGTTTATACCTTCTAGCTTTAAATTCTTGATCTTAGCTCTCAAATCTGATATTGGTTGATCTAGGGCTGTTTTAGTGACTGATCTACTAGTGATTTTCGAAGCTTTTAGTGAGAAAGAGAGATTTGGTGAGAGCTTAGTAGTAAAATAAACAAATACATGCATTTTCTGTCTCTTTAATCTCTTATAACACATGGTGCAATGAATGATCTGATGTGCTGGCCAGTTGGCTAGCAATAATGGACTGATTTCTGAGATTTTTAGAGTCACCAAGTCAATTGGTTAGGTGAACAACTAAAGGTGTTGTCAAATTTTACAAGTTACTTACTAAAATATCCAAAAAGGGCATTTTGGTCTTTTGTAAATTAATGTTAATGGCATTCTTGTCCAATGCACAAACCCTTAGGGTTTAGGGTTTGGGTTAGGGTTTAGTGTTTGAATCTTTTAGGGTTTAGGGTTTAAACCCTTTAAGTTTATAATTTTTAATTTCCAAGATTTTAGAATTTCGGTTTTCAAAATAGAAAATTAATATTCTAAAATTATAATTAGGATTCAATAATTATATTAGTATTTCCTAATCATAAAATTCAATCTTTCTAATTAGGATTAATATTTCTAATTAAAATTGCCTAATTTAACAATTAGGGTTTTAATTAGAAAAATAAATTTTTTGAATTACAATTAGGGTTTGTAAAATAGAAATTAAAATAACTAGAATATAATTAGGGTTTTCTAATTATATTAAAGTTTAATACACGCATTAGGCTTCCCAATTAGGATTAGGATTTCCTAATTAGGGTTTTAGGATTCCGAATTTTAAATTAGGGTTTCCCGTCATACGATTTGGGTTTCTAACGGTACGTTAGGGTTTCTAATCCTGAGATTAGGGTTTCTAATCTCTTATTAGGTTTTATAATTTTAAACCTTATTCGATCAATCATTGATCATTATCAACATACAGTACAACACATTCTCATCAATATAATTATTTTAATTATATTTTCTACCGAATCTCTATCCGGACTTAGGGTTAGGGTTTTTAGTTTTGTTAAGCACAACTCTACTCTAAATTTTATTAGTCAATATACAAATTGACTTTCTCGAGACTCGTATCACAGATACTTGTCACAAAATTGATAATTAATATTAATATTAAAAAAAATTATTCGCAAATTTTGGATTATTCGAAATCTCGGGTTATCACAAATGCTATATTGTAATATCTTCTGATCATCAATAAATTCATGTTTATTCTCTAGAAATTTCAACTGCTCACTGAAATACTAAGTCATGTTTAAATTTCCTACAAATGTATCTAGTCACTAATAATCATGATAACAAATCTCCTTGGTTATGTAAACATCAAATAGGGGGAGATTGTTGGGAGAATGCATATTATGATTTGATGTTTTAATGCATGTGTTCATGATTATTTGTAAGGTCCTTAAATGAATATGTGTACAATGACTTAGTGATAAATCAAAACTGTTAGGTTGATCTAAGCTTTCAACGTGTATCATTCTGTTAAAGAATGTATAGATAGAAAGATCAAAACTGTTAGGTTAATCTTAAGATGTAATAGATTAGTCTTGAAGAAATCATAGTTCATCAATTTGATCAACATTGCAGAAGTCAAGGCAGAAAACGTAGAGCCTGAAGATCATAGTGTGCCTGCCTTGAAGGAGACTCTTCGGATTTCGTAGAGTGGTCCCAACGATTGCTGAGTTAACTCCACGATCGTAGTGTGCTGAATGAAACATGAAGTTTACAAGTCAACGATCGTAGTGAGCTCTCGGGAACGTAGAGTCAACAACACGAGCAAGAGAAGATCGTAGTGTGCGAAGGATAAAGGGAAATTGTAGTGCTCTCAACTAATAGCATCATAGTGTGCAAGGATGTAAAAGACACTACGATCTAAATCGTCGAACACCACGATCCAAATCGTAGAACATCATCTGTCTCATGTCATAAAACGTCGAGCCTCATAATCTGTGTTTTCAACAAGTGAGAAATGGATCCCAAATGCTACAGTACTCATCAGTCCCAGATTGTATGAAATATCCTTAGTATGTAACAAAGAAGCGTATTGAAGAAGCTAAGGATAGTACTATGGGTAAGAGGGACAAAACACCTTTTTAGGTGGTAGGTGAGAAACCAGTCTGCAGTGCCAGTGGGCCAGAATTCAGAAATCAGAAGATGTGCAAAAATATCTCCATCACAGTACAAAAAGTTTAGATGAATTTAATGCCACAACGGATGGATCCAACGGATAGTTTTCAACATCACATATATACAGATCAGACAGATGAGAGAGAAGACAAGCAAGCATTAATCAAACAACATGAACTTCTCTTTCTCAAGCTCAACTCTACGATCTGAGATATTACAAAGCTTGCTCAGCTGCTCAGTTCTTAACGAACCAGTGCTTACACAGCAACTGAGTAGCAATCTTCAAGAACGTAACAACAACCATCAATCAACTAAAGAAGAGTACCAAGTCTGCTGGACTTGAAGAGTTCGTAGTGAACTGTAAGAAAGTCAAGTCTGCTGGACTTGAAGAGTTTAAGAGTGAACTATAAGAAGTTCCTAGACTACTGGTCTAGAAGGAATCTGTGTGATTCAGAAGATTGTAAAGACATCCTTAGTGGATATCTTACTCGTTGAGTAGAAGAGTTGATTAGGAGCCTTGAGTGCTCTGAACCACTTAAAAATAGCTGTGTCGTTTATATTTCTGCTATAACTGCTATATCTGCCACTACTGCCTTACTTGCTCATAACTTCATTGTTTAGTAAAGAAGATTAAAACAAATACTAATTCCGCTAAGTTTTAATCACTATCTAAGAACAAGTTTAAAATAGAAAAGATTTTCAAATATGTATTCAACCCACCCCCCCCCCCTTCTAGATAACTTGTGCCTACTAGGAACTAACAGTGATGAAAAACCTTTTAAATCATAAAAGATAGTAGATTTCATTCTCTACTTGACTCTTTTAATGGATTGCTTGTTCCACTGCAGTTAAACTTGATATTTATTATATTTTATCAGTTTAACATTGTTGAAGGCTAATGATAAATTATTCTGCATTATCTTAGTCATAATATTTCTTACTTGGCTAGTTGAGCTCGCCCTTTTTTTCACTGTTCTCCTCAGAAAATAAGAACGTAGCTGGGACTAGTCAGAGAACAGAGTGATGGTCCTAGATGGTGCATTAGTAGTCCTCACTATTCTGTGAAATAGTATGATAATAATTATAATAAGGACTCTTTTGAGTTTGTATACTCTCTAGTAGACAATATTTGTATTCAAACTCACAGTTTATGTTTTGTCGTATTGTACATGGCAGTTGTATTATTAAGTTGTATTTGAATTCTGTACCATATATCTGGCGACTCAAGATGGGTGATGTATACCTAATTTTGGAGGCGTCACAGTTGGTATCAAAGCTTAGGGATATGATCCCTGGCTAGGATGTGAGAATAGAACTAGGAGGAGAGAGACGGGGAATTCCTTCGCTAGTATGACCTACCTAAGTTTATTTGGTATTTAATTGGTCGGTCAGAATATAGGGATAATATGTTACATGTCAATTAACCTTTATTTTGTGGCAGTATCTGAAAATGACATCTGAGAATGTTGAGAATAGCAATGGAGCACATGAGACCGTTGATTCTCCACAGATCAATAATCAGGACAATGTGCAACAGGATGGCGATAATCCTCACGTAAACAACAACACTGATCAATTGATGAATGGCGGTACGTTTAGGAGCTTTTTAGAATTCATGCAACATCAGGCGAAAGCGGCTCCTGCTCATAATGCAGGAAGAAACAATGGCAACCCACAGCTGGGACCATCGGAATTTTTAGGAAAGCCAGAACCACTTAAAGCGGAGACGTGGTTAAAGCAGATCACCAAGATATTTGATGTCTTGGGATGCTCCGAGGAGCAAAAGGTTCCCTTTGCCACCTTTATATTGCGTGAAGAGGCAGATCACTGGTGGAAATCTGTAAAACGTACCCAGCCTAACGCACTCAAGATGTCTTGGGAGAAGTTCCAAGAGCTGTTCAATGACAAGTACTTTCCCGAAAGCATTCGTCACATGAAGGAGGTGGAATTTAGCAAGTTAGAGCAAAACAACATGACCGTGTCGCAGTACGAAGCCAAGTTTGCCGAGTTATCCTGATTCGCGTCCCACTTGGTTGATAATGAAGAGAGAATGACGCGGATGTTTTTAAGAGGTTTGAAGCCATAGATACGTCAATATCTTATTTCTCATAAACTGTGTTTGTATTCAGATGTTGTAAATAGGGCTCAGTTAGTGGAGCGCGATAACGAGTCAATGTAACCAAAAGAGAGCAACCGAAAAAATGATAATACCAGTGATAACAGTCATCAAAGCGGTGACAATAAGCATGAAGGGAATCAACGTGCCAGAAATGGTAACCACTTCGGTGGTAATCATGGTCAAAATAATAAGAATGGACATTTCAAGAAGAGGAGATTCAACAATGATGGAAAGACGTCAGCACCAACACCCGTTGTTAAGGAAGGAGAACGACTACCTATCATATGCTTCAAATGTAGATGGGAGGGACACATCAGTCCAAATTACGCGATGTCGTCTAAAGCATGTTATAATTATGGAAGAGAAGGTCACTTAGCCCGATTTTGTCGTTCACTGAAGACAAGTTCAGCTAGGATGGAGGCACCAAAGGCCATCCCAGAAAAGTCAAAGCCGGTAGTTTAAGATAGAGCATTTTTTTTCGTGACAAGGAACCTAAATAAAATTATCACGGGTATGTTAGTTATTCATACTATTATTTACAATATTAACAATGTCTAGAAGTTTTGTCAATGAGAGGTTTGGTCACCTAATTGCGCGCCAATAAGGAGAAATCCTTATCGGAAAGCCCCCTCTTTTCTAGGAACAACCCGGTTGTTAAATATTGTGAATTATAATATTAATGATGAATAAGTTCGTGTTGATTAAAGATGAATTTTATAGTTCCATTGTGTTGGACTTATTTGTGTTAGTATAATTGATGTCCGAAGGATATATTGTTCAATTGGGTATTTGGGACACTGTTCGTGTCGGAGTTACTATTCATGAGTTACTATTCACGAATTACTATTTACGAATTACTATTCATAATTTACTATTCACGAGTTACTATTCACTCGGTTACTATTCACTCTAGTATTGTGCATTCGGGTATTTGGGTACAATATTATTCCATTAGGAGATGTGCTAATTTTTCAGACCGTTGGCTGAAGATATAATAGTAAGTCAATATGGACCGCTGGTGGAGTTATAATAGTAAATCAATATGGATCGCTGGTTTAAAGTTTTAATAGTAAATCAGTATGGACCATTGTTTTAAGTTTTAATAGTAAACCAATATGGACCGTCCGTTTAATAGTAAATCAATCTGGACCGTTCATGAATTAGTTACTATTCATTCCATTTTCCTATAAATAGAAGATCATTCCTTCATTATTTCTTACGAATTCACTGAAACTCTAGAGAGAAAAACTATAGAGATAAAGAAGAAAAGTATTTTGTTACTTTACTTTTCCAATATTCAGTTTCTTCTAAGGTAGGGAATATTATTTGTTGTACCCGTAAGGATTATTATTTCTTTTGTATTCGTGAAGAGAACTTCTGTTATTCTATTCTTTATTATTCTGTTGGAATAACCTATATACGCGGAATACCCTATACTTGGTGAAATTCTTCTAATATTCTGTTCTTTATTATTCTGTCGAAATATCCTGTCTGTGCGTTTACGCTGGACCTGGTTCCATTATTTATTATTCTATCGGAATATCCTGTCTGTGCGTTTACGCCGGATCTGGTTCCATCCTTTATTATTCTGTTGGAATATCCTGTCTGTGCGTTTTACGCCGGACCTGGTTCCATCCTTTATTATTCTGTTGGAATATTCTGTCTGTGCGTTTTACGCCGGACCTGATTCCGTTATTTATTATTCTGTTGAAATAACCTTATTGTGCGGTCTATCGCATGCATGGTGATTTTTTTTGTTATTCCGTTCTTTATTATACTCAGTTGGTTAAAACTTTTACTTCTATACTCCATGAAATTTGTGGAATATCCTTGATATTTGCGTTTCATCCAGTATCTTTCATGGAAATATTCTTATGAGCATTCTTGAATTTTACTCTACAAAACAGTATCATGTTGACAATTTGGACGTTATCAGTTCCTAGATAAATTAATTCTTGAACTTGTTTTATTGAATTTTTATATCATTGTCATCATCCTCATATTTATATTTTGTTGAAAGTCATCTGTGGCCTGTAGTGCATAGATAGACTTGGTATGATTATGACCAGGGATTATTCGGTGTAATCATTACCGTAATATTACAAGTGATGTGGTAAAAGTCCTCATTGGCCCGTAGTGCATTGATGGATAGTTGTTGGCATGATCATGACCATTAATGAATACACAAATATTCTTGGCTCGTAGTGCATGGATAATTGTGGTCGTGATACTAAATAATATCCTTGGCCGTAGTGCAGGGATGATTCGATGATGTGGATTATTTATTAAACTGAGTCCCAGCGATAAAAGTGATGAAAAACCTTTTAAATCATAAAAGATAGTAGATTTCATTCTCTACTTGACTCTTTTAATGGATTACTTGTTCCGTTGCAATTAAACTTGATATTTATTATATTTTATCAGTTTAACATTGTTGAAGGCTAACGATAAATTATTCTGCATTATCTTAGTCATAATATTTCTTACTGGGCTTGTTGAGCTCACCCTTTCTTTCACTGTTCTCTTCAGGAAATGAGAATGTAGCTGGGACTAGTCGGGGAACAGAGTGATGGTCCTAGATGGTGCATTAGTAGTCCTCACTATTCTGTGAAATAGTGTGATAATAATTGTAATGAGGACTCCTTTTGAGTTTGTATACTCTCTAGTAGACAATATTTGTATTCAAACTCACAGTTTATGTTTTGTCGTATTGTACACGACAGTTGTATTATTAAGCTGTATTTGAATTCTGTACCATGTATCTGGCGACTCAAGATGGGTGATGTATACCTAATTTTGGGGGCGTCACAAGTGCCCTCATAAAATCTTTACACAACTAATACACTTTCATATTTATTTACAATACTAGTGCAATTAGGATTGCTTAATTTAGGGAATTAGTATGCAATTAGGATTCTTTAATTTAGGACTTCTTCTTCTCTTCATCTATAACAAGTGCATTTAGTCATCACCCTTCTTCTTCATTCAACATATTCTTTCTCTATATATATATAGAAACGTTTTGTTCCTCATACACTGCTTCAACCAAGGCCTTTACATTGTTTCAACCAAAACATGTAATCACATTTTTTTAAATCAGACCTCAAGTTGCTTATGAAAATTTACTATAAAGAGCTCGTGGCACCCGTGACTGAAGGATTTCATGTGTCACCCCACCATAAGCAACATTGCTTCATTAGTAACGATGCTTCAACCAAGGCCCTTATATTGCTTCAACCAAGGCTGATCAATGCCCTCCACCGATTCTCTTCGAAGGATTTGTCGTGGAAACATGATTCATGTGTGGAATTTCTTGATGAAGAAAGTCAAATCCGACAAGACCGTGGAGAATATACGTCGGAATATATTGGTTCACGGCGGAGAAGATGGCAGCATTGCATGGCCGCTTAGGTACTGTCCGCAGAAGGCGATATGCAGATGAGATTAACAAAGTCCATTATGATGTGTTGAATGTGTTCATTCAAATATTGGATAATGGTAACCAAACCTTCATACCAAGGTAACCAATCAACCTCCGCACTTTAAATTTTTTCTTAGTACAGTTGGTTACCAAACCTTCAGATCAAGGAAAGCAAACATTCGTATCAAGGTAGCAAAACTTTCATACCAAAGTAAATAATTCACATCCACACCTATAGTTTTTTCATAGTGCAGTTGGTAGCCAAACCTTCAGACCAAGGTAACCAATTCAATTTTATTAAGTTACCAATTTCGTATGAATGTGATGCAGTTGGTAGCCAACCATTCATACAAAGATTACTATTTTATTATTTATGAGTAACAAAATAGTTATAAAAAAAATTCAGAACATTAAAAGTTACATCTATTTATTTTTAAACTTTTTGTAGGGCAAATCTTCTTCTTATTCTCATTGGCATTTTGGACAATGAAGATTCGCGGAGGTGTAGCGGCGGAGTATGTGAGGTATAGTGGCGGACTATTATTTCAAAGTGTATGTGAGAGAGATGAAGATTTGAATTTGAATATTTAAATTTGAATTATTATTTTGAATTTAAATTTGTTGTTGTTGTTGGATCCAAATATTTGAATTTGAATTATTAATTATGGCAGTTTTTTATCAATATAAGTTCGTTCATTCTTACTCTTATATAGTATCGAGTATACTCGATTTATTTATTATACAATATTCAACAATTTAATTCTTCAAATACTGAGAAGTAGAAGGGTTTTTTATTAATTTCTTTACGAGGCTCAAGATCTAGTTTGAAAAGTTTAATTTTAAATTATTCTAAATAGTTGATCGAGTTAATTTTATCTAAATTATCATAATAAAAATTATGAATTGATTTATGTATGTCTAAAATGCTCGCGAATAACTCGACTAAAAAACGAGTCAAACTCGAGTACATTAAAACTAGTCAAAATCGATAATGAGCAAAGATTACAAAATTGTATTCGAATTCGAGTACGAGTATGAACACCTTAAAAAAGTTTCAAATAGAATCTGAGTAAGGTACTTTTCGAGTTGACTCGAGATCATTTTCACCCCTACAAGTAGTACATATATTTTATAAATATAAAAGGAAAATGATATAGTCTCTCCGTTTCTAAAATATTAGTCGTTTTAGAAGTAAAAATGTGTTTTAATTTATTTGTCGTTTACAACTTTGTAGGAGAATAAACTATTTACTTTCCTATATCACCCTTACATTCTCTCATTGTCCCAAGAATTCTCTCCATTGTATTAATAGTTTTCAACTTCTAATAAAAGGGTAATGATGAAATTTTAAACAAATTTTAATTGTTAAATGATAGTATTAAATCACTTTCTTAATCCATGTACAAAAACTTTAAATGATAATTTTTTAAGAACGGAGGTAGTATATTGCGACTTTACATGTCGACTTTTTTATTACGAGTTACATGAATAAATTTAATTGGCAATACTTTTACGACGTATTTGATATGGTGGGTTAATTTTATAATCAGATCCATCCAATGATATAGGTCACAATTGTAATTCGGCTGAAATGTTTCACAATATATATATATATATATATATATATATATATCAAGACTCAATATAAAATATAAGAGCATCTCCAACAGCCTCTTCAACCACTTTGAAATACTCAAATAGGTGTCAGAAAAATTATCTCCAATAGTTTCTCCAGCTTTAGTCATCAAATCTGCAACCTCATTCTATCTCTTTAGAACTGGTAAATTGACATTGACTCTTCAAAACATTTATTTTGTTTTAGGAGAATCAAAATCATATGAAAAAGGCTAAAATCATATATAAATTAATTGATTTGAAGAGACTAATGAGGCACAAAATATTAAAGTAATAAATAATGTTCTTCAAGTTGTCACGTAGGTTAAAAAACTTCAATTTGAAGAATTTTTGTTGCTACTACCGTTGTTGGAGATGTTCTAAGACTCCAATTTTTTATAAGTAGTATACGTAATTAATTCTATAAATCAAAGTATATAAGCTATCTAAACTTACAAAATAAATAAATTTAAATTTAAAAAAAAACAAATAATCGGATACATGCTTTAATTAAAATTTTGTTACTAAATAATTGAAAATTTTGGGAAAACTCGACGGGTTTTAGGAAATGCAGCCAAGATAAAGTGATTGGCCTAATAGACCAACAATATTGCCGGTTCAAAGTAGTTAAAGTAAATTCATAAAAAAGCTAAATTTGGAAAAAGGTATTATTCTAATTTCTAATAAAACTACATAGTTTAAATTCTCGTGTACAGGAGAAAAGAAAGAGGCACCACAAAGCCAGTTTTTTTTTTTTTTTTGCTACAAAGCCAGTTGTAACTTGCAAGTTCCAAAGTATTGACTATCACAAATTATTTTAGGTGAACAATGCCTTTTACATGTATTTTAAATATTTTTATATAATTTTCTCTCATGTAAAAATGAAATCCACTTTATGTTCAAGTGAAAAAGGAATATGTGAAAATAACAAAAACATGTATAAAGATATTAGTTCTCTTATTTTATAGCTTCCAGGCCCAACTACGGGGCGTTTGATAAAAACTGAATGAATCTGAATATGAATGAGTCGAATCTGAATCTGAATGAAAAAAATTGTTTGATAATAAAATGTCTAAAACATCTAAATGACATAATTTTATTATTTTACCTCTCTGAAAAAATTCAAAATTGTTGTAAATTTATTTAATATTACTTAATATAATAGTTAATATTTTTTTATAATTTTATAATTTTTTTACTTTATTCAGCTACTCATTCAGCAAAAAAAAAATTGACTTAGTCATTCAGCTCAATCATCTGATTGCTTCAGCAATTCAGACGAATTTTTTTCAAAACAAATGCACTTAATGGCTGACCGATTCAGTCATTTAAAAATTCAGATATATTTAATCATAAACAAACAGCCTCTAACGTAAGTGCTTAAACAATATACCAACAAACAAAGTAACGCCGTTGCCCGGTGATCTCACCCGGGTCACCGACGTGACAGGCAGGAATACATAGCCACCCTTTGATGCTTACGGTTTGTGTTGTCATCAATTTGTGGAGTAACTGATTATAAATACTTTTGGATATCCTGATTTTCTTTTCTTTCCTGTTACAAAAAAGATATCCAAATAGCAATGTTATTCGAGCCAACTCGGACATATAAAGCCAAATAGACAAAAAAAGGTTTTACATAGAAAATAAGAAAGGGCAGCAGATATCTTTGTGGTTTGATCCTTGGGTTAGTGATCAAGTTCTTTGTGATATCATGGACAATGACATTGACAACAATGAGATATGCATAAAAGTTAGTGACATCAAAATTGGAACTATTTTAAATGACGAGATTAAAAGGCTAATTCTAGAGGGGAAAAGACACAGGCCGTAATTAGTTACAAGTTCAGCAATACCTTATGTATCTTATGTATGGATCGGGTTATTAAGTTTGTCAATTGACTAATGCAGTTGTAACACGCATAGAAACATCACATCTCGCCTATATGTCGATACTTTATTGATCAATTGACTAAAATTAATTTTATGTTAACCACTCCCCTAATGTATTTGTCTACTAGACTTTGTATTTCCAACTTTTTTGCCAGAATTTCCCAATTCCAAATGTTTATAAACCACGTCTAAAGTAAGCAGACGGATATCATGAATCATACACCCTTCGTCCCAAAAAAGAAATCCTAATTTCTGGATTCGGTTAGCATGAAGTGAATTTCATTGTAAGTTCATTTTATACCCAATAAAGTGCTGAGACACAGGCGCAAAGGTGATCTCTCTGTCTGCGTGTCAGCGCTGTATTGGTCATGAAGTGAACTCATGCTAACCACTCCCCTAATTTCTTGGTAATTTCCACCAAGATGGTACTCTCAGTTTCCGGACAAAGGGAGTATGTTGTGTGGTTGCCTTCTTAATCTTTACAATCCAAGAAGCATTTCATTATTTGTGTTTCAGACAAAATCTAATCATGTTCTCAGTCGAGTTTATTCTGCAAGCATTTAAACAAAAAATAAGTACTCCCTCCGTCCCAAATTATCTGCTGTTTTAGCAAAAAAAAATTGTCTCACAATATCTGCTTTTTTAAGATTTCAATGCATTTTTTCCATTTGTTTTCCAAATTTGCCCCTTTATCTTAATTGTTGATAATCATTACTCTCATTAATGTCTCTCCTCTTTTTTAAACATCCACATTCATGCCTCTCTCTCTCTTTAATTAATAATTGTTTCTCTCTATCTCTCTCTTCAATTAATGTGTTGCTTTCTCTCTCTCTCTTCAATGTTTCTCTCTCTCCAATTAATTAGTTGCTTTTTCTTTCTCTTCAATTAATAAAAAAGTCAGCACAAAGGGTATTTTAGTATTTTTATCATATATATTGGTATCTGTGTGAAACTCTAGAACAGCAGATAATTTGGGATGGAGGGAGTAACTTCTATCTAACTTAGACCATTTGGAAACAAAATCTGGAAAATATTAAGAACCAATACGTTAATGCCTGACTAGTAAGTAATATGATAAATATCCAATGACAGCAGAGTAACTACTTCATGCCTGTTTCAACTTTTTACACAACTTTTATCATGTATGCTCTTTCCTATTTAAACACACTTAACTAATTCTGAAACTCATGCTCCGGATCTTCCTTGTGAGTTCCTGATGCTGGCACTTCAACACTTTTCTTTGCAATAGAACTAGCTTCTTCTATTTGATTAGCAAAGTTCTTCACTTTCACCTCGCCACCAAGATAATTAGTCAAGACTCTTTTCACCCCAAAGCCGCGGCCAGGAGGCAGCTTGTTGTTGCCACCATGGAACGGACTTCTCTCGCCCTTTGCAGGACTATTTACAACCTGTGCTGGTGAGAACTTTGGTGTGGCAATAGCAGATTTGTAAGGAGTGCCTGAGGCAGACACTGAATATGGGAAAGTACCCCTATTTTGAGAAATTAAACTGATTGTAGGAACTGAAGGGAGCTTATCAGAATGCCTAGTTAAATCATCCACATATAGCAAATCATCAATGCGTGCAACAATATTGAATGCCAAGCTCTCCAGGACTCTTGAGTAGCTCTCTAAAATGGATTTTCCTACATCCTGAATAAGTTGGAAAAGGAGTTATTAACAAGTTCAGAAATGAAGGAAATTTAATAGAACATGATTTTTCAATAGAGGTTAGTATGAACCTTGTTGCATTGGATCTTGCTGGTGTCTAGTGTAGTTTGGGTTAGACCAGGGAACCGCTTTCTCAAGCAAAGCAAGAGGCTTTCAGCTCTTTCAACAAGCAATTTTTCCCTCTTATCAACATCAACCATTAGATCTCTAACCATCTCCCAAGATGATTTGGCCGTAGAACGGTTTGGATTAGTTACAGGTTTGGAGTAGAGTCTTCTACGCCATACTGTGAATTGATGTCTCCACACGATTTGCAATCTCTAAGGCAGTATGTTCACTAGACAGGTCAAGGCAATCAAGCAAGCACTCTGAAGAAAACTGTTCTGAAGTGATATATCGATACATGACATCCCCTAAACTGGCTCTGGCATTCTACATTCAAAGAGAGTTCATTGCCAGATCTTGTTTGCGAAGTTACATATTTTAGGAATTGCAAGGAAAGAAATATGTTTAGAAGACGTCAAAAAGAGTGTGTGCTGGCTAGAGTAAACATTTGCTACCGAGTTAATATTTGTCTTAATGCTGAAGACATCCTTATTTATCATAATGTGTCAACTTTTGTCATTTCATTGACTTTTCTTCTCTCTCATCACATGATGAGAGAAACACAATTGTGCTAAGCATGCTATCACCATTGCATATAAAAACTTACTTGCATATTTGGAAATGATTAGCATTATTCCAAAAACTTCCCCAGAACTCCAATATCTAATTAGCTATGCTATAAATACATTTAAACACATTAAAGAAGGTGAGTTAATGATTTAACAAAAAAGTTGAAGGTTTTTGCCGCAATATTTCTGTGTGCAACATTAGACAGTTGGCAAAATTTCAAACCTTTGGAAGAATCTCCAAGTATGATTCAGGAACTTCCATCTCGGCTAAGGTAATGCTATTGATAGCCATGGCAGCTTTCAATATTTGGTTTGCACATTCACATTTGTTGGTCAACTGCTTCCTTGTATCTTCAAGGAGACCACCTGACGGGACACGAGGCACAGGAAGCCACCATTTCTCCTCTTGGCGATGTATAATTTTACTGAATGATGTTGACTTATGGGCATCAGAGGCTATGATACCTTGATCAATGTACCAGAACTCTGTACTGCTGAAACTATCTAAGATTTCCTGTCATGACAGCAAAGGGACTGATACTTTTAGAAAAAATATGATTAGAAGTTGAGAACCATAAACAAAAATGAGGCAGCATAACCCTTACAAGAAGCATGTTGTCTAGCTTACGGAGAGCTGGGAGGTTGATATAAAGATCTGCTGCGTGGTCTGCAATTCATTACCTGCACAATTGCAGAAAAAACCTTGAAACATGTGTTGCAAAAATTTAATTAACCACGACCAAACTAGTGACATAATTTACCAAATATCAGGATTAGAAAAAATGTCGATCATTTAAGCAAAATAACATTATAGCTCAGAATGTAACGGAAATTTGAAGGCTATATTTGGCTAAATTAATCGAAATTTGAATGTACTATGTAACATCTGTAGGATAACAAGGGTAATATGATTCTAAGTTTCAAACTGTAATTACTTCAAGCTTATCATCATAGAGAATGTAACTGCTAGATGTGAACTGAATACATGATGCTAATCTTAAGTAGATACTGAGTTTGAGTAAAAAGTACCTCAAGCTTACTTCCATCAGGAAATGTTTGCCAAGAAGGTTTTAATTCGACAATGTGATCACTAACGCAAAGAAGGCATTCCATCTCTCTTTGCCAAATTGATTTCTTCTCAGAAGGCAATGGTTCTAATCTCCACAGTTGCCCAAATGCCATAGCTAAGTGAGGGCACAAAAAGATTATAGAAAGTGAGTCAAAAAAATCTGCATTACAACATTTGGTATCACCAGTCACCACGGCATAAAGCAATCTCACCCATGATCAAACCCTAACAACTACTCCCTTCCACAAAAAGAGACCCATTTGCCAATAAAAATCCCCATTTTATAGGTAGTAACATTAAATGACACAATGTTATCAAATTTATTATCGCAATTTCATTATCATGTAATTTATTATGGCAATTTCAATGTCACCACTACTAAACTAACAACTTTTTAATTTTATGGGTAAACATGGTATAAAAATACATCCTCAATATTTTGAAATTTATAGAACTCTTTTTATGGTACGGAAGTACAACTTATACACACATATATATGAGAGAGATAGAGAGAGCTAGTAGCCTAGTACCATAAAGATTAGTGATGGCATTTGAAATTGCCAATGCTGTGCAAACCCCTTTACCACTTCCAGACATGTCTTCACCAAGCAACAGTTTTGCAAACCTTTCTTTCATAATCTCCGTTTCTACTGCATACAATTAACAGGAGAAAAAGTGAGTCAGAAAAAGTATAAAGCTGAAAACTGAAAAGTGCCTATTTGAATTCAACCACCAGAAATATTCAAATTTTGAATTATATTCGTATACACAAACAGACACACAGCAATTTCAGTATGGTTGGGAAAAAATGTCTGAAAGGAAATGAAGATGAAAAAGATTAAGAAAAAAAATCGCTTGCACTAATATATACAGCTAATTGATTTAAACTATTCGTTGAGATTAACAATATACAGGATCAAAAATCACAAGTACTCCACATAATTCAAAAAAAAAATCAAATTTTATTTCTTGGCAACAAAACAGAGGTTCAAAACTCAAAACACCACCACTTACCTGAAACTTTTGAACCCATGTTTTGTTTCTTCAAATTGGAATCACCCAAATGGGTAGTTTTGATTTCATCGCCAGAAACATCATATATGTAGCATTTTGGAAGCTGAGCCTTCCGAATAGGCCAACCCAATGGAGCCGGCGACGAACATTCTTTAGCCGTGGCGTGGTCTAGCAAAGTCTCAGAGCTCAATCTACTTGAACTTGTACTGCTGTCTCTGTACTCCGATACCGAATCACTAGCATCAAATGACTCAAACCCAAATTTGGGCTTACTTTTATCAGATAAATTTTCCATCTCAAATTTCCCTATCTTGGAAGAAAATTTTGTCTTTTGAAGAAAAAAATTGAAACCCAAAAAGCAGAGTGAGCTAACTCAGGCTAAGGTTGAACTAGTTTTTTGCTCTGAATTTTCTCCGTTTTTTGAGTAGGAAAAAAGGCATATTATTATCATCGATGAACATTTTAGCTGGAACATGCCTAACACTGTTTTCTAAGAAAGAGTGACTGGTCTCACCTTATGTTGTTCTTGTCTCCTTCCCTCTTTTAAATTTGATTTTTAAAGTTTGAAAGGAAGTTCAAATCCAAACGCCAGATGCCAGCGTCTCTCTCTTGCTTTTTGTATCTGCAGATTCTAAAGTACATTCATTAAAAAATTTGGATCTAGTTATCATCAAGTTTATTTTTAGGTAAATTAATGAATAAAATAATGACACATAGAGTTTTGCCTACATGTCAGCACTCTATTGGTCAATTGACCAACTTACTCAAAAATAAATTTCATGTTAACCACTTCCAAAAAATTTAGATTTGATGATTAACACTGGCTGTGTTAAAATTATACTTATCTCAGTCCCCAAAAATTACTATAGATATAAAAATAAAAGTACTTATGAGATCACCTCACAGACTGTGTGGACAATGTATTAATTAAATGATCAAACTTAACTCATAATAATTATTTTTATCATTTTATATAATCTTGTGAGTTCATTAGGACAAATTTAGAATATTTTAACTTTTTCTTAATATATGTACAAATTATAATTTGCTTATCTTTTTATAAATGGAGGAAGTAATGTGTTATTAATGAAGTATTTATGTTAAGTAAAATTATTTTTATTTTGATTGTAGCATATTATTAATAAAGAAAACTAATATTTCTATATGACTTTTTGATATTTTCACATGAAAATCATCATTATAGATCATATAGCGACGGTTTTTGTCGTCACAATACATTTATGACGACACTTTTCATGTAGAAATATCAAAAAATCATATGATAATATCAATTTTTATATTAAAATATTTATATTAAACAATGTAGTATTGATCTTGTTTTAGGGATCCAGTTAACATGAAGTAAACTTCATGATAAGTTCAATTCATTCTCAATACAATGTTGACACACAGGCGAAAAGGTGATCTCTGTGAATGCGTTTTAATAGTGTATTGGGTATTCATTTATGCTAACCACTCCCTTGTTTTAGTAACTTGTCATCATTTAGCATTGTATCTGGTTATCATAAAGTTAATTTCATAATAAGTGGTCAATGAACCAATACAGTGCTGACACGCATAAAGAGATCGCACCGCCTGCGTGTGTCGATACTATATTGATCAATTGACCAAAGTTAACTTATGTTAACCACTCTTTTTAGCATCACTCGTATTAGGGACAAAGTAATGGTAGGCTCAGGGGCTCTGCTATCGTGAATTTTTTTTTAAGTTTCTAAAATTTTGATATTTTTATTTTATGTCCTTTAAAATTTATTTAAAAAATAAATATATATATATATATATATATAATGTTTTTTTAAAATATAAGAAATTACTTTTTCTGGTCCAAATATAAGAATTATTTTAATTTTATTAAGTCAATTTAAAATTTGAGCAAATCAATAAATAAATCTTCTCCCTTTTTATCTCTACTTTATATACTACTACATGAAATTTATATGTACTGCAATACAAAAAAAGTAATTCAATTTAAAATATAAAATCGACAAAATAGACTCCTAATAGTGCTACATTTGTCGGTTCCACTAATTAGTCTCCTAATTAATTTACAAAATAGAATATATCTCTAATTTACATGTAGTAATTTTAAAAAATAAAATATATTTTTTTTAAATTACCTTTGTTAGGCATTGTGACGCCCCCAAAATAGGTATACAACATTCATCTTGAGTCGCCAAATACATGGTACAAAATTCAAATATAACTTAATTATACAACAGTCGTGTAAAATACGACTAAACATATGTTGTGAGTTTTAATACAAATATTGTCATCTAGACAATATACAAACTCAATGGAGTCCTCATTACATTTATTGTCACACTATTTAACAGAATAGTGAGGACTACTAATACTATCATCTGGTCTATCACTCCGTTCCCCGACTCGTCACAGCTATATTCTTATTTTCTGAAGAGAACAGTGAAAGAAAGGGTGAGCTCAACTAGTCCAGTAAGAAATATTATGACTAAGATAATGCAGAATAAATTATCATTAGCCTTCAACAGTGTTAAACTGATAAAATATAACAAACATCAAGTTTAACTGCAGCGGAACAAGCAATCCATTAGAAGAGTCAAGTAGAGAATAAAATCTACTATCTTCAATGATTTAAAAGGTTTTTCAAAACTTTTATCGCTGGGACTCAGCTTAATAAATAATCCACATCATCGAATCACCCCTGCACTACGGCCAAGGATATTCTTTAGTATCACGACCATAATTATCCATGCACTACGGGCCAAGAATATTTGTGTATTCATTAATGGTCATGATCATGCCAACAACTATCCATCAATGCACTACGGGCCAATTAGGACTTTTTCCACATCATTTGTAACATTACGGTCATGATTACACCGAATAATCCCTGGTCATAATCATACCAAGTCCATCTATGCACTACAGGCCACAGATGACTTTCAACATAATATAAACATGAGGATGATGACAATGATATAAGGATTCAATAAAACATGTTCAAGAATTAATTTATCCATGAATCAATAACGTCCAAATTGTCAACATGATACTGCTTTGTAGAATAAATTCAAGAATGCTCAGAAGAATATTTCTATGAAAAGATACTGGATGAAGCGCAAATATCAAGGATATTTCACTAATTTCATGGAGTATAGAAGTCAAAACTTTAACCAACTGAGTATAATAACGAATGGAATAACAAAAGAAATCACCATGTATGCGGTACTTCGCATAGATAGGTTATTCCAACAGATTAATAAGTAACGGAACCAGGTCAGACAAAATTCGCACCAACAGGATGTTCCAACAAAATAATAAAGACGGAACCAGGTCCGGCGTAAACGCACAGACAGGATATTCCAACAGAATAATAATAAAGATGGAACCAGGTCCTGCGTAAACGCACAGACAGGATATTCCAACAGAATAATAATAAAGACGGAATATTAGACGAATGTCACCAAGTATAGGGTAGTCCGCGTATACTGGTTATTCCAGCAGAATAATAAAGAATGGAATAACAGAAGTTCTCTTCATGAGTACAAAAGAAATAATACTCCCTACCTTAAGAAGAATAGTATTGGATATATGAGTAGTGAAGTAGTAGAATACTTTTCTTCTTTCTCTCTATAGTTTATCTCTCTAGAGTTTCAATGAATTCGTAAGAAATAATGAAGGAATGAGCTTCTATTTATAGAAAAATGGACTGCATAGTAACTAACTCATGAACGGTCTAGATTAATTTATTTTAATCTGACGGTCCATATTTAAAGCAAAATCTTTTAAATAAAATATAATATATTCTATTTATAATCTAATAAAACGAATAAATTTATAAAAGATTTTACTATGCAAACACTATGCAGGCACTATGTAAATACTATGCATAATAAAATATAATATATTCTAATTATTATCTAATAAAACAGATAACTTTATAAAAGTATTCTGTTTTATATAAAAAGATTTTACTATACAAAACACTAGGCAGACACTATACAACATTATGCATAACAGAATATAATATATTCTATTTATAGAATAACTTTATAAAAATATTCTGTTTTATATAAAAAGATTTTCTGTATTATTACATTAATAATACCAACAAAACTGAGTGACTTATCACGTAAGCATCAATAATTAATATCGTGTGCTACTATGCAACCACGCATATTACTGTACTTTTAACACCGGGTGTTTCAACAGTTAACGGTAAAACTTCCGCCGTTATTTTCATAAAGTATTTTTGTCATTTTCTCAATCCGACAATAATTCCGTTGTGGGGTCCACTAATGATTGTGCCGTTGTACGAATATTCCATGTTAAATCGAATATTCCCCGAACAAACGAATATTATATAACAACTTGCGTACTTTGCAAAATTTATAAATATTACCCACAACTATAACATTATATCAAATTTACTCCATAATATTCAAAAATGATATTTATAGAAAATTCATTTTATTTATAAAAGTTGGGGTCTTACAACCTCCCATTCTTATGAAATTTCGTCCTCGAAATTAGGGTACGTACCTGGTATGTCGAAGAGGTAAGGATACCTTGATTTCATTTCAGATTCTAACTCCCAAGTCATTTCCTCAACATCGTGGTTTCTCCACAAAACTTTGACTTGAGGTATAACCTTGGAACGTAGAATATGTTCCTTCTTATCCAAGATTTGAACATGAACCTCTTCATACGTTAAATCTTCCGCTATTTCGTCCGGTTCTAACTCAATAATGTGGTTCGAGTCTTTCACATATTTACGTAATATGGATATATGAAAAATATTATGAACATGAGACATACTTGGCGGTAAAGCGAGTCTATAGGCCACAGTTCCTACTCGATCGAGGATTAAAAATGGGCCGATGAATCGAGGATTGAGTTTTCCTCTCTTTTTAAATCTCGTAACTCCTTTCTATGGAGCAACATGTAACAACACATGATCTCCTATATCGAATTCCACGTCCTTTCGATGAAGATAATCATAACTCTTTTGTCGATCTTGTGAGGTTTTTTTACGTTATCGGATCATTTGAATCTTTTCTGTAGTCATACGTACCAACTCCGGTCCCAACAACGTTACTTCTCCAACCTCATCCCAGCATACTGGAGAACGACACTTCCTTCCATACAACGCCTCGAATGGAGCCATGTCAATGCTTGTTTGATAACTATTGTTGTAGGAAAACTCCATCAACGGTAAGAACTTGTCCCAACTTCCCTTGAAATCAATGACACAGAGTCTTAATAGATCTTCAAGAGTTCAGACTGTCCGTCCGTTTGAGGATGATATGCCGAGCTAAATCGTAAATCTGTGCCCATAGCTTTCTGCAAACTAACCCAAAATTGTGAAGTGAATCTTGGGTCTCGATCAGAAACTATGGATACTGGCATACCATGCAGTCTTATAATCTCTTTTATGTATATACGAGCAAGACGTTCAAGTGTATAAGTTTCTCGTATCGGTAAGAAATGAGCAGACTTGGTCAATCTATCAACAATGACCCAAATCGCATCTATACCTTGAGAAACCTTAGGAAGACCGGTAACAAAATCCATGGTAATGTGCTCCCACTTCTATTCTGAAATTTTTAAGTGGTTGCAATGGACCTTTTGGTACTTGATGCTCCGCCTTGACTCGTTGACACATTAAAAACCTTGAGATAAACAGCGCTATCTCTCTCTTCATATTGCCCCACCAAAATGTATGTCGAAGATCATGATACATTTTGGTACTCCCAAGATGGATTACAAACGGTGTGTTGTGCGCCTCCATCATGATTTTATACTTTAAATCAGGTTCGTTAGGAACACAAAGTCTGGAGTTGACTCGAAGTATTCCTTCTTCATCGATTCTTTCTTCCTGCATCGCACCTTCTTGCACTTTCTTCCTCATACGTATCAGTTCCGGATCTGTAATTTGAGCAGCTTTAATTTTATCAATTAAAGTCGGTTCTACTCGTATATTTGCCATAATCACGTGGGTCCATGGAGTCTTTATCTCTATCTCCATCCTTTGCAAGTCATACAAAATGGGCCTTTGCGTTGACAATATTGCACTCGTACCCGCATATGATCTTCTACTCAATGCGTCAGCTACCACGTTCGCTTTTCCAAGATGGTATTGGATGGTATGATCATAATCTTTCAACAGTTCAAGCCAACGTCGTTGTCGCATGTTGATTTCCTTTTGAGTGAAGAAATATTTGAGGCTTTTATGATCCGTAAAGATCTCCACTTTCTCCCCATACAAGTAATGCCTCCAAATTTTAAGTGCAAAGACAACAACTGCTAACTCTAGGTTATGGGTAGGATAATTCCTCTCATATTCTTTGAGTTGTAATGAGGCATAGGCTATGACTTTCCCATTTGCATGAGAACACATCCTAACCCTTTGCCCGAAGCATCATTGTAGATGACAAATCCCTCCGAACCAGATGGTATTGTAAGAACAGGTGCTGAAATGAGTCTCCTCTTGAGTTCTTGAAAACTCTTCTCACATTTCTCGCTCCAACCGAACTTTGTATCTTTCCGAGTCAGCTGAGTTAGTGGAGTAGCGATTCGAGAAAACCCTTCTACGAATCTCCGATAATAACCAGCTAAGCCGAGAAAGCTACGTACTTCGTTCACTGATTTAGGTTGCTCCCAGTTTTGAATAGCTTCAATCTTTGTTGGGTCAACAGATATTCCATGACTTGATACCACGTGCCCAAGGAATGCTACTTCATCAAGCTAGAACTAGCATTTCTTCAACTTGGCATAAAGCTTGTATTCACGAAGCTTTTGGAGTATCAACCTCAAGTGTTCCTCATGATCTTCACGGCTTTTGGAATATATGAGGATGTCATCAATAAAGACGACCACAAAATGATCCAAATATTCCTTGAATACTCGGTTCATCATATTATGAAAGCAGCAGAAGCATTAGTCAATCCAAAGGACATGACTAGGAATTCATAATGCCCGTACCGAGTTCTGAAAGCAGTCTTCGGAATGTCAAATGTTCTAATCTTCAATTGGTGATATCCGGAACGAAGATCAATCTTTGAAAAGAATTTGGCTCCTTGCAACTGGTCAAACAGGTCATCAATACGTGGCAATGGGTACCTATTTTTGATGGTGACATGATTCAACTCCCGATAATCAATACAAAGTCGCATACTCCCATCTTTCTTCTTCACGAATAGAACAGGAGCACCCCAAGGAGAAGTACTAAGACGAATAAAGCCAATGTCTAACAATTCCTGCATTTGGGTCTTTAACTCCTGAAGTTCAATAGGAGTCATTCGATATGGGGCTTTAGAAATGGGTTTTGTACAGGGTTCAAGGTCGATACAAAATTCAATTTCATGCTCTGGGGGTAGGCCATGAAGTTCTTCAAGGAATACGTCAGGAAATTTATTAACAATAGAAATATCATTCAAAACTGACGTATTTTTGTTTAGATCTGTGACGTGGGCTAAGAAAACTTGACATCCGTTTTTCAATAAACGAATAGCTTTATGGCTTGAGAAGACCGTGATTGATTTTAATGGTTTAGTCGCTTGAATTCGCATAATAGGTTGATTAGGAATATGAAAGCTAACAACCTTATGAAAAATAATCAATTTTTGCATGATGAGTAGTTAACCAATCAATCCCTAGAATCACGTCAAATGTAAGTATTTTCAATGAAATAAGATCGACAGGTAATATGAGGGTACCGATTTGAACCAAACAAGACTTATAAACAGTGGATGTAATGAAAGTTTCTCCTAACGGAGTTTCCACAGATAAGTCAAAGTCTAATTTCTCCGGAGTCAAATTTAATCATTGGGCGCATGTAGGAGAAATAAAATAATGGGTAGAACTGGTATCAAATAAAGTATAGACTTCGCTAGAGTTTATGATAAGCTTACCCGTGATGACCTCATTCGGGTTCCTTGCTTTCTGGGAGGTCACAACAAACGCTCTCCCTTGCACTACCGGCTTTGACTTTTCTGGGACGGCCTTTGGTGCCTCTATCCTGGCTGAACTTGTCTTCGGTGAATGAAAAAATCGGGCTAAGTGACCTTCTCTTCCAAAATTATAACATGCTTTGGACGGCATCGCGCAGTTTGGACTGATGTGTCCCTCCCCTCCGCATTTGAAACATATGATAGGTGGTCTTTCTCCTTCCTTAACAACGGTTGCTGGTGCTGATATCTTTCAATCATTGTTGAATCTCTTCTTCTTGAAATATCCATTCTTATTGTTTTGGCCCTGATTACCACCAAAGTGGTTACCACTTCTGGCCTGTTGATTCCCTCCACGCTTGTTGTCACCGCTTCGATGACTGCTCTCATTGGTATTATCATTTTGCCGGCTGCTCTCTTTTGGTTGCGTTGACTCGTTATCGCGCTCTACTAACTGAGCCCTATTTACAACATCTGAATATAAACACGGTTTATGAGAAATAAGATGTTGACGTATCTCCGGCTTTAAACCTCTTAAAAACATTCGCGTCATTTTATCTCCATTATCCACCAAGTGGGACGCAAACCGGGACAACTCGGCAAACTTTACTTCGTACTGCGACACGGTCATATTATTCTGTTCCAACTTGATGAACTCCACCTCCTTCATGTGACGAATACTTTTGGGAAAGTACTTGTTGTTGAATAGTTCTTGGAACTTCTCCCTAAACATTTTTAGTGTGGTAGGTTGAGTACGCTTTACCGATTCCCACCAGTAATCTGCCTCTCCTCGCAACATAAATGCGGCAAAGGGAACCTTTTGCTCCTCGGAGCATCCCAAGACATCAAATATCTGATGCACATTATCCTGATTATTGATATGTGGTGAATCAACTGTCGCCTGTGCTCCAATGCTATTCTCAACATTCTCATATGTCATTTTTAGATACTGCCACAAAACAAAATGTTAATTGACATGTAACATATTATCCCTATATTCTGACCGACCAATTAAATACCAAAAAAACTTATGTAGGTTATACTAGCGAAGGAATTCCCCGTCTCTCCCCTCCTAGTTCTATTCTCATATCTTAGTCAGGGATCATATCCCTAAGCTTTGATACCAACTGTGACTCCCCCAAAATAGGCATACATCACCCATCTTAAGTTGCTAAATACATGGTACAAAATTCAAATACAAATTAATTTTACAACAGTCGTGTAAAATACGACTAAACATATGTTTTGAGTTTTAATACAAATATTGTCATCTAGACAATATACAAACTCAATGGGGTCCTCATTATATTTATTGTCACACTATTTAACAGAATAGTGAGGACTACTAATACTATCATCTGGTCCATCACTCCGTTCCCCGACTCGTCCCAACTATATTCTCATTTCCTGAAGAGAACAGTGAAAGAAAGGGTGAGCTCAACTAGCCCAGTAAGAAATATTATGACTAAGATAATGCAGAATAAATTATCATTAACCTTCAATAGTGTTAAACTGATAAAATATAACAAACATCAAGTTTAACTGCAGCGGAACAAAAGTCAAGTAGAGAATAAAATCTACTATCTTCTATGATTTAAAAGGTTTTTCATGACTTTTGTCGCTGGGACTCAGCTTAATAAATAATCCACATAATCGAATCACCCCTGCACTACGGCCAAGGATAATCTTTAGTATCACGACCACAATTATCCATGCACTACGGGCCAAGAATATTTGTGTATTCATTAATGGTCATGATTATGCCGACAACTATCCATCAATGCACTACGGGCCAATGAGGGATTTTTTCACATCATTTGTAACATTACGGTCATGATTACACCGAATAATCCATGGTCATAATCATACCAAGTCCATCTATGCACTACAGGCCACAGATGACTTTCAACATAATATAAACATGAGGATAATGAGAATGATATAAGAATTCAATAAAACAAGTACAAGAATTAATTTATCCATGAATCAATAACGTCCAAATTGTAAACATGATACTACTTTGTAGAGTAAAATTTAAGAATTCTCAGAAGAATATTTCATGAAAAGATACTGGATGAAACGCAAATATCAAGGATATTTGTAAGGCCCCAACTTTTTATAAATGAAGATTTAATTTCCTCTATTTATCATTTTGAAATAGTAAGGGTTGATTTGATTAATGTGTTTAGTTATGGGTAAAATACGCAAATATTTCAAATAAGCAAGTGGTTATAAAATACTCATTGTTGTCGGAGAATATTCGTTTGGTCGTGGAATATTCTTGCTGTCGGGAAATATTCGTACGACGGCGCAGTCTTGTGTGGGCCCCATAACGAAAAGTAATTGGATGAAGAAAATGACAAGTATAAGTTGTTATAAATAACGTTGCAGTTGTTACCATTAATACTGTTGGAATACCCGATGGTTAAAACACAGTAATACGCGTTGTTGAACAGTAGTAAACGGTATTGCACCAATTATTGATTCTTATGTAAGAAGGCACTGCTCAATAATTGTTACAGTAATTAATGTTCAGTATTTTATTTTATTGATTCAATAATTGCTGCGTTGATTTTTATATTACTGTTATTTCAATAATTGTCACTACACAGTATTTTTCATTATCGGAGCAATAATTCATATTATCTGAATATATTATTAGAAAATATTATTGGCAATGTCTAGAAAGTTCTATCTAAAGAGAGGTTTGGTCACCTAATTGTGCGCCAGTAAGGAGAAATCTTTATTGGAAAGCCCCCTCTTTCCTGGGAACAGCCTGGTTGCCAGTACTGTGATTCTGTAATATTATTTGTGAATAATTAATTATTAATTTATACGATGAGAAAAATATTGATTTTATGTGGATATAGATGGAGAAAATTTTTAAAGTGACAATTATTAAAAATTGATATTTTATCTTTTCTGATAAAATAATATTTTATTATATTATTATAATATAATAATGGGGATATTTTTATAATGAATGTGGGATATATGAGTATAGGAGGATGAGGAGTATTTTTGTTTCAAAAGTTATTTAAAACATGTTAAACATGTCCGTGAGTCCATTTCTTGACAGAAATTTGATTATAGCTTGTAAAATTGCCCGTTTATGGATTTCGGTCAATTTCTTTTTGGAATTTGGAAAAACTTTCTTCTGCAAAGTTGTAGAGAATTGAATTTCCTATAAAAAGTCGCGAGATTCGAATTTTCTGATAAAAGGCTATTTATTATGAATTATTGAAGTTCCGAGGTTCCAGAATAATTGATTTTTGGAAGTTTTAAATAATTATATTAACAAAAACGTTTTTTACATTGTTGGGACTCATTTAACATGTGATTAGGTGTCTGATTTCAGATGCTAAGTGTGCGTAGAGAATTTATAATATAAATATTAATATTATAATAAATTTTCTACTTTGGTGTTCGAAGTATTTTCCTATAAATAGGGTGCTTAGGTTAGAATTTAAAATCACACCAGAAACTAAAGATTTCTCTCTCTATAATATCGAGCGTATTTTGTGAGTATTTTAGTACTTTGAGTATTGCTATACGGTGCAAGTTCTTTCAGCACTATATCAAATATACCAGTCAGAAGTACTATTTTTGCAAGGTAAGGGATATTTTTTTTAAAAATAATGATATTATTTCTTCAATGTCATTATGCCGAAATATTGGTTGGAACTTTTTATCAAATTTGGAACTTTTTCTTGTCGGGGTTACTATTCACGAGTTACTATTCACGAGTTACTATTTACAAAGTATGGTGATATTTTTTTGTGAAATTTCTATCTTTTGGTGTTGGAGTTACTATTCACGTATACGACACTATTCACGTATACGGCACTATTCACGAATACGACACTATTCATAGAAAAATTAAATTTTCTTTTCTGTGTCCAAGATCGTCTGTTATGATTCCTATCTTTGATTGTATCCATGTTTTGATCATTCTTGAATTTTACTCCACTCTGATTATTTATGAAGTATTTTTGAACTTGGATTGTGTAAAGTACGAATCCTTAATACTTGTTCTTTTGTTTCACTGAATTCGTTTTCTTTAAAATATTTTTCATCATCCTCAGTCCTAAATGATGATATTACTGAATATCTTTGGCCCGTAGTACAAAGATGAATAGGTGTTTAGATGAACATGACTAATTGATGAATATCTTTGGCCCGTAGTGCAAAGATGAACAGGTGTTGAGATGAACATGACCAATAGATGAATATCTTTGGCCTGTAGTGCAAAGATGACTATTTGATTTATGATGTATATTTATTGATGTTACAAGGATAAAATATCGATGATGGACTGTTAAATTCATAGATGATAGTAGATTTCATTCTCTACTTAACTCTTCTAATGAATTGTTGTTTCCGCTGCAGTTGTTGATCTAAAACTTGTTATCTATTGTATTCTATCAGATTTTTCCCTGTTGAAGACTAAAGATAATTTGTTGTACATTATCTTAGTCATAATATTCTTTACTGGGATAGTTGAGCTCACCCTTTTCCTTTTTGTTCCATTTTTCTTCTCAGGAGGCGAGAATATAGCGGGAACTATCGGGGTGTGGAGTGATGGTTCAAGATAGTTGTTTTAGTAGTCCTCACTATTTTAAAATAGTGTTTCAATAATTGTAATGAGGACTTTATTTGAGTGTAGATATTGTCTAGAAGACAATATTTGTATTTAAACTCACAGTTTATGTGTTGTCGTATTTTGCACGACAATTGTATTAATGAAGTTGTAGATGTTTCTATACCATGTATTTGGCGACTCAGAATGGGTTGGTTGGATTGGACATATTTTGGGGGCGTCACAGTTGGTATCAGAGCTTAGGGATATGGTCTCTGGCGGAGATCGGAGAATAATACTAGGAGGGGAGAGACAAGTAATCCTTCGCTAGTATGTCATACCTAAGCTTATTTGTTAGTCAGTCGAACTATATGGTTAATATGTGATATGTTAATTTGTTTAATTAACCCTTGTTTTATGGCAGTATTTAAGAATGGCAGCTTAGAATATTAACGGTGGAGTTAATGAGACCGTGGAAACACCTTTAATCACCCAGGGGAACGTGCAACAGGAAGACAATATTCCTCCTGTGAAAAACACCACTGAGTAGACGATGAAAGACGGGATGTTTAAGAGCTTTTTGCAGTTCATATAAAACTAGACGAGGGAGACTCGTGTACAGAATACGGGTGGAAATGATAGCAACGCGCAGCTTGTCACGACCAAGCAGTTCAAAGAGTTGGGACCACCAGAATTTAAGGGAAAGCTGGATCCGATCATGGCGGAAACATGGGTCAAGCAAATTACCAAAATATTCGATGTCTTGGGATGCACGGAGGAACAGAAGGTCCCATTCACCACCTTTATGTTTTGTAGCGAGGCAGATTACTTGTGGGAGTCTGTGAAACGTACTCAGCCTGCCGCACTCCGCATGTCTTGGAAAACGTTTCAGAAACTTTTCAACGAAAAATACTTTCGTGAAAGTATTCGCCATATGAAAGAGGTAGAGTTTATTAGACTAGAACAAAACAACATAACGGTGTCCCAATACGAGGCGAAGTTCGCAGAGTTATCCAGGTTTGCACCTCATTTGGTAGAGAATGAGGAACGAATGACGAGGATGTTTCTGAGAGGTTTAAAACTCGAGATTCGGCAATATCTTATCTCTCATAAATTTTTTTATATTCAGATGTTGTCAACAGGGCTCAATTATTAGAGTGAGATAGCGAGTACGTTCAACCAAAAGACCGCAACCAGGATCATACCGGTGACAGCAGTCATCAGAACAACGATAACCAGCGGAGAAAAAAAATATGGACAAGAGCGACAACCACTCTGGTGGTAATCATGGCCATGAAAATAGAAAAAGTGAGTCGGGGGAGATTTTAAAAAAAGGAGATTCAACAATGACACTGCGAAGACGTCAGCACCAGCATCAACTGGTTTTTAGGGAAGAGAACGACCACCGGTCGTATGCTATAAATATGGAAAAGAGGGACACATCAGCCCAAGTTATCCACAACAGTTTAAGGTATGCTATAATTGTGGAAAGGAAGGACATATCGCTCGAGATTGTACGGTAGCGAAACCAATCCCAGTGGGGATGGTGACTCAAAAGGCTGTCCCATAAAAGTCAAAGTCAACGGTTCCTGGAAGAGCGTTTGTCGTGACTGCTCAACATGCGAGGAACCCAAACGAGGTGATCACGGGTAAGATAATCATAAATTCATGCGAAGTTTATACATTACTAGATACCGGTGCTACCCATTTATTTATCTCTCCTGCTTGTGCTCAACGTTTAAACTTGACTCCTGAAAAATTAGACTTTGACCTATCTATGAAAACTCCGTTAGGAGAAACTTTCATCACATCCACTGTTTATAAATCTTGTTTGATCAAAGTTGGCACCATCGCATTACCTGTTGACCTTATTTCATTAAAGATACTTGCTTCTGATGTGATTTTGGGGATTGATTGATTAACTACTCATCATGCCAAAATTTATTGCTTTCGTAAGGTTGTTAGTTTTCATATTCTTAAGCAACCTGTTATTTGAATTCAAGCAACCAAACCATTGAAGTCAAACACTTTCATATCAAGCCATAAATTCATTCGTTTATTGAAAAACGGATGTCAAGTTTTCTTAGCCCATGTTATGGAATTAAACAAAAATACGTTAGATTTGAATGTTATTTCTATTGTTAGTAAATTTCCTGATGTATTTCCTGAAGAATTTCTTGGCTTACTCCCAAAGTGTGATAATGAATTTTGTATCGACTTTGAACCCGGTACAAAATCCATTTCTAAAATCTCATGGCTTCCTATTGAACTTTAGGAGTTAAAAATTCAACTATAGAATTTGGTACCCGAGCCTTTATCTGGTGACTTCCTTTGTGGAATGCACTGAAGCCAGACTCTCCGTAGGGGACGCCATATTTGTGCGGTAGTAAACTGATAGGTGTCATTGTGACGTGATATCCAAGATTGGGATATGAGTCACAGTTAAGAGCAACCTAAGTCAGTAATCGAAATACGTAGCTTTCTATGCTTAGTTGGTTATTATCGAAGATTTTGTAGAAAAATTTCTCGAATCGCTACTCCATTAACGCAGCTGACTCGTAGAGATACAAATTCGAATGGAGCAAGGAATGTGGGAAGAGCTTCGAAGAACTCAATAGGAGACTCATTTCGACATATGTTTTGACCATACCATCCTGGAAAAGCGAACGTGGTAGCTGACGTGTTGAGTAAAAGATCGTATACGAGTACGAATGCGATATTGTCAAAGACCCATTTCATATAACTTACAAATGATAGATATAGAGTTAAAGACTCTAGGGACTCACGTGATGATATACAAGTAGAACCGACTTTAATCGATAAAGTTAAAAATGTTCAAGCTACACCCCGGAGCTGATGAATATGAAGAAGGAGGTACAAAAAGTTGTTATTTCAAAAGCGAAAATTGGCGAGGTGAGGAAAACTCAAACCTTCGATTTATTAGTCCATTAGAAATCCTCAATTGAATAGGAACTATGGCCTATAGACTCGCTTTACAGCCAAGTATTACGCGTGTTTATATCATTTTTCGCATATCGATGTTACGTAAATATGTGGACGACCCGGACTACATTATTGAGTTAGAACTAGACGAGATAACAGAAGATTTAACGTACAAGGAGGTACCAGTCAAGATCTTGGATAGGAAGGAGCATGTTCTACGCATGTCAATTTCGAGGACGAAATTTCATAAGGAAGGGAGGTTGTAAGGCCCCAACTTTTTATAAATGAAGATTTAATTTCCTCTATTTATCATTTTGAAATATTAAGGGTTGATTTGATTAATGTGGTTAGTTATGGGTAAAATGCGCAAATATTTCAAATAAGCAAGTGGTTATAAAATACTCATTGTTGTCGGAGAATATTCGTTTGATCGTGGAATATTCTTGCTGTCGGAGAATATTAGTACGACGGCGCAGCCTTGTGTGGGCCCCATAACGGAAAGCAATTGGATGAAGAAAACTGACAAGTATAAGTTTTTATAAATAACGACGCAGTTGTTACCGTTAATACTGTTGGAATACCTGGTGGTTAAAACACAGTAATACGCGTTGTTGAACAGTAGCACACGGTATTGCACCAATTATTGATTCTTATATAAGAAGGCACTACTCAATAATTGTTATAGTAATTACTGTTCAGTATTTTATTTTATTGATTCAATAATTGTTGCGTTGATTTTTATATTACTGTTATTTCAATAATTGTTACTACATAGTATTTTTCATTGTCTGAGCAATAATTCATATTATCTGAATAATATTATTAGAAAATATTATTGGCAATGTCTAGAAAGTTTTGTCTAAGGAGAGGTTTGGTCACCTAATTGCGCGCCAGTAAGGAGAAATCTTTATTGGAAAGCCCCCTCTTTCCTAGGAACGACCTGGTTGTCAGTACTGTGATTCTGTAATATTATTTGTGAATAATAATTATTAATTTATATGATGAGGAAAATATTGATTTTATGTGGATATAGATGGAGAAAATTTTTAAAGTGACAATTGTTAAAAATTGATATTTTATCTTTTCTGATAAAATAATATTTTATTATATTATTATAATATAATAATGGGGATATTTTTACAATGAATGTGGGATATATGAGTATATGAGGATGAGGAGTATTTTTGTTGCAAAAGTTATTTAAAACATGTTAAACATGTAAAGTCCCCGAACCCGGATACTTGAAACCCGAACTCAGTACTTCACGATACCATTTCTATGAGCGAATATTACTACTAATAATAACAATAATATAGAACTTAAACTTAAATTTACATTTATCAGAGTCTAATCCCAAGTATGCAACCTTTACTACATTCTTTTTTACATGATATATAATACATATCATTAACTTAATATAGTCTATCTATTACAAATGATACCATTAACATGTCCTGTTTGCTTTCCTTTTCACTTGTTCTTGGCCGAACTTTCCAGTTCTTCACACTTAGCTGAAAACATTTAAATTAAGCAAGGATGAGCATTTGAGTGCCCAGCAAGTATTTATATATATATAAGTTGAAAGAATTTAAATGTTTTCTTTATAATATTCTTCTACAACCGGTAAATAGTTGTGAAGTAATCTGTACCAATAACAATAACATAACAACCCTCTTTCAAATTTTTTGAAACTATGTATTGTCTATACATGGGGTTTCTGTGACACATTATGAACATTGTTTTCATTTTCGAAAGGGTTTAAACAGAAATTCATCTGTAAACCGGCCATTGCTTATGGGCCTGAGGGTGTACAGTCCATGGGCCTTGTATTGATCAATACTACATTGCTAGAACGATATTATCGTTCATCCTTTGTCCACCGTAGCACATAAAATTTTTCCCATTATCGGGATGTTCATACCTGTCGGGTTTTCATAACAAAGGTCTTATATAATTCAACATATATATATATATATATATATATATATATATATATATATATATATATATCAAAGGTGTATCAACATGTGATTAAATACAATGATTATCCAAATTGGGACACTTGTATAATCATTTATAGAAATTAACGAACAGAATATATATCTGAATTATCATATACTAACATGTTGATAATCAATGGGCTTATATAATATAGGTTTAACAATCTGTATAATAATAATATAATTCTGAAATATTCTTACACTTGTCCATTGCATAAAGAAAATGCAAAGTTAGGATACTTGCCTGATGCGCTGCTTACTAATATCAACTTAGTTTTATCTTTTATGAGATCACCTATCATTAATCAGATCATTCGTTCGATTAGGACAATATAACATAACACATAGTACTGCATTTCGCAGTCAGCACATAACCAAATCACATTATCACACATGTTCAACAGTCATTGACTCACAAACAAACATCAACACATTCCTAATCGCATTGTCACACAACTTTAACAACCATTGAATCACAAATAAACATTTATCTAGCCAATTATCTGAGTCGAGATCAATTTCTGAAACATGTCGGTCTACCGACAACTTTATCGGGTAAAAATCGAGTCTAAGACTCTATCCCGAAGTTCAATATCCAAATAGTTAACTTAAACATCAGTCATACTATTTTTCATGGCCTTATAATAGTTATAAAATATTTATTACCATTTACCATAATTTTTGAAATATCAGAATCATTATTAAATGATTTAAATACTAATCAATTCTATTATCATTAATATTTAATAAATATTAATAGATTAATGAAACCATTGCCAAAAGGTTAAAGTTATTTATAATAACTAAAAATACTTTTAAAGTATTAACATTACCCTTAAATGATTTTTAAAATATTTAAAATCATTATTAAATAATTACCATTAATTTTTAAATATTAATAAACTATTATCTAAATATTAAAAGTTATTAATTATAACTTAAAATATTTTAAATTCATTTATATCCCTTTTAAATGATTTTTAAATAAATAAAACTATTTTAAAACTATTTATTTAATATAACAATTAAATAAATTTAATATCATTAATATATCATTAATATTAAATTATTAATGAAATTATCCTTTAAATATTAAAAGTTATATTTTATAACTTAAAATATCTTTAAATACTTTATTTTCATTTAAAATGATTTTTTAATAATAAAATCATTTTAAACTAATTTATTTAATATAAATATTAAATAACATTAATATCATTAAATATCATTAATTAATGAATTTAACCTTTAAATATTAAAATTTATATTTTATAACTTAAAATATTTTTAAATACCTTATTATTATTTAAAATGATTTTTAAAATAATAAAATCATTTTTAATTTAATTATTTAATTCATTTAACAAATAACTTAATTATCATTAATATTAACTTATTAATGAAAATTATCAAATAATATTGAAAGTTATTAAAAATAACTTAAAATATTTTCTTATATCATAATATAATTTTAAATGATTTTTCATGAATTAAAATCATTATTAAATAATTTATTTAATATTATAATTAAATAAATTAAATACTTTTAATATTCCAAAAATATTAAATATTTATGAAATATAATTAAAATAATTAAAAACTAATTTTTGGAATTTACAATAATTTTTAATAATTTATTTTGTATTTTTAATAATTAAAAACTAGTTTTTTCTAATAATTTCCTATTTTTAAGTAATTTTCGGAAAATACAGAAATTAAAAATAATAGAAACCGTCGATGTAGGTCTTTAGCGACAGAAATCTGTAGTCTTAGGTGTTCTTGAGCTCAAGAACACTGACAAGACCGGTTTCATGGTGGCTTATTTGACCAAGATTACAATCGTGAGTGTTGTGTTCCTGGACTAGGTTTTGGTCAGATAATGTATTAAAAGTACAGGACTACAAGATCCAACAACAAACATGAACAAATCACTTAACACGAAACAGATATGATCACTCAAACATATTGTCAGCGGTTGTTCTTCATTTTCTGGTGAAGAATAGCTCGATCTGTTCACTTTGGGCATTCAGTACATGATGATCGAGCATTGTTTTTGTGATCTATAAGTTTCAGGCTGTAGAAAACATGCAAGGCTACAACTTTATTACATAAAATCGATCTAACAACAACACAACGAACAGAAAGGATTCGGTCAAACCCTGTCACAAATAACCTTCAAACTTTTCTGAAAAATTTCCAGAACTCAAAATAGTGAGCGATTGAGCTACTTTGACCATCCATTAAATCCATTTCATATGTTATTTCGGTTATCTAAAAGTTTTAAACTATAGTCCATATACCAGTCTAGTAGTATATTACAACAAACACAACAAAACAACTAAAATCTGCAAGATCGAGGCGGTTCAAAACTTGTCAGACGCTGAAAATAATTCTTGGTTTACCCAGATTTTATCTGGTCATGCCCAGTCAACGGGTTTTGACCAATCATAACTTCATATCCACAACAGATCTAACTTTGATTATTGTACTAGATGAAAGATCTCATACAAGGCTACAAAATTAAACATTTAAACAACAAAAATAATAAACACCCAACAATCTACAGCCTCTGACATTCACTGTCAAAGCACTAAAAACAACATTTCTAGTTTTTTGAAAAACTTAGATTTCGAGCATTAGATGTTATAGATCTAATATGTGCCAACCCAGATCACTTATAACGACTACAAACAATAACTTTTAACATTAAAACACAAGATCAAACATAGTATACAAGATCAAAAATTTAGTATAGGTTTATACCTTCAATGGACAATCTTATGATTCTTGGCAACTGATCTGTTAATGGATTTCGTGGGACTTGATATATGACTGATATATGAAGGAAATTTCGGAGGTTTGGGGTTTAGAGAGAATGGTCGAGTGTTTTGCACAAAATAATCTAGCAAATGCAATTTCTCTATCTTCCAATCTATTTATAGAAGTCTAGGATGCATGAATTGGCTGAGATTTCTTGATTTGCTGGAGATATAAGGTCACATGGGGTGGTTGGTTTGGTGAACAACTCCACCAAATGTCAAAACCTACACATTCTAGCTTAATAATGCAAGAGGGGCAAAAATGTCATTTAGTAAATCATTTAAATGGCAAAATTGTAATCTTGACAAACCCTTGGGTTTAGGGTTTGGGTTTAGGGTTTAGACCATTTTAGGGTTTTAAAAAAATAAATAATAAAATAATAAAATTTTTTAGTTTCTAAAAATTGTAATTAGGATTTCTTAGAATAGTTTAGGCTTTTCTAATAATTTAAACATTAAGTTTAACAATTAAATAATTATAATTAAGCTTACTAATTTAGCAACTAGGGCAAATAATTAGTAATTACAATTACCAAAATAACAAATATGGTTACTAATTATTATTAGGGTTTCTAACTTTTGAAATTAAAGTTTCTAAAAATTCACAAATTAGGATTTTTAAATTAGTTTAGATTTCTTAATCACATATACTTAAAAATTAGGTTTAAGGATTTACTAATTATAATTAAGATCACTAATTAGCAATTAAGGCACCAATTTGGTAATTAGAGTTAATAATTTACTAATTAGGATTAACAATTTAATAATTAGGTTTAACAACTTGTAATTAGGGTTTCTAATTATATTAATCATGATCATTAGAGTTTAATGTTTGCTAAGTAGCATTAAACATCCTAATTTAGCAATTAGGGTTTCTCAATTAGGATTCCTAATTATCGGTTAGGGTTTTAAATTTTAAAATTAGGGTTTTGCAACAATAATTAGGGTTTTTCCTAATTAGCAATTATAATTATAATACCAGACATTAATCACATTATCGCAATTAGTCCAATAACTTGAAACTCTAATTTGTATTTTAAATTAGGTTTTCACACAGTATTAATAAGGTTTAACACATAACACCATAATTGGCCAACCATCACCGATTCACATATACAGTACATATTTATAGCACTAAAAAAATTAAAATATTATAATATTATAATATTATTATCATTCCTTATTTCAGACACATAATTAGGGTTTGATAGTAATATAATAAAACTGTTCCACACATTAACATTACAGACATAACATACATAATTATAATACTGACAAATAATAATATAATATTATTATTCTCATTCCTTGATCGAAACCCGGAATTACGGTTTGAATTCCTTATCTGATTTATCTTTCATATTTAACATTAATAATTAAGTTAAATAATTAACTAAATTATTCTGAAACAAAGTCATATAATAAAATAAGTATTATAAAAATTCTATAATCATATCATATATTATTCAAATAATATAATTATCATATTTTCATAGAAAATAAACATTAAAAACATTTTTTTTACTATAAAACTAATTATTATTAGAATATAATTTATAATGAGCAATAATTTTAAAATAAAATTACTCATAACCATTCATGTAATAAATATATTTTATGTTCATCACATAAACACATACATAATACCTTTCACGCATTCTTACCTTTAAAATAGATAATTATTCTAAAATCATTTCCTATATTATTTAAATAATATAAGATTATATTTTCCTTAAAACATAATTAATAAAACATTTTCAATAAGGAATTAATTAGTATAAAAATATAATTGATAATAATCAATAATGCTAAAATAAATTTATTTGCAATACTTAATGTAATAAATAAATTTTATTTATCACACATATAAATATATTTACACATTACCTTTACACATATCATTCATATTTATTTTAATAAAAAAAAAAATTTATACGCAAAATTTATGATTTATTTATATAAAAAATATCGGGTTGTCACAAAACATGTCCGTGGGTCTATTTCTTGACTGAAATTTGATTATAGCCTGTAAAATTGCCCGTTTAAGGATTTCGGTCAATTTCTGTTTGAATTTGGAAAAACTTTCTTCTGCAAAGTTGTAGAGAATTGAATTTCCTATAAAAAGTCACGAGATTTGAATTTTCTGATAAAAAGGCTATTTATTATGAATTATTGAAGTTCCAAGGTTCCTAGAATAATTGATTTTTGGAAGTTTTAAATAATTATATTAACAAAAACGTTTTTTACATTGTTGGGACTCATTTAACATGTGATTAGGTGGCTGATTTCAGATGCTAAGTGTGCGTAGAGAATTTATAATATAAATATTAATATTATATTAAATTTTCTGCTTTGGTGTTCGAAGTATTTTCCTATAAATAGGGTGCTTAGGTTAGAATTTAAAATCACACCAAAAACTAAAGATTTCTCTCTATTTCTCTCTCTATAATATCGAGCGTATTATGTCAGTACTTTAGTACTTTGAGTATTGCTATACGGTGCAAGTTCTTTCAGCACTATATCCAGTATACCGGTCAGAAGTATTGTTTTTGCAAGGTAAGGGATTTTTTTTTTAAAATAATGATATTATTTCTTCAATATCATTATGTCGAAATATTGGTTGAAAATTTTTATCAAATTTGGAACTTTTTCATGTCAGAGTTACTATTCACGAGTTACTATTCATGAGTTACTATTCGCGAATTACTATTCACGAAGCATGGTGATTTTTTTTATGAAATTTCTATCTTTTGGTGTCGGGGTTACTATTCACGTATACGACACTATTCACGTATACGATACTATTCATGAATACGACACTATTCACAGAAAAATTAAATTTTCTTTTCGGTGTCCAAGATCGTCTGTTATGATTTATATCTTTAATTTTATCCATGTTTTGATCATTCTTGAATTTTACTCCACTCTTATTATTTATGAAGTATTTTTGAACTTGGATTGTGTAAAGTACGAATCCTTAATACTTGTTCTTTTGTTTCACTGGATTCGTTTCCTTTAAAATATTTTTCATTATCCTCGGTCCTAAATGATGATATTACTGAATATCTTTGGCCCGTAGTGCAAAGATGAACAGGTGTTTAGATGAACATGACTAATTGATGAATATCTTTGGCCCGTAGTGCAAAGATGAACATGACTGTTAGTCCCTAGTAGGCACAAGTTATCTAGAAGGGGGGGTTGAATAGATATTTGAAAAACTTTTCGTTTTAACTCGTTCTTAGATAATTATTAAAACTTTGCGGAATTAATGTTTGTTTTAATCTTCTTTACCAAGCAATGGAGTTATGAGCGAGTAAGGCAGTTATAGCAGATATAGCAGTTATAGCATGAATGTAAACAACACAGTTGTTTTTAAATGGTTCGGAACACTCAAAGCTCCTAGTCCACTCTTCTACTCAACGAGTAGGATATCCACTAAGGATGTCTTATACAATCTTCTGAATCACACAGATTCCTTCTAGACCAGCAGTCTAGGAACTTTTCTAGTTCACTTTTGAACTCTTCAAGTCCAGCAGACTTGGCTTTCTTACAGTTCACTACGAACTCTTCAAGTCCAGCAGACTTGATATACTTCTTCAGTTGATTGATGATTGTTGTTGTTGCGTTCTGAAGGTTGCTACTTAGTTTGCTGTGTAAGCTCTGGTTTGTAATAGCTGAGTAGCTGAGCAAGCTTTGTAATATCTCAGATCGTAGAGTTGAGCCTTGGAGAGTTCTTCACGTTGAATGTTTATGCTTGCTTGTTTTCTTTCATCTGTCTGATCTGTATATATGTGGTGTTGAAAACTATCCGTTGGATCCATCCGTTGTGGCATTAAATGCATCTGAATTTTCTGTACTGTGATGGAGACATTTCTGCACATCTTCTGAATTCTGCATTCTGGACCACTGACACTGCAGGACTGCTTTTTCACCTACCACCTGAAAAGGTGTTTTGTCCCTTTCATTCATAGTACTATCCTTAGCTTCTTCAATACGCTTCTTTGTTGCATACTAAGGATATTTCATTTATTCTGGGACTGATGGGCACTGCAGCATCTAGGATTCATTCCTCGTATTGTTGAATTAACAACTCATGAGGCTTTAACGTTTTCTGACATGACAGATGTTGCTCTACGTTTTGGATTGTTGTACTCTACGATTCAGATCATGTTGTTGACTCTATGATCCCGAGAGCATACTACGATAGCTGACTCTTCATACTACGATCGTAGAGTTAGCTTGGTGAACGTTGAGTCCACTCTACGATCGCTAACTTGAGCTTGTTGTCTTCATCTGATCTTATCCGACTACGATCTCTGCATTTGTTCAGTGAACTCTACGATCGCAGAGTGTGGTCTACGATCCTTGTCTTTGACTTTGGCATCGCTAGACTCTACGACTCTGAGCGTACAGTGCATTTCATACTTAGCTTTGGCAGATTGTCGTTCGGCATATAGGCAGGCTGTCTCTACGATTCAGAACATGACTTCCTCAGTACACTATGATCCCGAGGAGGCTCTTCTCGACACACTACGATCCTTCTTCATTTCCCCTGGAAGTCTATGAACTCTGAGATCTCACTATCTTGCATACTCCTATTCTGCCTCGATAGCTCCCGAGTTGACTCTGACTCTCCTGGCAGACTACGACTTCTGGTGCAGTGCTCGACGATCAGACAAGCCTATCTATTACATCATAAGATCAACCTAACAGTTTTGATCTTTTTATCTATACATTCTAGAACAGAATGATACACGTTGAAAGCTTAGATCAGCCTAACAATCTTGATCTTTCCATCACTAAGTCCTTGTACATAAATTCAATTAAGGACCTTACAATAATCACAAGCATATTAAAACATCAAATCATGCTATGCATTCTCCCAACAATGACCAACAGATGAATATCTTTGGCCTGTAGTGCAAAGATGAATATTTGATTTATGATGTATATTGATTGATGTTACAGGGATAAAATATCGATGATGGACTTTTAAATTTATAGATGATAGTAGATTGCATTCTCTACTTAACTCTTCTAATGAATTGTTGTTTCCGCTGCAGTTGTTGATCTAAAACTTGTTGTCTATTGCATTCTATCAGATTTTTTCCTGTTGAAGACTAAAGATAATTTGTTGTACATTATCTTAGTCATAATATTCTTTACTGGGCTAGTTGAGCTCACCCTTTTTCTTTTTGTTCTATTTTTCTTCTCAGGAGGCGAGAATATAGCGTGAACTAGTCGGGGTGTGGAGTGATGGTTCAAGATAGCTGTTTTTGTAGTCCTCACTATTTTAAAATAGTGTATCAATAATAGTAATGAGGACTTTATTTAAGTGTGGTTATTGTCTAGAAGACAATATTTGTATTTAAACTCACAGTATATGTGTTGTCGTATTTTGCACGACAATTGTATTAATGAAGTTGTAGATGTTTCTGTACCATGTATTAGGCGACTCAGAATGGGTTGGTTGGATTGGACCTATTTTGGGGACGTCACAATATTACACTAATTTCATGGAGTATAGAAGTTAAAACTTTAACCAACTGAGAATAACAACGAATAGGAATAACAAAAGAAATCACCATGCATACGGTACTTCGCATAGACAGGTTATTCCAATAGATTAATAAGTAATGGAACCAGGTCAGACGAAGTTCGCACCGACAGGATGTTCCAACAGAATAATAAAGACGGAACCAGGTCCGGTGTAAAAGCACAGACAGGATATTCTAACAGAATAATAATAAAGACGAAACCAGGTCTGGCGTAAACGCACAGACAGGATATTCCAACAGAATAATAATAAAGACGAAATCAGGTCCGGCGTAAACGCACAGACATGATATTCCAACAGAATAATAATAAGGACGGAATATTAGATGAATGTCACCAAGTATAGAATAGTTCGCGTATACTGGTTATTTCAGCAGAATAATAAAGAATGGAATAACAGAAGTTCTCTTCATGAGTACAAAAGAAATAATACTCCCTACCTTAAGAAGAAGAGTACAGTATATATGAGTAGTGAAGTAGTAGAATACTTTTCTTCTTTCTCTCTATAGTTTATCTCTCTAGAGTTTCAGTGAATTCGTAAGAAATAATGAAGGAATGAGCTTCTATTTATAGAAAAATGGACTGCATAGTAACTAACTCATGAATGGTCCAGATTGATTTACTTAAATCTGACGGTCCATATTTAAATCAAACTCTTTCAAATAAAATATAATATGTTCTATTTATAATTTAATAAAATGAATAACTTTATAAAAGATTTTACTATGCAAACACTATGCATAATAAAATATAATATATTCTAATTATTGTCAAATAAAACAGATAACTTTATAAAAGTATTCTGTTTTATATAAAAAGATTTTACTATGCAAAACACTATACAACATTATGCATAGCAGAATATAATATATTCTATTTATAGAATAACTTTATAAAAATATTTTGTTTTATATAAAAAAAATTTCTGTATTATTACATTAATAATACCAACAAAACTGAGTGACTTATCACGTAAGCTTCAATAATCAATACCGTGTGCTACTATGCAACCACGCATATTACTATACTTTTAACACCGAGTGTTTCAACAGTTAACGGTAAAACTTCCGCCGTTATTTTCATAAAGTATTTTTGTCGTTTTCTCAATCCGACAATAATTCCGTTGTGGGTTCCACCAATGATTTTGCCGTTGTACTAATATTCTCTGTTAAAACGAATATTCCCCGACCAATCGAATATTATATAACAACTGGCTTACTTTGCAAAATTTATAAATATTATCCACAACTATAACATTATATCTGTAAAACCCCAACTTTTTGAATAAAGATGAATTTTCTATAAATATTATTTTTGAATATTATGAAGAGATGAATTTTCTATAAATATTATTTTGAATATTATGGAGTGAAATTGATATAATGTTATAGCTGTGGGTAATATTTATAAATTTTGCAAAGTAAGCAAGTTGTTATATAATATTCGATTGGTCGGGGAATATTCGTTTTAACAGAAAATATTCGTACAACGAAACAATCATTGGTGGACCCCACAACGGAATTATTGTCGGATTGAGAGAACGACAAAAATACTTTATGAAAATAATGGCGGAAGTTTTATCATTAACTGTTGAAACACCCTGTGTTAAAAGTACAGTAATATGCGTGGTTGCATAGTAGCACACGGTATTAATTATTGATACTTACGTGATAAGTTACTCAGTTTTGTTGGTATTAGTAATGTAATAATACAGAAAATCTTTTTATATAAAACAGAATACTTTTATAAAGTTATTATATAAATAAAATATATTATATTCTATTATGCATAGTGTTGCATAGTGTCTGTATAGTATTTTGCATAGTAAAATCTTTTTATATAAAATAAATACTTTTATAAAGTTATCTGTTTTATTATAAAATAATTAGAATATATTATATTTTATTATGCATAGTGTTTGCATAGTGCCTGTATAGTGTTTGCATAGTAAAATCTTTTATAAAGTTATTCGTTTTATTAGATTATAAATAGAATATATTATATTTTATTTAAAAGATTTTGCTTTAAATATGGACCGTCAGATTAAAATAAATCTATCTGGACCGTTCATGAGTTAGTTACTATGCAGTCCATTTTTCTATAAATAGAAGCTCATTCCTTCATTATTTTCTTACGAATTCACTGAAACTCTAGAGAGATAAATTATAGAGAGAAAGAAGAAGGTATTATACTACTTCACTACTTATATATCTAATATCCTTCTTCTTAAGGTAGGGAATATTATTTGTTGTACTCGTAGGGAGTATTATTTCTTTTGTATTCATGAAGAGAACTTCTGTTATTCCATTCTTTTTTATTCTGTTGGAATAACCTGTATACGCGGGCTACCCTATACTTGGTGACATTCTTCTATTATTCCGTCTTTACTATTCTGTTGGAATATCCTGTCTGTGCGTTTTACGTCGGACCTGATTCCGTCCTTATTAGTATTCTATTGGAATAACCTGTCTATGCGAAGTACCGCATGGATGGTTATTTTTTTTGTTATTCCATTCTTTATTATTCTGTTGGAACATCCTATCGGTGCGAATTTCGCTTGACTTGGTTCCGTTATTTAGTATTCTGTTGGAATAACCTGTCTATACGAAGTACCGCATGCATGGTGATTTCTTTTGTTATTCTATTCTTTATTATACTCAGTTGGTTAAAGTTTTGACATCTATACTCCATGAAATTAGTGGAATATCCTTGATAATTGTGCTTCATCCAGTATATTTTCATGGTAATATTCTTCTGAGCATTCTTGAATTTTACTCTACAAAGCAGTATCATGTTGATAATTTGGACGTTATTGATTCTTGGACAAATTAATTCATGAACTTGTTTTATTGAATTCTTATATCATTGTCATCATCCTCAAATTTATATTTTTTTGAAAGTCATCTGTTGTAACGACCCCAGAATAGGTTCATTCCATCCAACCCATTCTGAGTCGCCAAATACATGCTACAGAAAACAACTACAACTTTATTACAACAATTGTCGTGCAATATACAACAACACATATGCTGTGAGTTTGGATACAAATATATATCAACTGTGACTCATGTCCCAATCGTGGACAGCACCTCATAATGACACCTTACATAAAGGTATAGTCAAAAACTGTTTTACAAATTAGAATCTTTGGGAAGTGCTCAAGGAAACCTTCGTACATGGGAGGCCATGCGTCTAGGTTATTATAGATATCATATGGCCACAGAATTATCCTTGGTTGACCCAATAGACCCCAAAGAAAAACTGAGAAGATTACTATCATATTCTTCCCAATGGCGAGTCTTCTCTTGACATATCATTATCTCCACTGTCTCTAATTGAGAGTTATATTTCAAATAGACTCCAAGATCATATAGATAGTGCTGGTAGATATACTCAGCAAGTGGATGAGCACAAACCTGTCTTATGATGACACGAGATTAATTGTATGTCATTAGGCATCTTGTATGATAATGGCAAAACACCCTTCCTCACCCTCAACATTTATAGACCACCGTTCTATTCCCTTGTTATTTCCCTGCTCGACCCAGCTACACTTTTATTACCTGAAAGGAATTGTGAACAAAAGGGTGAGCACAACTAGCTCAGTAAAGAATATCATGATTAAAGATAAATAAATTTTCAATAGCCTTCAACAGTAATAAATCAGAGATTTAGAACATATGGTAGATGATAAAACTTTTCAACCATAGTTGCAGCGGAACGAGCAATCCATTAGAAAAGTCAAATAGACCATAAAATCTATTATCTTCTCCATGTTAAAAGTCCACCAACAATGTTTTATCCCTGTAACATCAATCAAAAATTCCTGTCCACAATCACATGTATAACTTATAATCGTAATTGTTGTTCTAAATTTCTTTCCTCATCCAGGACAAAGATAATTTTCATCACCTGAAATATCAAAGATTATGGTTATACCAAATCACAGTTCATGTTCATAATCCTACTAATAATTTCAACTTTGCACTACGGGCCAAAGATATACATCAACAAGTCATCTTTACACTACAGGCCAAAGATATTCATCAACAAGTCATCATTGCACTACAGGCCAAAGATATTCATCAGTTGGTCATGGTAATCTAAACACCTGTTCATCTTTGCACTACAGGCCAAAGATATTCCGTTATATCATCATTTAGGACTGAGGATGATGAAAAATATTTTAAAAAAACGAATCCAGTGAAACAAAAGAACAAATATTAAGGATTCGTACTTTAAAAAAATTCCCATTCAAAAATACTTCATAAATAACCAGGGTGGGGTAAAATTCAAGAATGATCAAAACATGGATACAATCAAAGCTAGTATCCAGAATATATATTTTGGACAAAAAGAAGAAATTTTATTTTTCGGTGAATAGTATCGTATTCGTGAATAGTGTTGTATACGTGAATAGTGTCGTATATGTGAATAGTAACTCCGACACCCAAAGATAGAAATTTCACAAAAAATATCATCACACTTCGTGAATAGTACTCGTGAATAGTAACTCATGAATAGTAACTCCGACATGAAAAAGTTTCAAATTTGATAAAAATTCAAACCAATATTTCGGCATAATGATATTGAAGAAATAATATCATTTATGAAGAAAATAATCTCTCTTACCTCAGAAAGAATAGTACTTCTGACTGGAATACTAGATATAGTGCTAAAAGAACTTGCACCGTATAGCAATACTCGAAGTACTAAAATACTCACAAAATACGCTCGATATATAGGGAGAGAAATAGAGAGAAAACTTCAGTTTCTGGTGTATTTTTTAATTCTTACCTAAGCAACCTATTTATAGGAAAATGCTTAGAAGACCAAAGTAGAAAATTTAATAAGTTAATAATATTATTTTTTTAAATTTCCTACACCCACTAATTTGGTCCAAGACATCAGCCACCTATGTGACAAAACATTAAAAACATTTTTTCTTAATTAATTTATTTAAAACTCCAAATAATAATAATTAATTAATCCGGAACTTCAATAATTCATAATAAATAACCATTTTATCAGAAAATTCGAATCTCGCGAATTTTTATAGGAAATTCAATTCTCTACAACTTTGCAGAAGGAAAGTTTTTCCAAATTCTAAACAGAAATTGACCGAAATCCATAAACGGACTGATTTTACAGGCTATAATCAAATTTCAGTTAAGAAATGGGTCCACCAACATGTTTAACATGTTTTAAATAACTTTTGCAACAAAAATACTTTTCCTCCTCATATACTCATATATCCCAAATTCATTGTAAAAATATCATCATTATTGTATTATAATAATATAATAAAATATTATTTTATTAGAAAAGATAAAATATTGAATTTTCAACAATTGTCACTTTAAAAATTTTCTCCATCTATATCTACATAAAATGAATATTTTTCTCATCATATAAATCAATAATTTAATTATTCACAAATAATATTACAGAATCATAATATTGACAACCAGACAGTTCCTAGGAAAAAGGGGGCTTTCCTAATAAGAATTTCTCCTTATTGGCGCGCAATTAGGTGACCAAACATCTCCTTAGACAGAACTTTCTAGACATTGCCAATAATATTATCTAATAATATTATTCAGATAATATGAATTATTGCTCTGATAATGAAAAATACTGTGTAGTGACAATTATTGAAATAACAGTAATATAAAATATCAACGCAGCAATTATTGAATCAATAAAATATAATACTGAACAGTAATTACTGTAACAATTATTCAGTAGTGCCTTCTTACGTAAGAATCAATAATTCAAAAATACTGTGCAATACCGTGTGCTACTGTGCAACAACGCGTATTACTTTACTTTAACCACCGAGTATTCCAACAGTGTTAACGGTAACCACTACGCCGTTATTTATAAAAACTTTAATTTGTTGTTTTCTTAATCCGAAAGTAATTCTGTTATGGGGCCCACAAATGGTTGCGCCGTCGTTCGAATATTCTCCAACAGAAAGAATATTCCACAACCAAACGAATATTCCTCGACAGAAAGAATATTTTATAACCAATTGCTTATTTTGAAAAAAAATTACATATATCACCCTTAACTTTAACTTTTATCAATTTAACCATTTACTGAATTGTAATTATAAGAAAAATTGAATACTTTTATTTCATAAAATTCGGGGTCTTACATCTGTGGCCTGTAGAGCATAGATGGACTTGGTATGATTATGACCAGGGATTATGCGGTGTAATCATGACCGTAATGTTACGAATGATGTGGTAAAAGTCATCATTGGTCTGTAGTTCATTGGTGGACAGTTGTTGGTATGATTATGACCAGGGATTATTCGGTATAGTCATGACCACTTGATGATTACATGAATATCCTTGGCCGTGGAACAAGGATGATTTGATTTTATTTATTAAACTGAGTCTCAGCGATAAAAGTAATGAAAAACCTTTTAAATCATAGAAGATAGTAGATTTTATTCTCTACTTGACTCTTCTAATGGATTGTTTGTTCTGCTGCAGTTAAACTTGATGTTTGTTATATTGTATCAGATTAACACTGTTTAAGGCTAATGATAATTTATTCTGCATTATCTTAGTCATAATATTTCTTACTGGACTAGTTGAGCTCACCCTTTCTTTCACTGTTCTCTTAAGGAAATGAGAATATAGCTGGGACGAGTAGGGAAACGGAGTGATGGTCCTAGATGGTGCATTAGTAGTCCTCACTATTCTGTGAAATAGTGTGATAATAATTATAATGAGGACTCCTTTTGAGTTGGTATACTCTCTAGTAGACAATATTTGTATTCAAACTTACTGTTTATATTTTGTCGTATTGTACATGACAGTTGTATTATTAAGTTGTATTTGAATTCTGTACCATGTATCTGGCGACTCAAGATGGGTGATGTATACCTATTTTGGGGGCGTCACAATTGGTATCAAAGCTTAGAGATATGATCTCTGGCTAAGATGTGAGACTAGAACTAGGAGGGGAGAGACGGGAAATTCCTTCGCTGGTATGACCTACCTAAGTTTATTTGGTATTTAATTGGTTGGTCAGAGTTTAGAGATAATATGTTACATGTCAACTAACCCTTGTTTTGTGGCAGTATCTGAAAATGACATCCGAAATGTTGAGAATAGTAATGGAGCACAAGAGACCGTTGAGTCTCCACATATCAATAATCAAGATAATGTGCATCAAGAAGGCGACAATCCTTATGCAAACAACAACACAAACCAAATGATGAATGATGGATTATTCAGAAGCTTTATGCAATTCATGCAACATCAGGCGAGAGCGGCTCTTGTCCGAAATGTAGTTGGAAAACACTGAAAATCTCAGACGGTCACCGCTAAACAGTTCAAGGAGCTGGGACCACCGGAGTTTATTGAAGAGCCAAAACCACTTAAGGTGGAAGCATGGATAAAGCAGATCACCAAGATATTTGATGTTTTGAATGCTCCGAGTACCAAAAGGTTCCTTTTGCCACCTTCATGTTGCGTGAAGAGGCAGATTACTGGTGAGAATCTGTAAATATAATTAAATTTATATGGACAAAAGAGAAAAAATAAATTAATGTAACAAAAAAGTTTCAAGTGAAGTCCAACTATAAAATATTATTAACAAAAAAGTAACATTTTTTAATTGCTCTTATAAAAATATAATAAATTAATGTTTAAACGTATAATGATATATTGATATGAAAACGTTTAATTGGGTTGAAGAATATATATTCCATTTGTTAGCTTCTAGAAGCTTACAAATCAACATCGTGACAAACTGAGAAATACTATATGCACGTCTCTTTAATTTTATGGCTTAAATTCGTTTCGTTATTCTAAATTATCTGATATTTTTAACTTTGGTAATTTATTTTTAAAATTTTTTAATTAGATGATTGAATTATTGATTTTTTTTTTACTTTCATTCAATTGGGTCTGTCACGTCAGAAATTATTGTTGTGACTATCTAGGTAGGGCATAAATAAACTGATGTATAACAAAAAAAGAGTATATTAATTTTTGATTAAATATTTATTATATGTTAAAGGCCAAAATTGTAAAACCACTTTCTATTAAACATTAATACTAATAAAAAAACATCAAAAGCTAAATTAAAAGGCAATTTTTTTATTACTATTCATATTTAATAACAAAACAAATATTAGACAAATCTTCTTTAATCGATCAGACAAATCACCTTGCATTACTCTCTTCCGGTACCAAATGGAGCAACCTCTCTGTTGATTCTTTTTATTCTTTTGAAACCCTAACCATCAAACCCGAACCAGTCCTCTTGAGTCTCTCTTCGACTTTATTGACTGCGCTGTCGACGGCCTCGGTGACTTTGTCACTCTTCGAGTTGATCCCCATGTTCATCCATGTGAGATCTTCATCTCCGAAATTAATGGAGTCGGCAATTCCTCACAATCTGGTGAGATCTCCATCTCCGATTTGTTGGCATGTCTCTCTCCTTTCACAAAGGTTTGCCCCTCGCGTCCTCAGTTCTATCGCCGCTAGGCCACTTCTCCACTGCTTGTATATATGTGTGTGTGTGTGTGTAAATATATATATATATATATATATATGATTGTAAACCTTAGGTTTTTTGAAAGTTAGGGCTTGGGGATTGAAAAAAATTGAAGTTGGGGTTTGGGTTTAAATTGTGAACTTGCATATTTTGAGTTTCAATCTTCATTTTCATTGAAGTGATTTGTCTTTGGTGTAGTTTTTCCCAAATTATTTTTGTGTTGAATGACCAAGAAAGCCTTCACTTGTGTGTATTGTATTGAGAAACCTTTTTTTTGGAATCGGAATTGCCTGAGATCTTTGGAATGAATTCATTTTATGGCCTGTTTTGGGCACTTCTCCTAAGGATGAAGAACAGTAAATCCGCCTGGTTAATCTGTTCAACATGCTGTTCTCTAAACTACATGGATCAGAAATTCAAAATAATCATGCGGAGGTGAGGTTGGTCGAGTATTCTAGTTTTGCTCCATCGCTCTGGCAAAATGTCTGCTAAATTTGGGTTCTCCCAAATCGATATAGTCGACTTCTAATTTGGGGAAGAAGGAGAGCTAAATTGTTAAACGACTTGTATGTCCCTTCATTTTTCACGTAAAATTTTTGTTTATAAATTTTTTCCACGTGTTCAAGCCATGTTAGCAATTTCTGTGGCAGACCTAATAAGATGGAAGTTGAAAAAATCAATTGTTCAATCATCTAATTGAAAAAATTTAAAGTTCAATCACCAAAATAAAAAATGTCTGATAATAGGGTAGTGAAATGTATTTAAGTATAATTTTATTCAATAATTCTAAGAGGACATTGTTTTGATGACATTCTAGTGATATTATTTTTTTTATAATTTTTTATAGTTTTTTTTGTAATACCTTTCAAAAAATATATAGTATTTATTTTAACTGAAATTTTTATAAAAAATAATATTTTAGATATAATTTAGATACATACAAGAAATCTGGCTGGTGACTACTATCCACAATATTTGACATTTTGATTTGGTCGGCATCGCAATGACCTTTGACCGTTTCAACAAAGTTTTCTATTCTTCCACTTCTTTGTCTCATTATTGAAAAATATTTGTGAAAATATTCTTACATTTGGATTGGATGTTTAAGGTGACATTAAAAAAAGAGTTTTATTTATTTATTTAGAAATATTTATATTCTTGAGTGAGTTTTAATATGAGAGTGGAGAATGTATGACCTCGACTCTAATATTTTTATAATTTAATTTATTTATTAATAAAAAATTATTCTTTATTCTTATTTCAAAATTTTGTCAAAAATAAAAACAAACAAAAATCGTAATCACAAGTTAATGTATATTCGAACTTGGTTTTCTAAATATTGACTTGAATTTATGGTCATGCATTTTTTTTATTTTTTTGAGAAGAAATTTCTCCCGTTGACAGAAATTTCAAAAACAGTCTTCTTAAAGTAAAATATATATAAAAAACATCTCTTCTTATGATGAAAGAAATATACACCTACCTCAACAATATTTCAACAACTTTCAACACTAGCAAAAATTTTATTTTTTAACAAAAAATTAAGGAAGAACACATTCTTCATAACAAATGGCTTTTTTTTCCTATACTCATTTGACATTTTGCTAATTTACAAATCAGAATAAAGATACAAATAATTTTACCTTCGTTCTAAATTATAAATTTATTATTAAGATGATTCAAAAATACAACAAGTGTCACTAAAAAGTTAGGTAAGGTAATATAAGTTGCATTATATATATAGAGTCGCTAAAAGTATAGACGACGGTTGTATGACCGAACCGTCGACGGGTCCGTCGCTAAAGAGGGGGTGAGCTCGGGTAAGTTGGATAAAAGTTGAGCTCAATAAGGGTGAGTTTAAGATCCTTGCTATATATATATATATATATATATATATATATATATATATATATATATATATATATATATACGGTCAGGATCAAGAGCATTCTTCTTAAATAGCATTCCGCCTTAAATAGCATTCTTTTATCAAAACTACGTTATTTTGGAGGGACGCGGTGGAATTTTTGTAAATACGCGGTGGCATTGTATTTATAAAAATGTCACCGCGTTCCTCTAAAACGACGTAATTTTGATAAAAGAATACTATTTAAGGTGGAATGCTATTTAAAGAGAATGCTCTTGATCCTTACCGTATATATATATATATATATATATATATATTGTGAAACCCCAGATTTTATGAATAAAGAATTAATTTTCTCGAAATAAGTTTTTTATATTATGGTGTGAATTTGAGATAATGTTATAGTTGTGGGTAATATTTATAAAGTTTGCAAAGTATGCAAGTTGTCATATTATATTCGATTGGTCGGAGAATATTCGTTTTAAACAGAAAAAATTCGTATGACTGCACAATCATTAGTGGACCCCACAACGGAATTATTGTCGGATTGAGAAAACGACAAAAATATTTTATTGAAAATAACGGCAGAAGTTTTACCGTTGATACTGTTGAACTACTCGGTAGTAAAAGTACAGTAATACGCATTGTTGCATAGTAGCACACGGTATTAATTATTGGTGGAAATCTGTAAAACGTACCCAGCTTGACACACTCAAGATGTCTTGGGAGAAGTTCCAAGAATTATTCAACGACAAGTACTTTCTTGAAAGTATTCGTCACATGAAGGAGGTAGAATTCATCAAGCTGGAGCAAAACAATATGACCGTGTCGCAGTACGAGGCTAAGTTTGCAGAGTTATCCCGGTTTGCATCCCATTTGGTCGATAATGAGGAGCGAATGACGCGAATGTTTTTGCGAGGTTTGAAACCTGATATACGTCAATACCTCATTTCTCACAAATTTTATTTATATTCAGATGTTGTGAATAGGGCTCAGTTATTGGAGCGCGATAATGAGTCAGCACAACCAAAAGGCAACGACCAACAACACGATAATAATCACACCGGTGGCAACGGTCATCGGAACAACGATAACCATCGTGGGGGATATTATCATGCCAAGAATGGTAGCCATTTCGGTGGTAATCATGGCCAAGATAATAAGAATGTACATTTTAAGAAGAGAAGGTTCAACAATAATGTGAAGACGTCGGCACCAGCACCCGTTTCAAAGGAAGAAGAACGCTCATCGGTCGTATGTTTCAAATGCGGACAAGAGGGACACATCCGTCCAAACTGTACGCAGCAATCCAAAGCGTGTTTTAATTGCGAAAGAGAAGGTCACCTAGCTCAATTTTGTCGTATGGTGAAGTCAAGTCCAACTGGGATAGTGATGCCAAAGGATGTCCCAGACAAGCCAAAGCCAGTAGTTTAAGAGAGAGTATTTTTTTCTCGTGACGAGGAACCTGAATAAAATTATCACGGGTAAGTTAATCACTAAGCTCTTACGAATTCTATATCGTATTAGATACCGGTTCTACTCACTCTTTTATTTCACCTAGTTGTGTTCAATGTTTGTACTTAACTCTGGAGAAGTTAAACTTTGATTTATCTATTGAAACTCCATTGGGAGAAACCTTCGTTACCTCCACTGTTTATAAATCTTGTTTGATTCAAATCGACACTTTCACATTACCTGTCGATCTTATCTCTTTGAAAATACTTGCCTTTGATGTATTTTTTTTAAAACGATTGGTTAACTACTCATCATGTTTTTCGTAAGGTTGTTAGCTTTCATATTCCTAACCAACCTATTATGCGAATTCAAGCAACTAAACCACTAAATTCAATCATTGTCATATCAAGCCATAAGTAAAGAGCCCCGATCCTTTTGTTGATGACTTCCTTGTGTGGAATGCATCGAAGCCAGACTTTCTGTAGGCAACGTCGTGAATGACGATGACAAGTTGATAGGTATCATTGTGAGGTGCTATCTAGGTTAAGGGATAGAAGTCACAGTTGGTATCAATGTGACATACTATCCAAGTATTGGATGAGAGTAACAGTTTTGAATGATATTTCTATCATTAATAAATCTCTTGATGTATTCTTGAAGACTTCATAGCCTACCCTAGAACGTGAAATCAAATTTTGTATTGACCCCAATATAAAAACCCATTTCTTAAACCCTCAAGTATTTATTCAACTAAAATGAACGTAAAATGTGCCAAAGACGTTGACTCGAGCTGTTGAAGATTACGATCGTACTATTCAATATCATCGTGGAAGAGCAAACATGGTAGCTGACGTGTTGAGTAGAAGATCGTATGCGTTTACGAGTTCGATGTTGTTAAAACAAAGACTCATTTCGTATAACTTACACATGATGAAGAAAGAGTGAAAGACTCTAGGGACCAACATATAACGAATATACGAGTAGCATTGACTTTAATCGATAAAGTTAAATCCGCTCAAGCTACACACTCGGAGCTGATGAAAGTGAAGAAGAAGTTTCAAGAGGGCGTTATTCTAGAAGCAAGAATCGACGTAGAGATGAAATTTCAACCCTCAATTTAATTGGCCCATTTGAAATCCTCGATTAAGTAGGAGTTGTGTCTTATAGACTCGTTTTACCGCCAAATATGTTGCGTGTTCATAACGTTTTTAACGTATCAATATTACGTAAATATGTGGACGACCCGAACCACATTATTAATTTAGAACCGGACGAGATAGCAGAAGATTTAACGTATGAAGAGATACGTGTTAACATCTTGGATAAGAAGGATCATATTCGACGCACAAAGCTTATACCTCAAGAGTTAGAATTTGAAGTGAAGTCAAGGTATCCTCACCTGTTCGGCATACCAGGTACATACGTAAATTTCGAGGGCGAAATTCCATAAGGAGGAGAGATTGTGAAACCCCAGATTTTATGAATAAAGAATTAATTTTCTCGAAATAATTTTTTATATTATGGTGTGAATTTGAGATAATGTTATAGTTGTAGGTAATATTTATAAATTTTGCAAAGTATGCAAGTTGTCATATTATATTCGATTGGTCGGAGAATATTCATTTTAAACAGGAAATATTCGTACGACGGCACAATCATTAGTGGACCCCACAACGAAATCATTTTTGGATTGAGAAAATGACAAAAATATTTTATTGAAAATAACTGCGGAAGTTTTACCGTTGATACTGTTGAACTACTCAGTAGTAAAAGTACAGTGTAAGACCCCGAATTTTTTTTAATAAAATGGAATTTCCTCTATTTATTATTTTGAAAAAGTAATGGTTGAATTGATTAATGTGGTTAGTTATGAGTAAAATACGCGAATATTTTAAAATAAACAGGTGGTTATAAAAGATTCATTGTTGTCGGAGAATATTTGTTTGGTCGTGGAATATTCTTGCTGTCGGGGAATATTCGTACGACGGCGCAGTCTTTTGTGGTCCCCATAACGGAAAGCAATTGGATGAAGAAAAAGACAAGTATGAGTTGTTTATAAATAACGGCATAGTTGTTACCGTTAATACTGTTGGAATACCCGGTGGTTAAAACACAGTAATACGCATTGTTGTACAGTAGCACACGGTATTGCACCAATTATTGATTCTTACGTAAGAAGGCACTACTCCATAATTGTTACAGTAGTTACTGTTCAGTATTTTATTTTATTAATTCAATAATTGTTGCGTTGATATTTTATATTATTGTTGTTTCAATAATTGTCACTACACAGTATTTTCTATTATTGAAGCAATAATTCATATTATCTGAATAATATTATTAGAAAACATTATTGACAATGTCTAGAAAGTTCTGTCTAAGAAGAGGTTTGGTCACCTAATTGCGCGCCAGTAAGGAGAAATTCTTATTGGAAAGCCCCCTCTTTCCTAGGAACGGCCTGGTTTCCAGTACTGTGATTCTGTAATATTATTTGTGAATAATTAATTATTAATTTATATGATAATTAAAATATTTATTTTATGTGATTATAGATGGAGAAAATTTTTAAGGTGACAATTGTTAAAAATTGATATTTTATCTTTTCTGATAAAATAATATTTTATTATATTATTATTATTATATAATGGGGATATTTTTACAATGAATGTGGGATATATGAGTATATGAGGATGAAGAGTATTTTTGTTGCAAAAGTTATTTAAAACATGTTAAACATGTTCGTGGGCTCATTTCTTGACTGAAATTTGATTATAGCTTGTAAAATCGCATGTTTATGGATTTCGGTCAATTTCTGTTTGGAATTTGGAAAATCTTTCTTCTGCAAAGTTGTAGAGAATTGAATTTCTATAAAAACTCGCGAGATTCGAATTTTCTGATAAAAGGGCTATTTATTATGAATTATTTTAGTTCTGAAGTTCTGAAATAATTGATTTTTGGAAGTTTAATTATTATTTTTTTTTCAAGAAAAACGTGGTTGGTGAGTTAAGTGGGTCTAACATGTGTTATTAATTGCTGATTTCAGATCTTCAAAAGTGGGCGTATGGAATTTTAACAATTAATAATATTATTATATTAAATTTTCTGCTTTAGTGTTCTAAGCATTTTCCTATAAATATGGTGCTTAGGTTAGAATTGAAAATCACACCAAAAAATACAAATTTCTCTTTCTTTCTCTCTCTATAATATCGAGTGTATTTGTGAGTATTTTAGTACTTTGAGTATTGCTATACGCTGCAAGTTCTTTCAGCACTATATCCAGTATTCCAGTCAGAAGTACTATTCTTTCTGAGGTAAGGGATGTTATTTTATTCGAAAATGATATTATTTATTCAATATCATTATGCCGAAATATTGGTTGAAAATTTTTATCAAATTTTGAACTTTTTCATGTCGAGATTACTATATATGAGTTACTATTCATGAGTTAGTATTCACGAGTTACTATTCATGAGTTACTATTCACGAGTTACTATTCACGAGTACTATTCACGAAGCATGATGATATTTTTTATAAAATTTCTATCTTTAGGTGTCGGAGTTACTATTCACGTATACGATACTATTTACGTATACGACACTATTCACGAATACGACACTATTCACAGAAAAATTAAATTTTCTTTTCTGTGTCCAAGATTGTCTGTTATGATTTCTATCTTTGATTGGATCTATGTTTTGATCTTCATTCTTGAATTTTACTCCAATCTGGTTATTTATGAAGTATTTTTGAACTTGGATTATTTAAAGTACGAATCCTTAATACTTGTTCTTTTGTTTCACTGGATTCGTTTTCTTTAAAATATTTTTCATCATCCTAAGTCCTAAATGATGATATTACTGAATATCTTTGGCCTGTAGTGCAAAGATGAATGATTTCTTGATGTATATCTTTGGCTCGTAGTGCAAAGATGAACAGGTGTTGAGATGAACATGACCGACTGATTAATATCTTTGGCCCGTAGTGCAAAGATGAACAGGTGTTTAGATGAACATGATCAACTGATGAATATCTTTGGCCTGTAGTGCAAAGATGAATATTTGATTCCAGATATATATTGATTGATGTTACAGGGATAAAATATCGACGATGAACTTTTAAATTCATATATAGAAGATAGTAGTTTGCATTCTATACTTAACTCTTCTAATGAATTATTATTTCCTGCTGCGAAGATTGATTTAAAACTCGTTGTCTATTGTATTCTATTATGTTCTATATTTGTTCTATATTATCTTAGTCATAATGTTCTTTACTGGGCTAGTTGAGCTCACCCTTTTCCTTGTTGTTCCATTTTTCTTCTCAGGAGGCGAGAATGTAGAATGTAGCGAGTACTAGGCGATAATGTAGCGAGTACTATTAGATTTTTCCCTGTTGAGAACTAACGATAATTTGTTCTATATTATTTTAGTCATAATGTTCTTTACTAGGCTAGTTGAGCTCACCCTTTTCCTTGTTGTTCCATTTTTCTTCTCAGGAGGTGAGAATGTAGCGAGTACTAGTCGGGGTGTGGAATGATGGTTCTAGAAGTTGTTCTAGTAGTCCTCACTATTATGTAAAATAGTGTATTAATAATTGAAATGAGAACTTATTTGAGTGTGAATATTGTCTAGATGACAATATTTGTATTTAAACTCACCGTTTTTATGTTGAATTAATAAAGTTGTAGTTGTTTCTGTACCATGTATTTGGCGACTCAGAATGGGTGTTGTATACCTATTTTGGGGGCGTCACATACAGTAATACGCGTTGTTGCATAGTAGCACACGATATTGATTATTGATATTTATGTGAGAAGTCACTCAGTTTTGATCAATTATTGCTACAATAGTTGCTGCATAGTATCTCACATTATTTGATTCAATTATTATTGATTTAGAAGTTTTGTTTTATTCGTATTATTAACGTAATAAAATAGAAACATCTTTTTATATAAAATAGAATACTTTATTAAAGTTATTCTATAAATAAAATATATTATATTCTATTATGCATAGTGTTTTACATAGTAAAATCTTTTTATATAAATAGAATATATTATATTTTATTTAAAAGATTTTTCTTTAAATATGGACCGTCAGATTAAAGTAAATTAATCTAGACCGTTCATGGATTAATTACTATGCATTCTATTTTCCTATAAATAGAAGCTCATTTATTTATTATTTTCTTACGAATTCACTGAACTCTAGAGAGAGAAACTATAGAGAAAGACTATAGAAAGATAGAAGAAAAGTTTTCTGCTACTTCACTACTCTTATATCAAGTATTATTTTACGGTAAGAGATATTATTTTTTTATATTCATGAAGAGAACTGTAGTTATTCCATTTCTTATTATTCTGTTGGAATAACCTGTATACGCGGAATACCCTATACTTGGTGACATTCTTCTATTCTTCTGTCAGAATATCCTGTCTGTGCTATACGCCGGACCTGGTTCTATTTTTATTATTCCGTCTTTATTATTCTAGTCGGAATGTCCTGTCTGTGCTATACGCCGGACCTGATTCCATCATTTATTATTCCGCATTTATTATTTTGTTGGAACGTCTTGTCGGCGTAAATTTCACCTGACCTGGTTCCGTTATTATTATTCTGTTGGAATAACCTGTCTATGCGAAGTACCGCATGCATGGTGATTTCTTTTGTTATTCCATTCGGTATTATACTCAGTTGATTAAAATTTTGACTTCTATACTCTATGAAATTAGTGGAATATCCTTGATATTTGCGCTTCATCCAGTATTTTTTCATGGAAATATTCTTCTGAGCATTCTTGAATTTTACTCTACAAAGTAGTATCATGTTGACAATTTAGACGTTATTGGTTCCTGGACAAATTAATTCTTGAACTTGTTTAATTGAATTCTTATATCATTGTCATCATCCTCATGTTTATATTTATTGAAAGTCATCTGTGACCTGTAGTGCATAAATGGACTTGGTATGATTATGACCAGGGATTATTCGGTATAATCATGACCGTAATATTATAAATGATGTGAAAATTAAAAGTCCTCATTGGCCCGTAATGTATTGATGGACAGTTTTTGGTATGATTATGACTATGGATTCTCTTTCGGCCAAGGGTGCAAAGATGAATTGTTTTATGGCATGATCAGGACCGTTGATGAAAACACGATTATCTTTGGCCTGTATAACATGGATAATTCGTGGTCGTGATACTAAATAATATCATTGGCCATAGTGCAGGGGTGTTTCGATGATGTGGATTATTTATTAAGCTGGGTCCCAGCGATAAAAGTGATGAAAAACCTTTTTAATCATAAAAAATAGTAGATTTTATTTTCTACTTGACTCTTTTAATGGTTTGCTTGTTTCGCTGCAGTTAAACTTGATGTCTATTGTATTTTATCAGTTTAACATTGTTGGAGGCTAATAATAATTTATTTTGCATTATCTTAGTCATAATATTTCTTGATGGGCTAGTTGAGCTCACCCTTTCTTTCACTGTTCTCTTCAGAAAATGAGAATATAGCTAGGACGAGTCGAGGAACGGAATGATGGTCCAGAGGATAGCATTAGTAGTCCTCACTATTTTGTAAAATAGTGTGATAATAATTGTAATGAGGACTCCTTTTGAGTTTGTATAATCTCTAGTAGACAATAATTGTATTCAAACTCACAGTTTATATTTTGTCGTATTGTACACGACAGTTGTATTAGTAAGTTGTATTTGAATTATGTATCATGTATCTGACGACCCAAGATGGGTGATGTATACTTAATTTTGGGGGCGTCACACACACACACACATATATATATATATATATATATATATGATCCGGAGCTTAAGTTTACCTTTTATCTAACATACTTGTATACTCTCCTTAGCGACGCTAAATGTTGTCCGTCACTAAAAGTATAGACGACGGTTATATTATTGAACCGTCGCCGGGTCCGTCGCTAAAGGGGGTGAGCTCGGGTGAGTTGGATAAGAAGTGAACTTAAGATCCAGACTATATATATATATATATATATATATATATATATATATATATATATATATACAAAAACCACATATCAAACCTATAAATCTTTATTAATTCCTAATTTAAGTTATTATTATTTTCAAAACACACAAAAATAAAATAATAGAAGTATCGGACATAAGGGTGTAAATGAACCGAGTCGAACCGACTATTGAATTGCTCAGATTTGATTCACAAAATTTATAGAGTATAAAATAAAGTTTGATTGAGACTATCGAGTCGAGCTCGGGCGGTTTGAATTTTTCGAATGAATATGATTCGAGTATCAATAAAAAATATAATTTGAACATATTCAAATAATTTATGGAACTATAAAATTTATTCATATTTGAATTATTTATATTTCGAATCGAACTTTTAATCGAACAAGTACAAATTGAGACCAAATATCTGCTCACTAGTAACCTAATGAAATTCTCCCTCTCTCCCTCGTATCTCCCTCTTTCCGTTTCAGTAATATAAAAATTAGAATAAATTTAAATCATACTTATATTTTTTTTGCTCAAATCAATTAAAATGAATCTGAACGTGTTTATATTTTCCGATTCAAATTAGTTTACCTCCCCTCATGCCATTTATTAAATACTAGCTGGGTCCCGTACCTCCGGCACTGTATGGGCAGTGAGATTTATCTTAAACTTAGAACGACCCAGATGATTTATTAAGTGAGCGGAAAATTCAAAATCATTATTAGATAGATTAGATAGATAGATGTATTTTATTAGATAGATGTATAGACGGTGGGATTTATCTCAAACTTTGAACGGCTCAGATAATTTATTGAGTGAGCGGGAAATTCAAAATCATTTGTATTTTATTAGATAGACTAGCTGGGTCCCGTGCCTCCGGCACTGTATGAACAATATAATTTATCTCAAACTTTGAACTACCAAAATAATTTATTGAGTGAACGGAAAATTTAAAGTCATTTGTATTTTATTAAATTATTATTAAAATAGATAAATGTATTTTATTAAATAGATGTATGAATGGTGAGATTTATCTCAAATTTTAAATGATCCAGATAATTTATTGAGTGAGCGAGAAATTCAAAATTATTTGTATTTTATTAAATAGATTTTAGTGACTTAAGCGGACACGAGGACATGACAAGATAATAGGGACAGAGAGCACCCTCGCGAAAGCGAAGGGCAATCATGAATTACAAAAAGCTGTTTGACTTTCAACGGCCAATACATACAAAGGTTCTTTCTTTCAGGAAAAAGAGAGAGAAGCCCCCAAAACAGCTTAGGATCGCCCTTTCTTGCGAGGATTTGTCCTTTTGTTGTTCACCTAAAAATATCTCATGAATTTTTGATATTATTTACAATCGAATACCTGGTGGTCGGTTATTGATTATATACCCGGGTCGAAGTTTAGGTGATTCTAATTTTGATTATGATTATGTGATCTTATGATTTGATTGAATTGTTATCGATTGTTCTTGCTTTTAATTAACAGGTTATTGTTTTTTCAGATAATATATTAGCTTATTTGATCCTAATTTCATTTCTGTTGGATTTGGTGTTTGTAGAAGTTAATTCCATCATGTAGGGATTGCTTAGATGTATTATGTTATTTTTATATGATATGAATTGGAAGCCGTTTATTGAATTGATAGCATGAACTGTGTTACCAGGTGTTACTTTGTAAATTCATAAGATGAGAGAGGCAAACTCTGGTATAAGCTGGTTAACTGATTGATTATGAATGAATTCTATTAGTTTATTTAGCCGTTTGCATTGTATTTGTTGTAATTCTTTGACAAACTGCTATACCTAGAGCTAGGTGCAAATCCAAAAAAATATTTACCAGGAGCACAGATTGATAGTATGTTTTTGTATCTCTCAAGTTACAATTTTGATACCCACGATTGCTAAAATAAAATTACAATTGGATACATGCGAAAGATTTACGGGCTTCAACTCATTCATTAACTGTTGAGCTTGATTTTTTTTCCTAGGCTCATTTACTAATGAACTAAGCTTGAATAATGGGGAGTGCGGCTCGTTAAAATATGTATTTAAATATTTAACTATATTTATGTCTAATTGTACGCTCTTTTTATATGATTTGTTAAAATTTAAGCGGTATGATTTAATTATTAAAATTTTATCCTATTGATTATAATATTATTTTGAAATTTTTTACATTGATTAACATCACTTCGATGTAATTTTTAATAAGGTGTTTTTTTAATTAAAAAAAAAACTTTTATGACATTTACAAATGTTTTAAGCTTGTTGAGTTAAGCTCTTGAAATCTGCATGCTTGGATCGGCCTCATAGTAGGCTCAGCTTTTGCTCATTCATTAAGTATACAAGCTGAGCTTGAACCTCATCTTTAGGCCCCAAACAAATGTTTGTTTGGGCTCATCTCAGTTCATTTGTTGTCCTAATGCTAATCTTTTGTGTCAATGTTGTTATTTTGCAATTCTTCTGGTGTGTTACGATTCGGTGTTTACCTTGTTTTCTTCTTATGTGATTGAACCTTGATACTTAAGTCAGTCTAATGCCTATTTTAAACTCAATAAATTATAGCCTTTTGCAGCTTTCCATTTATTTATTCCTTTCAAATGCAAATTTGGCAGGTGAGAAATATTGCTCTCTTAGAACAATTCCCAACGAGTACATGTGTTACTGGTTGAACGGTGTTATGTATAGCGTGTAGAACTTATCAAAAGAAAAAATAAGTATAGCGAGTAGTGAACTCCGGAAATTGATCACCGATGTGGCCTTTAAATGTTCTCGTAAACAAGCTTTTGAGGACAGATGAACAATATGATCAACAACCGGATGAAAAATATATGAGTTCGGCCGAATCCTTCTCATTCAGACAGTCGGTTATGAGTGGGAATTATGATGCTGCACTGTTACCCCGCTCACACTTTGTGGATGTAAGTCTATTTGATTCTGTTCATGACTTTTTAATTTGTTTAAATTTTTGTTGACATTTATTATCGTGAAAAATCTTCTCGATCAACATTCTTTTACAGATATAAAGAACAATTGGAGCTACTTTTCAATGATTTATTTCCAGTAATTCTCACATCGACTATATGTAGCTTTCATCTTCTTTCCTTTAAATCAATTATGGTGTATGCTTGGTTGTAGGTCCCGCATGTAAACCAACTGCGCACATGGGATTGTGGTCTTTATTGTGTTTTAATGGTTTTAAGGACCCTTGGAATAAAAAGCTGCAATATTCAGGAACTAGATAAGCTCTGTTGTACGACCAGGTACATTACTTTTCACAAAAGATAAGACTTTTGCTATGTTCCTTCCTTTACATTATTTAATTTACTTTGTTGGGATGTAACATCTGGCATTTGCTATAATAGACTTTCGTGTGAATCCATTTAGTTATTATCCAGAATCCTTTGTATGATTGGGCATATTTCATTTTACTCAATTACTTGACTTTGTTGGGATGCATCAATTTACATTGTTTTTTTTCAGAATTCTCAGCCAAATTGTAACTCAACAGCGTGTATGTGCATTGAATGATGGTAATTAACTTGGCTACATTGCTTAAAACCCTCTTTTCTTTGCTGCAAAACAAAATTAAATCCTCTCAAATCTAGCTAAAAAGTCAACCAAAAGGTCGATTGACACAATGTTTGAACATAAGATTGCAATGGTTACAATGGAAGTTTTGGTATGGCTATGCAACGGATATGCAATCTGAAGGGTCAAGCCCAAAACATATAGAAGCCAAATTATAGGGGATAATCATCCACAAAGATAAAATTATACCTAGCCTCTCTAAATATACCGGCACTCTCCCAAAAACTACTACATCGCGCAAACATTGTCGTGTCTTTTGGGGTGTGTTCGACACGGATTTGAAAACATGCCAAAAACACATTTATATATTATCTTTTAGTTATCTTTAAATCAACTGAATTGTTTAGATAAATTATTACACTTGAAATGTCCTATTATAGTAGAGTGTGAATATAATTTAACATTTTTGGCATGTCATAAAATTTGTGTACATCACACCCCAAAGAAGTGTGATAAGTTTTGCAAGATACTGGCAGTATATCCAAACCACCAAAAGCTGCACGCTGACAGCCAGTAAAGTTTCCAAATAATATTCCAAAAGGGAATCACAACATTCAAATAGGACTCTGGGTACCAGAAAAAAGTAGCTTCGACATCCAAAACTGAACCTGCTTGGCGATCTGCACATTTAAACACCTATTACACTCTCTCCTCGAAAACCACATCAAACATAATATGCTGCATCAAACCACTCTCTCATCCCATTGCCAACTTTTTCACCATACCAGCTAGATAAATAACAGCTGCAAGTCTAAGCATAATCCAGAGAAGTCTGAACAGGAATAGGAATACACCATTCTTATCTAGCCCTTGTGTGGTAAATTAAAAAGTGATCCGCCTTCACATGCCCAGATTTACGTGACCAGAGAAATCTGAACAGGAATAGGAATGCACTATTCTTATCTAGCCCTTGTGTGGTAAATTAAAAAGTGATCCAGCTTCTCATGCCCAGATTTTCATGAGCAACATCAGCTCACGAGAAGTTTACGATGTAGAACAGAGAGTGCACAGGATTAAAAGAAGACGTAAAGAATAGAAAAGATGGTTTGTGTCATTTTTAAAAGGAATTCACTAGTCCACATGGTCAAGAGTTACTTCTTTCTTGCAAGAAATTGGCTATGCCATACCCCTTAGGATATACAAGCACAATGCTCACTCTTGTATTTCTCTTCTCTAATTAAAACTGTGGTGAAAATTGAAAGAAGGCCATTTTAGTCTAAAACTTTCGCCTACCAGAGGGTCACCTACTGATTCTGATCTCTATTATCAATCGAGGGAGTGACGAAGGAACACAAAGTCACTCTACCGCAGGCTTACTTTGACCATTAAGATAGATAACCTATTTCCCGTCTTTGTTTCTATTACATTCTATCTCATCTGTAAAGAAGAAAAAACAGAGGCTTTGTCTAAAGAAATGCGTTGAGAGAGGGCAGATGCATATATAACCTTTCAACGAGACCGGTAAAACAACAGTAGCAAGTAGCATCAGATACAATCTGAATCAACAAGGCCAAAATGTAATGTGTGTATGTAGTAGTATTTATATCATTCATGGGTGCTGCTAAATCCCCATGAGGTAATTGTATGATTTTCCAAGGTATTAGTTATTGGGATAACATATAATTATTAGTTATATTTAGCAGACAACAAGAATCCTAATTCTGTTGAAAAATAATTATCAAAATCACCAAAATCTCCTAGTATAAAGAATTAAAGATATTACAACAAAGAAACCTAATTTAATTATAACTCTAGTTACATACTTGCATATAACTCAAAGAATAAAATAAATGAAATTCCCAAGCTTTTGAAAAAAAAATTGTGAACATCTCGCACATAAATTTACCTCTTTTCCTCATATTGTCAATCGTCAGAGTAGCTCCACGACAGGCTGTCTTTGCCACAAAATGGTCTTTGTAGGAGCCTTAGTACACCAAATTCCCTTCCTAGGAAAGTGCCAAGTGAATCACCCTTGAAGATGATTGTAATACGATCTAGCATAACACTTACCAGCAACCAATGCAAGGCAAACGCGTACCCTAGTCATCAACTAGGGTCAACATGTTTCTTCTTTGATCAATACTTTGCATACTAGTAGTAAACTTGTGATAATCACTTAAAGCACAATAACTTTGGTTTCGAATGGGTTTATACAAACTGTCCATTGAACTTGTGGCAGACTGTTGTCAGTATGCAGTTCATAGCTCTATTGAGCAAAGAGTAACTGTAAGCAAACAAGTTTTAAGGAAGTGGAAGCAACTAAATATTTTTTTTCCTCTCAAGTATTTGGGAAATTCCGTCACCATTTCTGCTTCCTTCCAGCAGGTCATTGTAACGAAATGTTTTGTCTCAAAAATGGTTGCTTTAGTGGCATGGTGGTACTAGTATTAACTTCCGACTTTAGTTCTGCTTTTTGGTACTTATGGAGTTCAGGAACTGTCTCATAATTTATGAATAAAGGCCTATGTTACATAGACTCGGATGGAGTGTCAGGTTAAACACGGTATTTTGAAGAGTCCAACACGGGTACTCCTCAATTTTGTCAAACTTTTACACTAAAATGAAGTGTCTAGTATCCATACCCTTGTCCGAGTGTCGAGTGTTGTACACGGGTACTTTAGGGCAAAGTGGAGTCCGTCTGTCCATGTAACATAGATCAAGGCTAATTCAGGCTATAAAATTGTAAACTTTATGCAAGTTAAGTCTTGGAATATGTAGGAAAAAACACGTAAAATATGTCTTCTAATGTATGTTACCTTTTCTACTTGCTTTTTCCATAAATGAAATATTGCCTTTTCAGGTTTCCCTTTCTCCAATCACACACATATAATTTCTAGAATTTCAAATTTTTGTTATACTGCTGTGCAAGTATGGTGAGTGGTCTTGATAATTACATAAACATATGTATGTAAAAGTGTTCTGTATCAGTTGACAGTTTATTGACTATTTTTGATATATGTATATAAGTTTTTTGTGTATGTGTATTGGTAACTCAAAATCAATTATAAGTTGTGTCATGTTGATTGCAGTATTTGGACTGTCGATCTTGCATATCTGCTGCAGAAGTTTGCTGTTAGTTTTTCCTACTTAACCGTAACACTAGGAGCAAACCCACACTTTTCTTCGGAGATATATTACAAGGTGGTAATCTTGTGTTATTATTTAATTGCAGATACTAGTTACCTGTTTTTATAATGAGATTACTCATTTCAGAGTTGCATTATTTAGGCTCTACTACCTCGGTGGGCTTTTAATTTAATGGAAATTCAGTTAATGATTGCTGACGTGCCTTTTATTGTGCTAAGCTTAGAGCTTTTAACCTCTTAGAAGTAAGCATGCTCAGAAATACTAAAAGACTCTTAACTTTTCTAGGGACTCGAGTTAATGATTCGAATTTTAAGATTCTTTAACCGTCAACATTTTTCATTACATCACTGGATGCATATCTTACAGTAATTGATACTATGTACGATTAATTTCAGTTTGATCACATGGTGATGTAATTTAATGCATGCTCCATCTTGATCCTTAAATGACCAAAGTTGCATGTATAGTGTCATATGGTAATTCAGTAAGTGCTTGTTGACAAAAAATCAATATTACTATTGCTAAAAGGTTACTATATAGTTATAAAAGTGCATGGAGATCATTTCTGTTTGCTAAGTGCATTAAGATCTAAAAAACATCTCGTTCTTCTTTCTTTTTCATCATTTTATGTATGCATACAGTAAATGAATGCTATATGTTTCTTTCAGAAATTATAACAAAATTATAAATATCGGAAATTAGAACTTCAGATATACTTTGGCAGCACATTTTATGGAATGTTTTATATTTTTCAAGAAATATAATGCAGCATTTTGATAAAAGTGAATAGAAATGTTAAAGGATAGTATAGTTACATATTTAATTTATTTGATCAGTCAATTATCTTTTCTATATCTTCTTGGTGTTTTTGTAACTTATGGTAATAAAAGAGTATTTTGCAGGAGCAATTGCCTAACGATCTAGTGCGAGTGGATACTCTATTTCAGAAAGCGATAGATGCTGGAATAAATATAGAGGTACAACCTATTAATGTTTTAAAAAAAACTTTAATGCTCATTGACCTTTTATTTTCTTGACATGTCTGTCTTAGTTGGAGTTTGTGCAGTTTGTAAAATTTATTGCCCAAATTACACTAATAACTAGAGTGTGAAAATAAATTTTAACTAGATTTAATCATTTCTGGAGTGGAACATTTGAGTTGCAGTTACAGCAACTAATTGTTTTCACTACTTTGAAATATTGGTTTTGGGCCTTTTGAATTGAAGTATTGATGGTAGCATGAGAATTGGTAAAAATGTGTCAAAGGTTGACAGGGTCATGCTTACTAGAACTTATGAGAAGGCTGAAAAATTGTAGTTTATGCATTACAAACAAGACGAGGACTTCTGCTCTCACTGTAAATATATTGTTATATATAAGTGAATGGAGGAGAATTGTTTAATGGTTGGATTAAGTAGTTCAGATTTGGATATGTAATAATTAGGTTGAGATGGTGAAGCTGAGACAATCTATCAACAGGAAATTCTTCACTCTTGGAGAAGACAGGGTAGGGTAAAATGTATTTTCAGACTGCATTAGTGGCGGAATATGGTTTAGAGTATGGATCCAAGAACACGACTCAATGAAAATATGTACGAAATTTTAGGTTCATCTACTGCGAAGATTGTCAACTGGGTGGGTTTGAAGGGGTTGTGGCATTTAAGACCTTATCATGTTGAATCAAGTCTTGGAAAATGATTGAGAGTATGTCATGAAAAAGGGTGTTCTTCGAGGAGGGTGATTAATGGACATTTTGAATGTAGGGGTTGACAATTCTAAACCCAACACCCAACCCGTTGGCTAAATCCCATTTAGGTCAGTATATGTACCAGTCTAATAAGTGGGTAACTTATGGATCTGACCTTATCAACCTGCTCATAATTTGGTTGATGCACTTAACCTCAAAATTAACGAAGCTTTTCTTTCTCTCTCTCTATAGCTTCTATGTTAGGCCCATTTATCTATAAAATCATCTCTTTTCCTCTTTCTTTCTCTGTCCAACCATTTTCCTTCATTAACAACTTACTTTCCGTAAAAAAATTCTATTTCCTCTTGGTGTGTCTAACCTGTTTGTCTCTTTATAATTTCATTCTCCCTTCACTTCCTCTCTGTGACTTCTGTATATGACAATTTTCCTGTCTCTCCACTTTCTATTTTTGGTCTTCTCTTCTCTGACAGATTGGTCATAGTAAGAATTTTTATTATAAGCTATATGCATATACTAACCTACTTAGAAGATCTGGGAGAAACCTTGTTTTGAATATTAATAGTTTGTCCTCCCACTGTCAATTACGCTGGTGCTTAATTATTTTTATAAAATATCTCTACCATGTTTACTTATTTTAGTCTTTTCATAGTAGACGTGCATTCTCTTTTCTACAGTGTAGGTCAATTAGTGGAGAACAAATTTCTCTTTTGATCTTGTCTGGGAAATACATTGCAATTGCTTTAGTTGACCAGTACATATTAAGGTACTGATTTAAATTCCTTCAACTCTGTTGACATGACTTGGTTCTTTCTGTAATTGTATCTCTCTAATACATAAAACTTGCTCTATAAATTGATTCTCCATTTTAATTAAAATGCTTCAATTTATTAATTTTCTGTTTCGAGTTTTACACAGTCAGTCTTGGCTAGAGGATGTTTGCGTCTCAGGCTTGTACAATACCGGCTTGGGCTACACCGGTAAGTGATACCTAGTATGCTTTGTGTGCTTAGAATTGGCACTACAACTTCCCAGTAATATAGAAAGAAGGGGGGGGGGGATTTGTAATTGTTGTGGAGCTGAATTTTGGCTACTTGTTCTGTGCTATTAAACATTAAAAAAAATAGTTATGTGCAATTATTTTGTATCAAATCAAGGGATCATTTGAAGTTTTAAATAATTGGTCAATTTGGTATATTTTTTTGCTAGTAAATTAAAGCTCATTGACATGCCCTTTCCATGTATAAAGCTGCAAGTAAAATTCAGTTAATAACTTCGATCAAGAATTGTTTTTCCCACCAAAATCTCATTGGCGTGGTTGTGAAGCATATAATTACTGGCATCCATTAAGCCTGTTCATGTAGCTTTGGTTTCAAAATAGTGACAATGTTCAAATAACATTGAGACTTAAAAATTGGCTTGTGTATTTGTGTAGAATTTCTCAAAGAAGCATTAATGTTGGTGCAGTCATATTACATTTGATGCGTAGGTGGCTGAAAGCCTTTAAATTTTTTCCAATAAAACATTGATTATCATTTCTTATATTTTAAAGTTAACTTGTCCGAATAAGTAATTCGTCTAATTGTTTATTTAACTATACATTATTAAAATCACACTTATGATCATATACTTGACATTTCGTACAAATTGAAGTATGTGTTCGATAGACCTAGAACTGAACAAGGAAAGAGATTATTAAGAAGAAAAAATAATCAGATATGCTTCAACATTTTTTTTAAATGGTGATAGGCACTAATAAAAAAAAAAGGAACCACACTGCAAAGTGATTGTGATAATGTAGTTAACATTTCTTGTCTTGTGAATTTTTTTCTGTAAGTAAATAAGATATTAAACTTCAGAATGAGTGAAATTAGTTATTCATATTCTAAACTCAGTGCTTTGAGTATTCTTGACATGCAATTCTGTGTATTGATTAATGTACAAGAAGAAAGTAGAAGAATGATGTTGTGTTTGTCCTACTTTATGATGAGCTATCAGCAGTTACCCATCTATGTTCATGAAATAACCATTTGTCTTGTATAGCTTATTAATTCGATGTTTTTACAAATTATGTTGGGTAGCACCATTTTCAAGATGATACAAGGCATCTTCAAATTGTCTCAATCGTTTATAAGTACAGTTGCATTTTGTCATCATTATACACCATATGAATTTTATGGTGGCCTTTGCATGTCTTATAAGCTACTAATGGAAGCCACTATAAAATTTTGGTAGGTGTTCATTTTTTCACATATATTTCGTTCATGATTGATGAAATGACAACTTATTTTTACTGTTCATTTCTGATCCTCAAAGTTTCGTGTGAATGTGTTTGATCTTGTCCTCGTCCATTCTGCAAATGTATCACTATTAACCGAACTGATGTCTGCCATAGGTCACTATGTCATAATCTCTGGCTATGATGCTGCTACAGATGAGTTTGAGATTCGAGATCCAGCCAGCTCTAGGTATCATGTCCTATTCTCTAACCTTCATAATGAATCTCCTAGCCATCAATGTGGCGAGTATGTATTCTTGTGTGTGCACTGCACTTGTCCATGTTTGGGTGAATGCCACCAAGCTTTTAATCCCAAGAGAAGTATCCCATCTAGTGGTATAGAACTTAACAAAGAGAAAAGCTAAAGAACATGCATCCTAATTGTTTCCATTTTGGTCTTTTCTTTTTGAGAAAAGACGAAATTTTATTAATAGCAACAGAAGTATACAACAATAAAATGGGGGACAAAAAGTCCACCCTCACCAGACAACTGAAAAACAAGACCAGAACATTACATGAAAATATCAGCTCTCCAATGATCACCCTTAAAGGCCCAATAGCAGAAGTCCAAAGGGAAGCCAGAAAAATAAGCCCCCCTCAACAACTTGAAAGATAAGCAGCTCCCTCTAAATAGTCTAACATTACACTTATTCCAAATTCCCCATAAAACTTGGTAGTAGTCACACTTCCATAATGTTTTTGCATCTCTCATGCTTCCAAATTCTTGAAAGCACGTTAGCATGATGTTTTCCACCGAAGCAGAACACACCTACTCTATTGACACTCCAAACTGAGAGCTCCATGTTTGTGTTCTTTCTATTCTGTTAATAAAATTTCTTTTCAATCATAAAACTAAATTGGATGATACTGCATCTCACTCCTAAACAGTGTTCACGAGTTATTCTTACAAAATATTATTTTGAACATCAGTTATCTTATCATAGTTGCATTAACTGTGAAAGTTTGTGCAGGAAACATGAGAGGATCACATCAAGATGTCTAGAAGAGGCTCGCAAATCATTTGGTACTGATGAGGATCTGCTCTTGGTAATCTAAATTATCTTTTCACAATTAATCACTGCGTTAGGTACCATCAGAAATAATAGATTGGCGAGGACCTTTAGATGAGAAGTTTGCCTGATTTATCTTTATTAATGCATTATCATGCAAAAACTTTAACCTGCCACACTCTGACCTGTAAGCATCTTGATGTCCGTATTCTACATTTCAACTGGGTAGAAATATAGGAAATCACGTAAGAATGAAGGATACTAATAATTTCCATTTTGAGGTGCAGTTTGTGCTTTGTTCAGTTGTACAAATATGTGCATAAACTTGCTAGGTACCAGAATATGATCCAAACATATCAGATTGCGGGTTGATTAAATGAAAACTTCGTAGCATTACCAAATCTCTACCGTTACTATTGTAGTGCAGGACAATTAAAAGTCAATATTCCTTTTTCCAATTGTCAGTGCCATTCTTTCTTTTCTTGTTCATCAGTCATCACCTGCCGCAACTCTTAGGTGTTCTAATCCATCCTTGAAGTTTATCATAAAATTCCTTCTGCTTAATATAGATAAAAATTATAATGCATCAGTAGTCATGTTCACTATTTTCTTTGGTTGCCACCCTTTTCTATTCCTATTTCCCTTACAAGCTGAAAATTAAAATGTTCAAGCAGAGGCTCTAATAGTTAACTCTCTGGATTTGAATTGTCCATGCAGATATCTTTGGCGAAGCGAAAGAATTAGGAACAGCCCACCAGTAAGCCTTTTGGCAAATTATTGGTACTTTCCGCTATTGGTGTGTAAGCCGGTTGCATATAATATGGTTTTCTGTGGGAATTGTTAAAGAAAAGACGGGCAAATGCAAATGTATGTATAATTGTTACAAAAACATTTGAAGAAAAAAAAGCTTTTCAGACTTTCTTTCAAATAGGAATGTTGGTTTAGTCATCTCACGTGTCATATGTACTATATGTACTTGTAAGACGAGCTTTTGCCAAATGTCAATGTCAATTGTAGCAATCTGGGTCAAATTCCGAGTCCGAATCAAATCATAACATAATAAGATTCACTGCATTTGTCATATTTTTTTGAGTTATTTTAGTCCATTGCAAGTTTACCCAAAAGGTCATGACTAAATATTTTAATAATTGCAATTTGAGTTCTTATACACATCTGAGTATTTTCACATGTTACAATCTTAAATATTTGACGTCGGCTAAACATTTTTAGTTATTGTGGGATATTACTAAGGATACACTAGGTCCGTTTTTCAACTCGGGCAATGACTCAACCCAAACTTTTAAGAGTCGACAAAACGGGCAATGACTCAATCTAAACTTTTAATAGTCGACTTTGATACTATATATAACAACTGGAGTCGAATCAATTTAAATTAAATTATAGCATATTAGCATAATAAGGCTTTATTTTCTGTGTCATTTTAATTCATCAGAGATTCACCAAAAAAATCATGGCTTGAGTAATAATAATAATAATTTGAGTATTTAAATGTTACTAATTGGGACACGAGTGTAATATGTATAGACTTTTTATTGTTTTGAGGATTTGAAATTGGGCAAATAATTTTTGTCGAATATAGAAATTCCATTGGCTGATTTGGGTACAGGAACTTTGATTATACTATTTTTACATAATTAAATGTATGGTCTTATGAATAGGTATTTCCTTTGCCCAACACCCCAGGCCCCAACCTCTGTTTTCCTTGCAAATTATTTGATGTCATAAGGGTGCAAACGAACTGAGTCGATCCGAGTATTGAGTTGCTCAGATTTGATTCACAAAATTTATTGAGTATAAAATAAAGTTTGATTGAGGTTCATTTAACTACCTACCGAGTCAAGCACGATTCTGAATCGAGCCCGAGCAGTTTGAACTTTTCTAACGAATATAATCCGAGTATCAATATAAAATTATAATTTGAGAAGGTTCGAGTAATATATCGAACTTTAAAATATACTCATATTAGACTCGTTTATATTTCGAGTCGAGCTCGAATCGAACTTTTAGTCGAACGAATACGAATCGAACCCGAACTATTTGTTCATTTTACGGCCTTAATCATAAGCTGGTAATGATTTATTTAAAATCAAAAACCAAAAGTTGTACAATCCGACATTCCTTGGTAGACGGTCAGCCATTCTGTTTGCCTCCCGAGCGAGTTGCAAATCAAAGTAATATAGTATTTAGGTATATGTTTGGAACAAACTTGGAAGTACAAAGGCTAACGTGGGAACAGTGGCGAAGCCACATGCAGTTGTATGAGGGCAATCGCCACCACTGCAAAAAAATTACTTTAGAATGTAAGGTAAATTTTAAAAATTTTAAGTATTATATATAAATTGTCCACACTAAAATTTTATAAATTTTCTATTATATGGGGTCAAATTAAAAATTTATAACTTTGTCAATCAAATTTTAACCACATATAACTCATATTCTCTCAATATATGTATCTCCCTATAATATTTTAAACTAAATAATAATATATTATTTTTAAAAATAAATAATGAATTATTTACTTATGAACAGTTGTGATTAAAAAGGTCTATTATGAGTCAATACAGTGTATATATATATATCATATATTATTACTCATTATATTTTCATTGTAATATAGTGTATATATATATATACTCGTAAGTATAAAGTATTAAAAAAAATTGGCTCGAGGGCGCTGCCCCCGAACCCCCGCCAAATTATTTATAATTCAATAATAATTTCGCCACCACTGACAACCGTTTCTGGCTTCGCCACTGCGTGGGAACATGGTGCCAAGAATGGAATAAGCATGTGGATCCATTCCTACGAATTCAGTTATCATAAAATTAATTTCATGATAAATTGGTCAATTGACCAATACAGTACGAACACGTAGACAGATCATCTCTCGATCTATGTATCGATATTGTATTAATCAATTCACCAAAATTAACTTCATGTTAACCACTCTCCATTCCTACTCCTTTTCCCCTGTATACACACACAAAAACAAAAACAAACATCAATCATACTATAATAATTCAAACATTTACAAAACTTTGCATAATATATATATATATATATATATATATATATATATATATATATATATATATAGGATGGCGATCTGGTCCGGGAGCCCGTAAATTGCCAAAATACGGACTTGACTTATGAACCGTCAGATATATCATGTTTGGTTTAGCAAATGACACGGACCTTTGTTTAAAAAGAAGCTGGATATCCCTTTTCGGGTCAAACCAAAAATGACATATATCATCTCTCTCCTAATAGTGAAGACCCAGACCAAAAATTGACAGATCTTTTGAAGTTATCTTTCGCGAATCCATTGAATGTCTCTCTCGCGAATCCATTGATCCATCTGATACACCATCGATCTCTCCTAATAATCAAAGCAAGTTCTCTGTCGCGAATAATCACGACCCATACTAAAAAGCTTCACTACCATTCTTGATCGCTGAAAATCTGACACACCAATCGCTGTTAAACATCTCACCGGACAGATTCAAAGGCAAGTTCGTCGTCTCCCAAGGTATGCTCTAATTTTCTAACTAAATGAATGAAATCTAGGGTTTGTGTGTAATTTTGATGTCGTTGATGGTAAGCAAGATTGGGGGAGCTTTTTAATGCCGGTGATTTTTTTGATGGTAATCTAGGGTTTGCCTTTACTCCTTTACTTTATGATAAATTTTCGGTATCAACCTTCACAGAATAATACTTCGGAAATTATACATCTGCAATGCAACATTCTATCTATAATTGCTGTTTGCAGGGATTGAAAATTCTGCAATGCAAAATTCAAATTTCTATAATAACTTCAGAACCTTATTGAATTGTTGTTTGCAGGGATGGAAATGAATTTTATTAATAATAATAATAATGTTTTTCTATCTTGTTTGATTTATTTTCGTATAAATATCCTTTTGTGGAGTTGATATGAAAGGTTGGATGCATTTGTAGTTTGTATATTGGAACCATTGATCGTTCTGCTTTTATGATATTCTGCATCTTATCTACACAATTGTGCGTAGCTTTTCCAATCACTCTAATTTATGGTTTGATTTTGTCGTTTGAAAGTTGTTTTTGAGTGTTAAATTATATCAGTAACTGCTTTTATGGGGTTATTATTTGCGAAATTCTACACAATAATTTGCTGTTGTTCTCATTGAATTTGGCAGATAAGGTTCAACAAAGGCATGTCTACGTCAAGCAATATGAGCATTCAAACCCATGATATTCGATTTAGAAACAAGATATGTTATTGTCGTCTGAGAGCTGCTGTGAGAATATCTGAATCAGAGAAAAATCCTGGAAAGCTCTACTTTGAATGCCCAAGGGAGAAGGACAAAGGAAAATGTAAGTTTTGGGACTGGTGCAATCCAATTGGGTATGGTGAAAACAACTCCGCTAATGAAGCACATGTACAGCTGCGCAGCAAAGATGATGCTCGAGTTGGAGTCATTGAAATTAATGTGGCAAATATGAAACACATCATCAATATCTTGGTGTTCTTTTGTGGGCTAGCCTTGGTAGTGTCTGTCATGGCACTTGTCAAGTGATATGTAATGATTGTGTACTATGTAATCCTAATTGTAATGACGGTTTTCATTGTTGTAATGTTTGTCTTGTTGCAAGTGGGTTAAGAAATCTATGGTTAACTTTCTTGAACTTGTTAAAAATGTGGATGTTAAGTGTGTACAGTAATTTTGTGTACTATGTTAACAAGTAACATGATAAAATACACACATATGGCTGGTAAAATAACTAATAAAACGAGTATTGAAATGAGTAATTCATAACCCACTGAAATGGCTAGTAATTCATAACCCACTCGAATATAATAAGAATTAATGACATAGTTTGCAATACTTTGATACATCATAGCTTGCAATACTTGCAAGCAGTAAACTACAATAACATAGTTGAACAATAGACCCTCAAAATTAATTTATAGATCAACTGAGCCCTTTTTATCTCCGCAGGTGAAACACGAGTCATGTGCGGGGGAAGTTCCTCCTTCTCCAAGTCCTAAACAATCAGGAGCACAAGCACAAATTAGGAAATGAGAAATTAATACAAGGAGAAATTGCTAAACATGGGGTAGACAAACTATCTGCATCTATTTCATTATCGAAGTATATACATAATCAATTTCTAATATTGGTAATCTGACCATGAATTTTTCATCATAAAAATATCTTTTGACATGAAGTTAAATGTAGATTAAACTATATTTTTAACAAGGTTGGACTGCTAGAGGTTGAAAAATGCATACCAACGCAAAATAAACATATAGAGATTGATACAAATATTAGAATTGATATTGAAAGATAATTATACGCACATCATGTTTCAATAAAACACAAACATAGGATAACACAGTATTACTATAAGCCACAAGTCTAAAAAAATACATAAAGATAACTAAAAGGGGATTAAAATAAACAACAATCCAAACCCCCCCCCCCCCCTCAGCAGTATCAAAAAACATTGAAAAATGCATACCAACCTAGTTGTCAGTTTTATTGGTGTCTTTGATTAATTAAAGCCATTACTGAAAATATGATGACACATTTATTCCTCTGATTTATTTATTTATTTATTATTATTTACTTAGTATTATTTTGTTTTTTGTTTGCTAAAGTAAAGATGATGAAATGCCATATATCCAGTATGTGAGATAGTGCAATCTGAATCTTACTAAGGTTTTGAGTGATTATCTCATGTTTATTCTTAATTTTTGTATGACAGTGGAAGTTATGGTGGTTCAAATACACATTTGGATTGTAAAAGTCATTTGCATGCATCATTTCCATATGGCTAATATAAGAGGTTGGTTTGAGTGGTCAGTCTTCTTGGAGCTTATTGAGACAGTAATGCATTGCGGGTTCAGGAGGGGAGAAAGTGCATCAATCCAACCCCCCCCCCTCAGCAGTACCAAAAAATATCATCAATGTCAACTAAAATGTGGAGACAAAATTGCAATAAGGAGACAAAATTACAGGCAAACAAAGACTTACAATCATCGTTAATGTCTATGTCCTCCTCATCGCATAGTCCAACAAGTTTTGGACAATTTCTTTTGTCATGCGACACTCCAACAATCCCACATCCATTGCATTTCCTAGCCTTCTTGATAGCCTTCTCTTTTCCTCCTTTAAGCCGTTTACCACAACCCTTTGTCCTTACCGAAGATGGTTCTTTGAGACTTATATCATGTTGGCTCTCAAGAGAAACGGGCATGTTAATACTCCTTTCCACATCTATGCTACCATGATTCAAGACGGAAAACCTCTTTTGAGTTGATAACAACCATTCTTTCAACTCTTTTGTGTTATCTTCACTTAATGCAGCTTCATCAATAACATTAGACGCAATCTGGAAGAGACTGCTACGCCTCAGTAACACAGAAGTATCACAAATTTCACTCACACTCCCACCCAAGTCATCCATAACTCTGCCACATTTCGCAGATTTTGTCCACCTCCTCAAGATGTACTGATTAGGCAATTCCATAACCTGTTTTTTTGTAAAATATGCCAACATATGCCTACATGGAATTCCATCACTCTCAAACATCTGACAACTACATTTAACAAAGTTTGATGTCTTGTCAAACGAAAGCTTACGATCATTAGAATCACCCTCCTTTACACTATGAACATTGTACATACAGTTGTTGTCATCTTTAAATGTACGTGTTACCACATACTTGCCACTTTCTAGCAGTTGCTCTTGAAACTTGTAAAAAATAGTTCGTGTGTACAACTCACTCATCTGGTATTCCATTACCCTGCCAGTTACTGTTTGTGGCTTTTCATTGACATCCTTGTGATCGAAATCTAGTTCATTATGTCGCATTTTTGCAAGTCCCCTATTAAACCGCGTCACAAAATCCAACATTGAGTTTTGAGGAGACACATACTTCTTGAAAAAGGCATGAGCCCCTTCAACTCTTTGGCTACTAGTCATGTGGGCAGAAAAAATATGTCGTGAAAATGCCGGAACCCAATGCTCACGGATTTCGTACATCTCCTGTAACCAATCATTTGTGTCAAATGTAGCTTTCCCTACAACCTCTGCCCATCTTCTTTCAAACTCGTCTGGGCTCTCAGATTTCCATATACAACAACTCAACTCGTCATAATGTTCTTTGTAGGGAATTGGACCTATTTTTTCAGAAAACTTTTTCAAAATGTGCCAAATGCAATACCTATGAAAAGTATTTGGAAGCATGGACTGAATTGAATTTCTCATGGCCGGATCTTGATCTGTTATGATCATTTTGGGCGGGCTACCCGGCATCGCTTTCAACCATTCCTTGAAAAACCAATCAAAAGCATCAATCTTTTCACCACTTAATAATGCACACCCTAAAAGAGTTGTCTGCCCATGGTGATTAACCCCTACTATAGGTGCGAAAACCAAATTGTAGCGGTTTGTATTGTAAGTTGTATCAAACACAACAACATCCCCAAAACTTTTATATGACTTTCTACATGTTGCATCCGCCCAAAAACAATGAATCATGACACCCTCATCTTGCTCGAATGTAAAAGTAAAACCGGGATTCTTTTTTTTCTCATCCTTAAAATACTCGAACAACAGATTAGCATCATGTCCCTTTAAAGCCCTCCTCCTATCTCTTTCAGCATTATAAAGATCTCGTGTTGTACATCCAACATTTTCAAGACCTCCAGCTTCCATCTCTAAAATACTCATTTGTTGCCATGTTGGCACATTAGCGTTTGATAGTTGTTCTGTTAAATTTCTTTTGGCAAGTGTCACTACACGATGAGAGTGCAACAAATGTACTTTTCTTGGGGTCGTAAGAGGATGGTTATGACCCTCAACAAATTGTCTAATAACAAACCCCCCTGCATCGGTCCGGTCTTTCACAACTACCACTTTCGCACCACAAGCAGCTCTAGTGAGGCCCCGTTTTCGTACAGTCTGTTGAGTTTTGTTGGGCGCAATTCTCCTCAACCCTTCTTTATAACAAACAAATTCCTTTCTAATTATTTCACCGTTAGGACTCTTCTTACTAGAATTTAACCGCGTACCAAATCCACCTTCTCTACCATAGTTGTTATAAAAGTCACGAACATCGCCTAAGTCATGAAAATGTTGTCCAATTTTCGGTATCAACTCGTTTTTAACTTGCGGAATGTAAAGTTGTTGAGAAGAATTACCAGATGATGCCATTCCTATCTCTTCTACAAAATGTTGCATTCTGCAAACACAACAAATTCGAGTATAATGAATTATACAACATAAAAGTTAAAAAGAGGAAGTATAATGGATTATACAACACAAAAGTATGCATTCCAACACAAAATCTGATAAGATCATATGCAAGGATATAGAATAAATCATCACTCACTCTGTTCATACTCGGGCCTAATGTATATCATTGGTATAAATAACATGTTTTAATAATATATTGAACAAGTTACCACAGAATGCATTCAAGTTTTGGGACAGTATAATGCATTATACTTTTTTATTGTATAATATATTGAACAAGTTACCAAAATTACTGAGGTTGTTAAGCAAAATTGATACATGAAGAGAAGTAAAACGTGAGCAGCAGGAAACCATCTGGGTGGATGCGAATCCAACAAACCCTAGATTTCATTCATTTAGTTAGAAAATTAGAAAATACCTTGGCTTTCTTTGAAGTTGCTTTCAAATTCGTCCGACGAACTTGCTTTCCAACCTTGTCCAGCGATTGGTGTGTCAGATTTTCAGCGATCAAGAATGGTAGTGAAGCTTTTTAGTATGGGTCGTGATTATTCGCGACAGAGAACTTGCTTTGATTATTAGGAGAGATCGATGGTGTATCAGATGGATCAATGGATTCGCGAGAGAGACATTCAATGGATTCGCGAAAGATAACTTCAAAAGATCTGTCAATTTTTGGTCTGGGTCTTCACTATTAGGAGAGAGATGATATATGTCATTTTTGGTTTGACCCGAAAAGGGATATCCAGCTTCTTTTTAAACAAAGGTCCGTGACATTTGCTAAACCAAACATGATATATCTGACGGTTCATAAGTCAAGTCCGTATTTTGGCAATTTACGGGCTCCCGGACCAGATCGCCATCCTATATATATATATATATATATATATATATATATATATATATATATATATATATATATATGGTGCATAGGAAGGATTTGTTATGCAACTTATGCCAAATTTAGAAAGGGAATTAATTTATATGTTGATAAATTTAATAATGAATTTGAATTAAGCGATAAAACATAATAAATTAGTGCGGGACTCTTTTTATTGAGAGTGGTTAATATGAAATTAATTTTGGTCAATTGATCAATATAATATCGACACGCAGCCAGGAGGCAGTGGCAGAATCAGAACATTTTTAGAGGGGGTCAAAATACATAAGTAAAAAAAATTATTTATTGACGCTTGGAGTGTTTCTTTCAAATTATTTTGTCCAATTATACTATTTCAACCATTGTCAACATTTGAATTGTGATTCTAATAATGACTTTAAATACATACATATATATAGACTATTAATAAGACTTTAAAGTTTTTAGTTATAAATTATAATATTATATATTCAAAACTTTATATTGTGGTTCATTAAATTAATTAGCTTGAAAGAAGGAATTCTAGCAACAAAAACAAAAAAATAGAAGAAGAGAGATTTAATAATCTTAATAAGATAGAACTATGGTGAACTTATGGTTACTGTAGTGGTATCCAAAAAAATTATTTTATTTCTTTAATATTTTATTTTTAATTAGTTTACAGAGAGAATTGCTACCACATTTTTTTATCTCACTTTGATGCAGGGGCGGACCTAAGGCAGGGCAGGGGGGTCACCTGACCCCACTGAATTTTCAGGGGGTCAGGGGGGCATATTAGAAAAAAATTAAAATAAGAGGGGTTTAAAGTGAAACTTTTGGCACCTGATGGTCAACTCCAAAAAATAAGAGGGTCTAAAGTGAATTTGTAAAACTTTACCCTTTGATGATATGGAATTTTTTGGTACTTGATGGTCAACTCTAAAATTATATTATGGATATGAGAAACCATCTTAATTTTTTGAGTATAAAAGGAATTGGTGAATTGGCTCAAATGTTGGTTCAGAAAAAAAAAGTATGATGTGTATCCATAAATCTATTTGTTGCTGAAAGTGACTCTACTTTTGTCCGTTGCTACTGTAACTGTTGAAAGGATTTTTTCAGTCATGAATATCGTGAAGAATGAACTTCGTAACCAAATGGTAGATGAATGAATGAATGACTATTTAGTAACATACATTGAGCGTGATATTTTTGTAACTATTAAAAATACGGCTATCAAGCAACAATTTCAAGCAATGAAACATCGAAAAATGTTATTATAAATAATATTTGAGGATTGTTTAGTTTTGTAAGTTATTTTATGAAATTTTTATTCGTAAGTTTTTTTTCGAGTTTGACCCCACTGAACTATCGGTCTGGATCTGCCCCTGCTTTGATGATAAAGCAAAAGCAAGAGAAAAACAAAGGAGAAAAGAAAATACATAAAAAAAAAAGAAAAAAAAAGAAGCAAATAACCTCTGGAGATTACAAGGTCCACTTTTGATAAGAGGTGATTACTTTTTGCTTGTCAATATTATATTAATCAATTAATTAAATTACTATAAAATTAATTTCATAATAACCGTATACCTTTTTAATCAATCAAATCTCATTTGTTTGTATATCTCAGCATCTACTGCTGATCATTTGTAGCATCACCTATTTATAAATGAAATTTAAAAGATTTAGTTATTCATGTAACATTTAGAACCAAAAGCTTACGTATTCTTTATGTATAATTAAGTACTCCCTCCCTTCATTTCTATATATTTAGGAGAACTAGTTGATAGCCCGTGCAATGCACGGGCTAGTTTGAATAATGGATTGTATATATCACTTTTATATCTTCATTGTAATTCCTTTTTCTATAACACACTTCAGATCAAAACATATTAATTATATACACCATTATAGCCATTGTAAAAATCTGGTCAGAGCTTAATAAAAAATTGTTAACGTCATTATAATTTTAATTGAATAGAATTACATTCTACGTAACCCAAACCTTGAGCCCTTTTCAACGACTCACTGCAAAGTAGAAGGTTAGAACACCACTCGGAAACAATTAAATAGCAACAAATGCATAAGTTGTACATAAATATCATATTCAATTGACCATCACCTTTCCCAATGTTGACCTGCTTGTTCACATTTACTCTCTTCATTTTGTTTGGCTCGTCTAAGGCCTTCAGACATTGCTTGTTTAAGTAAAGAATATCTGAATGGCAAGCATTATCAAACAGAATATAAAAAGCATATATTAGAGTATGATGCACATACGAATTCATTTGTAGAAAAATGACAGATATGTAAGAATTGAAGGGAGGGGAATGCAAAGAACTTTCTCTGTTGAGCTTCCTTAAAAAGTTGCCAGCCACATAAATTATAAAATTTCAGCAAATTCTTCATGTCAACAAATTATATCTATTTCTTAATACCAACTTTGTTGTTATGCCATTGAATTAATAACATGATTCTAAGGGAATTCAAATAAATTTTGATTGCAAGAGTAATATTAAGTCAACACCCAATAATATTCAAAATAAATTAACTGTACAATATGGTAGGAGATGCATTAATGACTATAGCATGCTTTTTTAGTATATAACAACCAATGTGATATAAAATAAAAATACATAATTATTGTTGTGTGGTTATTGTGGTAACTTGAGGAAATTATTTTTATTATATATGTCTATATCACAATGTAATATCAATTTGAGGACATTCGGTCTTGCAACTGTTTTCCTATTCTGTAACATTTTTTTCTTTGTATATTATCAAAAAAAAGAGGAAAAAACACAAAAAGCCTCGACATGTAAAAATATCTTTAAATTACCGAGAAGCTAGAGAAAGTGGGATACTACATATCAACCTTCTATAGCTGGGGAACCTCACAGATAAAAATCAATAATTATTTTAAAAAAAATCTCACCTTGACTCCTCTGTAGGAATACGACTCCAGTATCTCAGATCATCAATTTCAGTAATTGTCAACCCATTTGAAGATATGGACAAACAAATCTTTCCTGAATTTTATCCATCCAAGCATTCTGCACCGTATAAATCATTTCATTACCATAATCAAAGCAAGTTAATTTTTCGCAACCACCCAAAGACAAAAAATAAGACCCATTTAGAAACATTCCCCACAGAAATAATTGCAATTACGATTTTACATTAATCTCTAGGAATATATCCATTAAAACAACATGGATTCATTAATCTTTAGGTTTTACATTAATATAGAGAAAAAAAATCTAAAAACATTTGGAAAAACATTTGGATATGAAAATTGAAATACCTGCAATCTCCTTCTTAGTTTTACATCTCCATTAACAACAATTTAATCCAGTTTAATCAATTGAGTCATCAGTTGTTCAATCAAATTCAGTATCACTTTCTCCACAACTCTTTTGCCACCACAAATTTTTGTTTCCAAATTTGCAACCTACCCAATTCATTAAATTCAAAATTTTGATCAAAAATCATCAAAATAAAAATATTTAAGTAAAAAGAAATAAAACCTTTTTTCCATGGATGAATATCTTACCTGTTTAGCAAATTTGTCCACTTCCAAACTAATTTCTGCAATCTCCATTGTTGCATTTCTGCGCATTTCAAGATACCGTCTTCCTTTGTGAATTACATCCTCAATTAACACAATTTTTGACCCATCTATTACACCAGCAACATCAAGAAATGTTCTTGAATCTCTCTCCTTATCTTTAAATATTATTTTCTGGTCTTCATGGTGCTCACCAGTTAGCCCTGCCACCATTTTCTTCAATTCCCCTGCATACCCACAAAATAAATAAAAATAAAAATACATGTACAAATCTCACTTAACATCACATCATTGCAATCACAAAAATGCTCAAAGTTTGACACAATATTTTGAGATGCAACAAAATGAGCCATCAAATGCAAAGAATTTTAAGAAACTGAGCCACAACCCAAACAATAATTAACACTCAAGTTCATATTATCTGAAATGGTAAAAATATGATAAAATTGATTTGATTTATAATGGGTGTTTAAGAAAATTAAGATATAGCGAATTTTGAACGGAGAAAGCCTAAATCGAATGTGATTCTAAAAAATAGGGACGAAACAGTTTCAGATCTACATCAGATGCTAAATGTGTGAACATAAAGGAGAGGGGGAACAATGATACGTCGTTGATTTGGGTGTTTCAGATCGGTGGTTTGAGGATTAAGACTTTTGGGAGGTTTTTTTTGGGTGTTTTCTCTTCTACTTCTTGTGATTGGTACGCCATTATTGAATGGGGGAGGGTTATTGAATGGGGGGAGGGGAAGCGGAAGCGGAAGAGGAAGAGGAAGATGGAGGATTGGGAAATCTGAAGAGACAAACGGTTTTTTCGATTGAAGGCAAGATGGAAAATTGGGTGTGTTTGGAAGTGAGAGAAATTGATTGAATCGGAGGAGGTTGTGCTGTATTTATGTATAATGATTGATAAATTGATATATTGATTGAGTTAAGAGGCTGTGTTGACTCAATGAGTTTTCCAATTGAGATTTCAATTGATTGAGCTAATTGGGGCTGTGCTGTATTTATATATATATATTGATTGATTATTATTTTTCCTAAATTACCCTTTATTACTTTAATTAATTTTTTGATTCATATTTATGAGATAAGTGAGGTGAAGGGTATTATAGACAATTGATAACATAATTAATATTTTTTAATTATTTTTTTAATTCATGTGCACATGTTTAAAACGACCTATATTAAAGAACAGAACGGAGGGAGTTAATAAATAATAAGTCCATATTCAATTACATAAATAGTCAGCTGAAACATGCATGTTGTCCGATTATCGGTAGTTTATTTTGGTATTTATTGTGTATAAATAAATCCATGTCTTGATCCAGTTTGGAAATTGAAGAAAATTTCCCAAGTTTCTATTTGGATGTATGCTCTACTTAAAGGTAAATCATAAATATTTTACAATATTTTCAATATAATTCGAAATTACTTGATATGTTCAATTATGATCTTATAATGTGATTTGTATTATCATCGGGTCCAATTTATGTATTATCCACTAGGTCAGTTTAATTAATTTTGAAAAATGATAATGTAATTTTAATTAAAATAATATTATGTGCACTGATTATACATATATATATATATATATATATATATATATATATATATATATATATATATATATATATATATATGAACAAAGAGTAGAGAGGCCATGTAATGTTTATGAATAAAAATGTGTAAAAATTTAAATTGTTGGTCTCACTTCTTAATTTTTTCATTTTTTATACTTGTTGTGCACAAAATTTTATATAGTTTGTGAACATAGAATTATTAAATTAAAATATTAAAAAAATTAAGTCCAAATATAATGTATTTTAAATACCATTCAATAAATGAAATAAATTGTTTAAAATTGTAATTTTCCTTTGAGATATTTGAGAATTATTGAACTTTTTCTTTAATAACCCATTTTACTACAATTTAATTTCAAGGATATATTAAGGAATCAGAGAAAATATAAATATTATTTTTTAAAATCTTTTTATTATTTCTATTAATAGCATTACAAACATTTTAATATTTATTTATAATTATTAAATAGTTCCCCATAACATGCAGTAGCTCTTTTCCATTACTTTTGTAATTGACCCAATGTAGTTTTCCTATTCTTTTAGCTGCTACATGGTGTTATTACACCTTTGTTATTAGTAATTTAAGTATTAATTTTGTGATTATCTGAAATTTGATGTTCTGTTTTCAATTTTTCAACAGAGGGAATGATTTGCTCTACAAGGAATTGAGATGCTATTCTTCTAACTCTACAGGTGGAGGAAACAGGTAAGAGTTATTAATTTTGTAGTAAGTTTGTCAACTCTATGTGCATTTCATTCCTCCTAATTCTTACTTCTTATAGGCATTGTTAATATTCCTAATTTCTCACCAATTTTGTTGAATACTGCCTCCTTCAATTTGATTATTATAGTTATTAATTTTATTATTATTATAATGTTTGGTTCTGAAACATGATCAGAAGAACATGTTAGTTCTTTGTTGACATTTCTAAACAGGAATCCCATTTGGGACACATAACCCTAGCATTAGTCATTTAGGACTTGATCAGTTGTTTAACTTCCCATCCTACGCGAAGCTAATCAAGAAATAGCTAATTTTTTGGATTGATAAGTTAATTCAGTTAAGTAATTTGCTGTACATTTTAGCGGAAATACCCTCAAATAATGCTTATTTAGCAAATCACAATCATGTGATCAAATTTTTGGAAGGAAAAAAGAAAAAAGAAAAGAAAATTCCATAAAGAAATATGTTGTGTCCCCTTAAATTGATACTGCATTAGCTTAGATAAGAGATTAAATAGGTTGAAATTAGAAATCTTTGGAAGAAGATCACTTAAGCAGCAATTAAAAGAAGATATTCTGATATTCCACATTAACCACTTGAATGTTGGAGGAGATTACTGATTAACCATAGCAAAAAAGCTTCAAATCTCAGTATTCTAACGTAAAAGAAGGTACAGCCTAAATTGGGTGTACAAATAATTGAAAACACACAACTAAATTAGGTGGCACATCACAATAGTCAACAAAAAATTTATTTTAACATAAAATAAGGTACAGCCTTACCTCAAAAAGTCGAGGCGCCACCCATCGAAACCAATATCATTTCGGAGCCAATTTAACCACTCTTTTACATCTCTTCGTACAAAATCCTGGGAATGATCAATGTTGGTGCTGCATGAAAGATATCACCTGCAGCTCAAAATAGAAGCAGATAAGCAAGAGTGCATTCATGCTTTTGCTGCCTACTTGGTAGCTTTCATGCTCATCTTATCAAATTTCACACAGCCATTTTATCTTTCTCTTTATACTAGAACATGGATCAGAAACACAAATAACTCGCAATTTGTTCAGCCCACTGAAGTTCAACTTAGATGAAAGTATTCTTTGACCCTCTCCTAAAGAATTATTACACAACCAAATGGACTTCTGTGCTGTTCCCATCAACTTTTCTCTTTCTCTTTAATACTGAGAATTAATAACCAATATATATAATCTTCAAATACAGAGATATGCCTTAAGGCAGGTAGCACCCAAGAATAATCCAATCATAGAAATAGAAATAAAAACAAATGGATTTGGGACAAACTTGGGACTTGGGGAGAAATCACTCCAAGATTTATAGAAAGTTAAAAAATACATGTATCCGTTAATGTATTGAAATGGTCAGAAATAAATAATTTCGTTCCATTATCTTTATAAAGAGTTTGTGCATGCATTCATAAAGGCGTATTGAAATGGTCAAAAATAAATAATTCTGTTTCATTATCTCACTATATCTCTCTTTCACAGCAGTAGCGCACACACATTTGCACACGAATGTAAGGTTTATAGTTATGATGATGGAATAGATGTTGAGTTGGTTTGTATGGTAATTTAGGTTGAGTTGGTTATTTTGGTTCATTATCCATAACTTATGAAATTTACTGTGTAGCTACAACCGTTTCAACTGCACAATCATCGACCAATGGATGATGTTGTTATATTTGGTGGTGTAAGTTTTTTATCTGATTAACTCTCTAAATAAATCTTATTGATTTTTTTAATAACTTATTTATTTTAATTTATTTTCATTAATGTCATGACAGAAGGATGACGACCTCGAAAATACTGTATGATAATTTTTCCTTACTCATCATTTTCTTACTTTTTGTCTTATCTTTTTACCCACTTATTTACTATTCAACGTTTTTTTGCCTACAGGTTCGAATACTTCGTCAGAATAATGTAGGAGTGGTAATTCGTAATGAGTATAAACTAAATTGTCTCCGTATACGTGAGGTAGTGTATCCTTACACCTATTTCACATTCATTTTTTCTGTTTTTTTTTTACTTTTAAGTAGCGTTTTTTTACCCAAAAGGAAGAAAAAAAATCTGATGCTTATTTTTTTATCGTGTTCTTACACAGAAGGAGAAACAAAGGTCTGATGCTTTGGCATATGCCAAATTTAAAGGGAAACAAAAATCAATTCTTCTACCCAAGGAACAAAAATTAAAGATTGTCAACTGGTATTACTTTTCTCTCTATTTTTACAATGGATTTAGATGTTATTGAATTTAAAAAAAGTAAGTTTCGTTTTATGTAGAACGTTTGATTTGTCTGTTTTTGTAATGTAACTATATGCAATTGTGGCTATAATGTTACCAATTATAATTATAAAGTTGATAAACGGTTGGGTAGATAGTTCTGTTAATGCAACACTTTATTGTCATTTTACATCACGTTGCTATATATACAAAGTGGAAAACGATACGATAAATCAACAAAATAGTAATTATTTTTTTATGAGTTTGTGGTTTAGGCACAAAACTATAACGTTAAATCAAAATCAACATTGACGCAATGTGCAAGGCTTGCTCCAAAAATACGTTATGCTGGAAAAGAAAATGAGTGCTCCAAACGTCAACCGGGACAACTTGCATGTCACAAAAGAGAGCGATCAAAACATTGTGACCCCGTTCAGCCTAGATTTTTTCCTTCTTTACCACCGAGCCGTCGTCGCCGAGCATGCCTAGAACGAGAATCAAATAAAAGGTCCCGCCTTCAACCAATGACTTTGTCTACCAAAATTTCACATCATGAAATAGACAATATAGTGCCAACAAATGTTTTAGAGTCATCATCAGCCACAATTATTTCACGATGGTTGTCCGTGGCCATCATGAATCAAGAAAATCCTCCTCAAAATCTTGAAGAAGGTACCCCAACAAATATCTTAAGGTTGTCACCTGTGACTACCATGCTCCAAGACTTGCCTCCTCAAAACCTATACAAAAGCACTATAACAGTCTTAGAACCATTCTCCCCACGTTCCCCAGGGGCATCGTATATGACAAACATATTCCAACAAATGCGTAATCCGGATGAAGGCACCAGGTGTTTGATTTAAGTTTTAATTTTCTATTCTCACACTTGCTGTCTTATTCATGTTATCCTTTTAAAAATTGTATGACATCTATAATTTTATCTGTAGTGCCTACACAGTAGAAGGTGTTACTATGGATGTTGCATTTAACCCTCAAAACCATGAAATTCCAGATCGTCATTTCCTCGGCTTGATGAATCGAGCATGTCCTCATTGTTCTGCCTTACATTGGCTTGCTGAAAAGTTAACAAAATCATCTGTATCAAATCCTCTCTTCGGTAAATGTTGTTTACAAGGAAAAATTAGACTGTCGCCACTTATTGTACCTCCTTTAATGCTTAAAGCATTGTATGCCGGCAATGATGAACAATCAAAATAATTTCGTCAGCACACACGAGAGTATAATGTAGCTAATGCGTTTACGAGTCTTGGTGCTACTTTGGACGACAGATTAATTCCCGGGAGGGGGCCAAGAACATTCACAATCCATGGAGAATTACGCCATCGAACAGGATCGCTTATGCCACAGCCAGGGTGTGAACCAATTTACTCTCAACTGTACATTTATGATCCTAATTCTGCTTTAGATGTTCGCAGCAACAAAAATCCTAACTTGAGAAGAGATGTTTTGAAAACCATACAAGATTGTTTATTGCAAGTAAATCCATTTCCTATAAAATTTCGGCAGGCTCATGCAATTTTAAGTGAATTAGTATTGACGGGGGTGAATTTACCGGCCTATCTTCACTACAGTTCTGTAACAGACTGGCGTCGATATAATCTCCCAACAACCGATGAGATTGCGGTAATATTACCGGGAGATGGAACTGAATCAAGTGGAATGAGAGATATTATGTTACATTTGAGAGGGGATAATGGTTTGATGCAAATTAATGAGTGTCATCCGGACTATTTGCCATTGCATTATGTGGTATTGTTCCCTTATGGTGAGATAGGATGGAATCCAGATTTGAAATAGTGGAACGCTTCCCAAGGTGGACCTTCATCTGCTCGATTGACATAATTGCAATATTACAGTTATCGTATGTTCCAACGTGACACTGAGTATTCAACCATTTTGAGAGCCGAAAAACTATTTCAAGAATTTGTAGTAGATGCTTGGGCCGCTACTGAACAAAATCGGTTGACATACTACAAGTTGAATTAATAGAAGCTTCGTGCAGAACTTTACCAAGGTCTTACAGATGTTTGTGCAGATGAGCTTGGTCCTGAACAAGTTGGTCAACGAATGATTTTGCCATCTTCATTCACTGGTAGTGCAAGACATATGTTTGAAATTTTTCAAGATTCAATGGCTATCACGCGGTATAATCAACACCCAGATATTTTTCTAACTATGACTGCAAATCCCAAATGGCCTGAAATTACTAAATCACTATTGCCAAATCAGATCCCTACTGACCGTCCTGATTTAGTGGCCCGTGTTTTTGAGTTGAACCGGAATTTTTTGATGAAGGAGATAGAAACAAACAACGTCTTTGGTAGAAAAGTGGCGCATGTTTTTACAATCGAATTCCAAAAAAGGGGGTTACCGCACATGCATGCACTTTTGTTCCTTCATGTTCAGATAAAATTCAAACAAAATGTGCTCAGTGGGTAGAATGTGTGTGGCTGAATTTTCGGGATTGCCAACTACCCATTGCTCTTTTGAAACAATTATAGGTTGCATGGTACACGACCATGTGGTGACTCGAAATCCACAGCACCATGTATGGAAAATGGGGTGTATACAAGCGTACCCTCTATCATTTTTGCTGAATCAACCAGTATGGACGCTGAATGGATATCCTATTTATCGTCGTCAGTAATACTGGTCAGAGTACAACGTGAGGGTGGCAAGACATTGATAATAGAGACCGTTGTTCTATATATCCGATTATCAAGAATGTTCAATTGTCATATCAATGTTGAAGTTTGTGCAGGAGTCAGACGCGCAACAATGGTACTTGGAGGAATTAATGAGATCCAATAATATCTTGATGCTAGGTATATTGGACCTCTAAGAAGCTGCTGAGATTTCTTATCTGGTAATCCTTTACATGAAGAGATTCCTTCAGCTGTAAGATTGACACTACATTTGCCCGGGATGCATCGTGTTGTCTTTAACCCTGCTGAATCTTTTGATATAATCCTTTCTAAAGGTGCACATCAAAAAACAACTCTAACTGGCTTTTTTGATTGTTGCGCTATAAATGAATCAGCCCGTGTATTAACTTATCAGGAATTTCCAAAAAAATTGTTTGGAACAAGTCTATCGATAAATGGACTCCAAGATAAAGGGGTTATGCAATTGGTAGAATGTAATTTTCTAGCCCTAATTCAGGTGAGCGATTTTATCTGCGTTTGCTTCTAACTGTTGTTAGAGGACCTACTTCATTTGACTGCCTACGCACGGTAAATAATGTTATGCATGATACATTCAAGTCAGCATGTGTTGTAAGAGAACTTCTTGAAGATGATGAAGAATGGATACAATGCCTTCAAGAGGCTGTAATTATGAGAACGAGATACCAATTAAGGAGACTATTTGTAGTAATTCTAACGGAATGCTTTCCATTGCATCCATTTGAATTGTGGAAGCAATTCTCAGAACATATATGTGATGATTTAGCACACAGAATTCATACTATGTTTGGTATTTTGAATCCAACTGATGATCATATTGAAGATTATGGCTTATATTTGATAAATCAATTGCTCCATGAGTCGGGGAAGAGTTTAGTTGACTTTCCACCCATGACACAACCAACTGGAAATTGGAATACAATAGTTGGAAATAGATTACTGTTTGAGCACCAACAACTTGAGAATGAGGCACAACAGTCTGATGCACAAATTAATGTTGACAGACTTAATGATGCACAACTTGCTGCTTATACTGCTGTCACAACGTCAGTATGTGAAAACATAGCAACTACTTTCTTTTTGAGTGGAGGTGCTGGGACAGGAAAAACATTTTTGTACAATACCATTGCAACCAAATTGCGTAGCTATGGACATGTTGTTGTTACTGTGGCTTCATCTGGTATTGCATCGTTGTTATTGGTAGGGGGCGCACTGCACATTCTACATTTTGTATTCCCCTTTGGAAACCCTGATAATTCATTGTGGGGTCACTACACATCAATGCATGCAGAGTTTTGTTTAGAAAAACAAAGCTGATAATATGGTATGAAGTTCCATGCAACACCGATGGACTTGTTGCGGCAGTCCGTCGCGAAAACCCTTCAGATATCAAACGATAAAACCTTTTGGGTGTAGCACTGTTGTCCTGGTGGAGACTTTTCGACAAATATTTGCATGTTATTTCCTAAAGGCGTTCGCACAATTGTGGGTGCATCATTGAACGGTCTCATTATGGAAAGATATATGTGGTTTTGACTCTGGTTAAACATGCGATTAACTCACACAGACGTTTCGAATATTAATTTTGCTCAATTCTTGATGGAGAATTTTTATTTCAAAATTCAAAAACTTGAATTAAATTTTTATAACATATACTTTGAATAAATCTCATTTGTGATATTATTCTTTCATTTTCTAGATTGGGACCAATCCACAAGAAATGTGCCAACTATTCCCTCTATAATAACCCCGTGTCCATAATCTAAATGAATTGTATATTTAAATCTATCCAACAATTGGATGTGGATTGGTAATAATAACTCAACCTTTCTCCCTGAACTAAAATTCTATCTTCTCGCAATGACTACGTCAGTGATATCAATTGCTGCCACTGAATAATTACTCCGGGATAAATAATTACTTTTTTACTGCAGATAAAAGTGTGAAGGTGAATGATCTCGATCATACCATTAGGAATCGATATCCTACGAGTTACTTAAACTCGATGAAATCCTTCAAGGTTGCCACCGTTTCAATTGGAGTTAAAGTGGATGCCCAATAATGTTGTTAACGAAATATTGCACCAAAGATGGGACTTTATATGGCAAACGCTATTGATGGTTGTTAGATGTGCCTCAAGGGTAATCAAAGCTCGGATATTAAATGGAGATAAAACTGGCAATGTTAGTCTTCATTCCGAGAATACATTAACACAACATCTTTGAAACTTGCCTTTTCGAATGACAGACTCATTTCCTATCCGATTAACTTATGCTATGACATAAATAAAGCCAAGGCAATCTGTCAAGTTCTGGGATTGGATTTATAACACCTTTTTGTAGTCATGGACACCTTTATGTGCACTTATCTAGATGCACATCTGCAGATCGTCTACTGCCCTCCTTCCATGAAAGTGGGATCGAATTGCATCACAATATTGTTTACCGCAGCAGTTTTTATTATGATATTCTTACGACAAGTAAATGGTATAGTTTTAAACAAGTTTATTTCTACTATTTTATGTAATCTTTTCAATATTTCAACTTTTAATTTTACAGGAGTTCATTCTTTGTAGGATTTGGAGTGAATTTGTCACGAAAACAATAAAATATAACAATGGGACTTTGTGGATGGGGTCGACGTAATCGTATATAAATCTACTTTATGTCACTGAATCAAAATAACTTTACTATCCTATAATAAAATGTGTTACTTTTATTGTTTATGTAAATAATATAGGTGGTTGTGCATTCTCCTCATTGGGCAAAGTACGTTCATATTGATACGAGGACATTAAGGATATTGATGAAGAGGAGATTTAAAGGGATGAAAAAGACATTTAAGAGAGGTAAATGATATGCAATCCAATATTGACATGTCCACCTTTGACGATTACTAACCTACCACTGACCAAACAATTATCTAGGTATGAAAGTCTCTCTTACTAAGACTATATTTCTCTACTTCTCATGCAGACAAACAACACACATAATACATGCACAAACACACACACATAACTGTAACCAATCAAACACTCGCAAATCAAACTCACACACCATTATACTGCCACCGATACAAATTTATGATTTAAATCATTAAGCAAATGAACTGTTCGTTGAGATAGTACTAAGAAAACTTTATTTGATTGTAAGTCCATATTTTTTCTTAAAAAATTGATTATTTGTTACAATCTCTCTAAATTCTTACTGCAATCAATCTAAATCATTCCCCCTACATACAAATATGTGTGCTCATTTGTTTCGAATTTATAATTGTTTTGTTTTAACTCACATATTGCGATAATTTTTAAATTTCAATTATTTTCAGGTATATATTGAAGGATACATGATGTAAGCTGTAAAGAATATACTTGGTGTAAGCTTTAAAGTAAAGGGTCTTAGTTTCTCTATTTTCTGCATGTATGTATTTTTTGTATTCCGCCTTTTGTAAGTTAACTAATTATACTTGGTTATGATGATTTTGGGTATAGAATGAAGGTTTTTTTGGTGGTTTGGATATGTATGGATGATTGTAAGTTTTGTAAACAGGTTTAGATTTTTCTGTATATCTATTTTTAAAGGAAACTCTGCCAAAATTTCTTGAAATTAGTAGCGACTAGCTTGATGTTTTGGTGGTTAGATGTGTTGATGATTGAGTATGTATTAATTTCTTCATGTATGTATTTTTTTGTTCCGTATTTTATAAAGTTAACTAATTATACATGGTTATGATGATTTTGGGTATGGAATGATTGTTTTTTGATGGTTTAGATATGTATGGATGATTGTAAGTTTTATACACAGGTTTATATTTGTCTGGATGTTTATTTTTAAAGGAAATTCTGTCAAAAATTTTTAAAATTAGCAACGACTAGCTTGATATTTTGGTGGTTAAATATGTGTTGATGATTGTAAGTTTTGTAGACAGGTTTAGAATTTTTAAAATATCTATTTTTAAAGGAAATTTTATCGATTTTTTTGAAAATTAGTACCAATTAGCTTGATAGCTTGATATTTTGGTATTTGGACATGGTGAATTGTGGTGGTATGTGGTAACATAATATTTTTAATTTAATTATTTTTACGCCGTGCTTTCAGGCACGGGCATATACTAGTATATATATATATGAACAAAGGGTAGAGAGGCCATGTAATGTTTATGAATAAAAATGTGTAAAAATTTAAATTGTTGGTCTCACTTCTTAATTTTTTCATTTTTTATACTTCTTGTGCACAAAATTTTATATAGTTTGTGAACATAGAATTATTAAATTAAAATATTAAAAAAATTAAGTCCAAATATAATGTATTTTAAATACCATTCAATAAATGAAATAAATTGTTTAAAATTGTAATTTTCCTTTGAGATATTTGAGAATTATTGAACTTTTTCTTTAATAACCCATTTTACTACAATTTAATTTCAAGGATATATTAAGGAATCAGAGAAAATATAAATATTATTTTTTTAAATCTTTTTATTATTTCTATTAATAGCATTACAAACATTTTAATATTTATTTATAATTATTAAATAGTTCTCCACTACATTATTTTATTAATGATCTTAATGCTTATATGTTCGCTGGTCAAAAAGATGAAGTGAAATCTAAACCCATGCAATGCTGTAGGTGAATATTGCCAAAAACAATACTCCACTACGCATCGTATTTGACGGTTAGGAGTTCAAATTTCGAAAGACGAGAGGAAAAAAGAAAAAGAAAAAAAGGGACGTCTGTGTTTGAGCGGGAAACTCAAACATCTTTTGCGGGAAAAACGAAGCATAAAATCCCACACAAAATTTATTAATTATTTTGCCTTGAGATTCAGAAACTATGCGTGATGGACAGATGAGATTAGTAGTTTCTCACTGCATGTATGCAGTCAGACAGACATACCCCACCCACTCCACCCAGCCCCCGTGAGTTTAAATGAATTTAGTTCGAGAATTAGAAAATGGTTAGCATGAAATTTATTTTTGGATAAGTTGGTCGATTGATCAATAGAGTGCTGACACACAGACGAGATTTTATGCGTGTCTGTATTTTATTGGTCAATTGACCAATTTACCAATTTACCAAAAAAATAAAATTCAAGCTAACCGTGTGACGCTCCCAAAATAGGTATATATCGCCCATCTTGAGTCGTCAAATACATGGTATAAAATTCAAATACAACTTAATAATATAATTGTCATATAAAATACGATAAAACATAAACTGAGAGTTTTAATACGACAGTATTCAACTCAAATGGAGTCCTTAATACATTTATTATCACACTATTTCATAGAATAGTGAGGACTACTAATGCTATCATCTAGACCGTCACTCCGTTTCCCGACTAGTTCCGATTACGTTCTCATTTTCTGAAGAGAATAATGAAAGCAAAAAGGGTGAGCTCAACTAGCTTAATAAAAAATATTATGACTAAGATAATGCAGACTAATTTATCGTTAGCCTTCAACAGTGTTAAACTGATAAATATAACAAATATCAAGTTTAACTGCAGCGGAACAGGCAATCTATTAGAATAGTTAAATAGAGAATGAAATTTACTATCATCTATGAATTTAAAAGTCCATCATCGATATTTTATCCCTGTAACGTCAATCAATATACATCATAAATTAAATATTCATCTTTGCACTACAGGCCAAAGATATTCACCAGTTGGTCATGTTCATCTAAACATCTGTTCATCTTTACACTGCGGGCCATAGATATTCATCATAAAATTATTATTCTTTGCACTACGGACCAAAGATATTCAGTTATATCATCATTTAGGACTAAGAATGATGAAAAATATTTTAAAGAAAATGAATCCAGTGAAACAAAAGAACAAATATTAAGAATTCATACTTTACACAATTCAAGTTCAAAAATACTTCATAAATAATCAGAATGGAGTAAAATTCAAGAATGAAGACCAAAACATAGATCCAATCAAAGATAGGAATCATAACAGACAATTTTGGACACAGAAAAAAAAATTTAATTTTTCTGTGAATAGTGTCGTATTCGTGAATAGTGTCGTATACGTGAATAGTGTTGTATACGTGAATAGTAACTCAGACACTACAAGATAGAAATTTAACAAAAAAAAACATCATGCTTCGTGAATAGTACTCGTGAATAGTAACTCATGAATAGTAAACTCGACATAAAAAAGTTTCAAATTTGATAAAAAGTTCCAACCAATATTTCGGCATAATGATATTGAAGAAATAATATCACTTACGAAGAAAATAACATCTCTTACCTAACAAAAACAGTATTTCTGACTGGAATACTGGATATAGTGCTGAAAGAACTTATATCGTATAGCAACGCTCAAAGTACCAAAATACACACAAGAATACGCTCGATAATATAGAGATAGAAAACTTTAGTTTCTGGTGTGATTTTCAATTCTAACCTAAGCACCCTATTTATAGAAAATTGCTTCGAACACCAAAGCAGAAAATTTAATATAATAATAATATATATATTATAAATTCTTACGCACACCCTCATTGATCCAAACATATCAGCCACACATGTGCCAAACTTGCCAAAAACGTTTTTGTGATTTAAAATATTTAAAACTCCAAAAAAAAATCAATTAATCCGGAACTTCAATAATTCATAATAAATAGCCCTTTTATCAGAAAATTCGAATCTCACCATTTTTTATAGGAAATTCAATTCTCTACAACTTTACAGAAGAAAGTTTTTCCAAATTCCAAACAGAAATTGACCAAAATCTACATACGGATAATTTTACAGGCTATAATCAAATTTCAGTTAAGAAATGAGCCCACGGGTATGTTTAACAAGTTTTAAACAATTTTTGCAACAAAAATATTCCTCATCCTCCTCATATACTCATATATCCCACATTCATTGTAAAAATATCATCATTAATATATTATTAAAATAATATATTCAAATGAATTATTTTATCAGAAAAATATAAAATATTAATTTTCAACAATTGTCACATTTAAAAATTTTCTCCATCTATATCCATATAAAATCAATATTTTTCTCATCATATAAATCAATAATTAATTATTCACAAATAATATTACAGAATCATAATATTGACAATCAGACAGTTCCCAAGAAAGAGGGGGCTTCCAATAAGAATTGCTCCTTACAGGCGCGCAATTAGGTGACCAAACCTCTCCTTAGATAGAACTTTCTAGACATTGCCAATAATGCTATCTAATAATATTATTCAAATAATATGAATTATTGATTTGATAATGGAAAATACTGTGCAGTGACAATTATTAAAACAACAATAATATAAAATATCAACGCAGTAATTATTGAATCAAAAATAAAATATTGAACAGTAATTACTGTAACAATTATTGAGTAGTGACTTCTTACGTAAGAATCAATAATTGGTGCAATACCGTGTGCTACTGTGCGACAACCACCGGGTATTCCAACAGTATTAACGGTAACATCTACGCCGTTATTTATAAATAACTTATATTTGTCGTTTTTTTCATCCAATTATTTTTCGTTATGGGGCCCACACAAGGCTGCGCCGTCGTACGGATATTCCCCAACAGTAAGAATATTTCACGACCAAACTAATATTCTCCGACAACAATGAATATTTTATAACCACTTGCTTATTTAAAATATTTGCGCATTTTACCCATAACTAACCACATTAATCAAATCAACCCCTTACTATTTCAAAATAATAATTAGAGAAATTAAATCTTTATTTATAAAAAGTTGGGGTCTTACAACCTCCCCTCCTTATGAAATTTCGTCCTCGAAATTGACGTGCGTAGGACATACTCCTTCCTATCCAAGATCTTGACTGGTACCTCCTTGTACGTTAAATCTTCTGCTATCTCGTCTGGTTCTAACTCAATAATGTGGTTCGGGTCGTCTATATATTTATGTAACATCGAAATGAAAAAAATGTTATGAACACGCGTCATACTTGACGGTAAAATGTGTCTATAGGCCACAGTTTCTACTTGATCGAGAATCTCAAATTGACTAATAAAGCAAAGGTTTGAGCTTTCCTCACATCGTCGATTCTCGCTTTTGGAATAACGACTTTTTGCATCTTCCTCTTCATATTTATTAACTCCAGGTCTGTAGCTTGAGCAGCTTTAAATTTATCGATTAAAGTTTATTCTGATCGTATATTCGTTATCTTCACGTAGATTCTTGGAACCTTTAACTCTATCTTCATCTTTTGTAAATCATACGAAATAGGTCTTTGTGTTAACAATATCGCACTCGTAAACGCATACGATCTTTTACTCAACGCGTTAGCTACCATGTCCGTTTTTTTGCCAGGATGGTATTGAATGGTATGATCGTAATCTTTCAACAGCTCGAGAGAACGTCGTTGCCGCATATTGAGTTCTTAGAAGCTCTTCTCACATTCCTCGCTCCATTCGAATTTTGTATCTTTTCGAGTCAGCTGAGTTAATAAAGTATCGATTCGATAAAATCCTTCCACGAATCTCCGATAGTAACCAGCTAAGACTAGAAAGCTATTTATTTCGATTACTGACTTATGTTGCTCTCAACTGTGACTCATATCCCAATCTTGGATAGCACGTCACAATGACACCTATCAGTTTACCACCGCACGAATATGACGTCCCCTACAGAGAGTTTGGTTTCAGTGCATTCCACAAAGGAAGTCACCAGATAGAGGCTAAGGTACCAACTCGTGTAGTTAGGTTTTTAACTCCTGAAGTTCAATAGGAGCCATTCTATATGAGATTTTAGAAATGGGTTTTGTACCGGGTTCAAAGTCGATACAAAATTCAATATCACGTTCTGGGGTAAGCCAAGAAATTCTTCAGGAAATACGTCAGGAAATTTACTAACAACAGAAATATCATTCAAATCTGACGTATTTTTGTTCAAGTCCATGACATGGGCTAATAAAACTTGACATCCATTTTTCAATAAATGAATGACTTTATGGCTTGATATTAAAGTGTTTGACTTCAATGGTTTGGTTCTTGAATTCGAATAAAAATTTACTTAGGAATATGAAAACTAACAACCTTACGAAAGCAATCAATTTTAGCATGATGAGTGGTTGACCAATCAATCCCTAAGGTCACATCAAATGCAAGAATTTTTAAAGAAATAAGGTCAACAGGTAATGTGTTGGTGCCAACTTGGATCAAACAAGATTTATAAACAGCGGATGTAACAAAAGTTTCTCCTAACGGAGTTTCAACAAATAAGTCAAAGTCTAATTTTCTCCAGAGTCAAGTTTAAACGTTGAGTATAAGCAGGAGATATAAATGAATGGGTAAAATCGGTATCTAATAAGGTATAACTTCGCAAAAATTTATAATTAACTAACCCGTGCTAACTTCGTTCGGGTTACTCGCTTTTTGAGAAGTCACGAAAAACGCTCTTCCAAGAACCGATGACTTTGACTTGTCCGGGATAGCCTTTGGAGTCACCATCCCCGCTGGATTTGGTTTCGCTACAGGAAAATCTCGAGCTATATGACCGTCCTTTCCACAACTAAAACATGCCCTGGAAGTTTGTGAACAGTTTGAACTTATGTGTCCCTCTTCTCCGCATCTGTAACATCTAACTAGCGGTCTTTCTCCTCCCCTAGAATTCGTTTCTGGTGTTGGTGCCGACATCTTCCCATCATTGTTGAATCTTCTCTTTTTGAAATTTCCACTTGACTCACCTTTCCTATTATCTTGTCCATGATTACCACCGAAGTGGTTACCATTTCTGGCATGATAATTTCCTCCACGATGGTTATCATTGTTCCGATGACCGTTGCCACCGGTACGATGATCATCGAGTTGTTGGTCATTATTCTTCAGTTGAGCCGATTCATTATCGCGCTTCAATAACTGAGCCCTATTTACAACATCTGAATATAAACAAAGTTTGTGAAAATGAGGTATTGACGTATTTTGGGTTTTAAACCTCGCACAAACATTCATGTCATTCTCTTCTCATTATCAACCAAATGGGATGCAAATCGAGACAACTCAGAAAACTTAGCTTCGTACTGCGACACGTTAATATTGTTTTGCTCCAGCTTGATGAACTCTACCTCTTTCATGTGATGAATAATTTCGGAAAAGTACTTGTCGTTGAACAATTCTTGGAACTTCTCCCAAGACATCTTCCGTGTGATAGACTGAGTACGCTTTACGGATTCCCACCAATAATCTGCCTCTCCTCGCAACATGAAAGTGGTGAAAGGAACCTTTTGCTATTCTGAGCATCCCAAGACATCAAATATCTTAGTGATCTGCTTTATCCAGGTCTCTGCCGTAAGTGGTTCTGGCTTTCCCAAAAACTCTGGCGATCCTAACTCCTTGAACTGCTTAGCGGTGACCATTTGTGAGTTTCCAGTGTTTCCACTTACATTTTGAACAGTAATCTTTCTAATTTGGTTTTGCATGAATTCTAGAAAATTCCTAAACATACCATCGTTCATCATCTGCTCAGTGGTGTTGTTCACATGAGGAACATTGCCAGCCTGTTGCACGTTCTCCTCATTGGTGAGCAAAGGTGTCTCCACGGTCTCATTTACTCTACTGTTAACATTCTCAGTCGACATTCTAAAATATTGCCATAAAATAAGGGTTAATTTAACAAATTAACAAATCACATAATACCCCTATATTATGACCGACCAACAAATAAGCTTAGGTAGGACACACTAGCGAAGGATTTACTCGTCTCTCCCCTCCTAGTTCTATTCCCCGATCTCCGCCAGAGATCACATTCCTAAGCTTTGATACCAACTGTGACGTCCCCAAAATAGGTATACATCACCCATTTTGAGTCGCCAAATACATGGTACAGAAATAACTACAACTTCATTAATACAATTGCCGTGCAAAATACGACAACACATAAACTGTGAGTTTAAATACAAATATTGTCTTCTAGACAATATCCACACTCAAATAAGTCCTCATTACAATTATTGATACACTATTTTACAAAATAGTGAGGTCTACTAAAACAACTATCTTGAACCATTACTCCATACCCCGACTAGTTCCCGCTATATTCTCATCTCCTAAGAAGAAAAATGGAACAAAAAGGAAAAGGTGAGCTCAACTAGCTCTGTAAAGAATATTATGACTAAGATAATGTACAACAAATTATCCTTAGTCTTCAACAGAAAAAAATCTGATAGAATACAATGGACAAAAATTTTAGATCAACAACTGCAGCGGAAACAACAATTCATTAGAAGAGTTAAGTAGAGAATGAAATCTACTATCATCTATGAATTTAAAAGTCCATCATCGATATTTTATCTCTGTAACGTCAATCAATATACAACATAAATCAAATATTCATCTTTGCACTAGATGCCAAAGATATTCACCAGTTGGTCATGTTCATCTAAACACATGTTCATCTTTGCACTACGGGCCAAAGATATTCGTCATAAAATCATTCATCTTTGCACTACGGGCCAAAGATATTCAGTTATATCATCATTTAGGACTGAAGATGATGAAAAATATTTTAAAGAAAACGAATCTAGTGAAACAAAAGAACAAATATTAAGGATTCGTACTTTACACAATCCAAGTTTATAAATACTTCATAAATAATCGGAGTGGAGTAAAATTTAAGAATGAAGACCAAAACATAGATTCAATCAAAGATAGGAATCATAACAGACAATCTTGAACACAGAAAAGAAAATTTAATTTTTCTGTGAATAGTGTCGTATTCGAGAATAGTGCCGTATTCGTGAATAGTGTCGTATACGTGAATACTAATTCCGACACTACAAAATAGAAATTTCACAAAAAAAACATCATGCTTCGTGAATAATACTCGTGAATAGTAACTCGTGAATAGTAACTCATGAATAGTAATCCCGACATGAAAAAGTTCTAAATTTTATAAAAAGTTCCAACCAATATTTCGGCATAATGATATTGAAGAAATAATATCACTTACGAAGAAAATAACATCTCTTACCTCGCAAAAACAGTACTTCTGACTTGAATACTGGATATAGTGTTGAACGAACTTGCACCGTATAGCAACACTCAAAGTACCAAAATACTCACAAGAATACGCTCGATAATATAGAGAGAGAAAACTTTAGTTTCTTGTGTGATTTTCAATTCTAACCTAAGCACCCTATTTATAGGAAATTGCTTAGAACACCAAAGTAGAAAATTTAATATAATAATAATATATATATTAAAAATTCTTACGCACACCCTCATTGATCCAAACATATCAGCCAAACATGTGCCAAACTTGCTAAAAACGTTTTTGTGATTTAAAATATTTAAAACTCCAAAACAAATAATAATCAATTAATCTGGAACTTCAACAATTCATAATAAATAGCCTTTTATCAAAAAATTTGAATCTCGCAAATTTTTATAGGAAATTCAATTCTCTACAACTTTGCAGAAGAAAGTTTTTCTAAATTCCAAACAGAAATTGACTGAAATCCACATACGGAAGATTTTACAGGTTATAATTAAATTTCAGTCAAGAAATGGGGCCATAGACATATTTAGCATGTTTTAAATAACTTTTGCAACAAAAATACTCCTCCTCATATACTCATATATCCCACATTCATTGTAAAAATATCACCATTAATATATTATTAAAATAATATATTCAAATGAATTATTTTATCAGAAAAATATAAAATATTAATTTTCAACATTTGTCACATTTAAAAATTTTCTTCATCTATATCCATATAAAATCAATATTTTCCTTATCATATAAATCAATAATTAATTATTCACAAATAATATTGCAGAATCACAATATTGACAACCATTGTAAGACCCCGAATTTTATGAAATAAAAGTATTCAATTTTTCTTATAATTATAATTCAGTAAATGGTTAAATTGATAAAAAGTTAAAGTTAAGGGTGATATATGAAATTTTTTCAAAATAAGCAAGTGGTTATAAAATACTCATTTTTGTCGAGGAATATTCGTTTGGTCGTGAAATATTCTTTCTGTCGGGGAATATTCATACGGCGACGTAGTCTTTTATGGGCCCCATAACATAATAACTTTCGGATGAAGAAAATGATAAATTAAAGTTTTTATAAATAACGGCGTAATTGTTACCGTTAACACTATTGGAATACCCAGTGGATAAAGTAAAGTAATACGCGTTGTTGCACAGTAACACACGGTATTGCACAGTAACACACGGTATTGCACAGTATTTATGAATTATTGATTCTTACGTAAGAAGGCACTACTCAATAATTATTATAGTAATTACTGTTCAATATTTTATTTTTGATTCAATAATTGCTGCGTTGATATTTTATATTATTGTTGTTCTAATAATTATCACTACACAGTATTTTCTATTATCAAATGATTAATTCATATTATTTGAATAATATTATTAGATAACATTATTGGCAATGTCTAGAAAGTTCTGTCTAAGGAGAGGTTTGGTCACCTAATTGCGCGCCAGTAAGGAGAAATTTTTATTGGAAAGCCCCCTCTTTCCTGGGAACGGCCTGGTTGTCATTATTGTGATTCTATAATATTATTTATGAATAATTAATTGTTAATTTATATGATGAGAAAAATATTGATTTTATGTGGATATAGATAGAGAAAATTTTAAAAGTGACAATTGTTGAAAATCGATATTTTATCTTTATGATAAAATAATATTTTATTATATTATTATAATATAATAATGATGATATTTTTACAATGAATATGGAATATATGAGTATATGAGCAGGAATAGTATTTTTGTTGTAAAAGTTGTTTAAAACATGTTAAACATGTCTGTGGGGCCATTTCTTGACTGAAATTTGATTATAGCCCGTAAAATCGCCCGTTTATGGATTTCAGTCAATTTCTGTTTGGAATTTGGAAAAACTTTCTTCTGCAAAGTTGTAGAAAATTGAATTTCCTATAAAAACAAGTGGGATTCGAATTTTCTGATAAAAGGGCTATTTATTATGAATTATTGAAGTTCCTGATTAATTGATTATCATTTTTTGGAAGATTTAAATATTTTTTGTTAGAAAAACGTTTTTATTGTTGGCCCATGTGTTGTTAGATGCTGAAATTCAGAAATCAAGTGGGCGTAGGAATTTAATATATATATATATATATATTAATATTTTATTAAATTTTCTGCTTTGGTGTTCTAAGTATTTTTCTTATAAATAGGGTGCTTATGTTAGAATTGAAAATCACACCAGAAACTACAGATTTCTCTCTCTTTTTCTCTCTATAATATCGAGCGTATTTTTGTGAGTATTTTAGTACTTCGAGTATTGCTATACGGTGCAAGTTCTTTTAGCACTATATCCAGTATTCTAGTCAGAAGTACTATTCTTTCTGAGGTAAGTGAGGTTATTTTCTTCTAAAATGATATTATTTCTTCAATATCATTATGCCAGAATGTTGGTTGGAAATTTTTATCAAATTTGGAACTTTTTCATATCGGGCTTACTATTCATGAGTTACTATTCACGAAACGTGATGATGTTTTTTGTGAAATTTCTATCTTTTGGTGTCGGAGTTAATATTCACGTATACGGCACTATTCACCAAAAAATGAAACTTCTTCTTTTTGTCCAAAATATCTATTCTAGGATACTATCTTTGATTGGATCTATGTTTTGGTCTTCATTCTTGAATTAAATCCACTCTGATTATTTATGAAGTATTTTTAAACGGGAATTGTTTAAAGTACTAATCCTTAATATTTGTTCTTTTTTTCAGTGGATTCGTTTTCTTTAAAATATTTTTCATCATCCACAGTCCTAAATGATGATATAACAGAATATCTTTGGCCTGTAGTGCACAGATGAATAATTTCTGATGAATATCTTTGGCCCGTAGTGCAAAGATGAACAGTTGTTTAGATGAACATGACCAACTGATAAATATCTTTGGCCTGTAGTGCAAAGATGACTTGTTGATGAATATCTTTGACCTGTAGTGCAAAGATGACTTGTTGATGAATATCTTTGGCCGTAGTGCAAAGATGAATTTATTGGTAGGATTATGAACATAAACTGTGATTTGGTATAACCATAATCTTTGATGTTTCAGGTGATGAAAATTATCTTTGTCCTGGATGAGAAAAGGAATTTAAAACAACAATTATGATTATGAGTTATACATGTGATTGTGGACAAGAATTGTTGATTGATGTTACAAGGATAAAACATTGTTGGTGGACTTTTAACGTGGAGAAGATAATAGACTTTATAGTCTATTTGACTCTTTTAATGGATTACTCGGTCCGCTGCAACTATGGTTGAAAAGTTTTATCGTCTACCATATGTTCTAAGTCTCTGATTTATTACTGTTGAAGGCTATTGATAATTTATTTATCTTTAGTCATGATATTCTTTACTGAGCTAGTTGTACTCACCCTTTTGCTTCACAATTCCTTTCAGGTAATAAAAGTGTAGCTGGGTCGAGCGGCGGATAACAGGGGAATAGAACGGTGGTCATCATTTAGTAGTTATATTTGGTGAATCAACTAGGGTGAGGCGAACCCAACGTTGGAAGGGTGTTTTGCCACTATCATACAAGATGTCTAATGACATACCACCTCGTGTCATCATGAGACAGGGTTGTGCTCATCCACTTGCTGAGTATATTTACGAGCACTACCTATATAATCTTGGTGTTTATTTGGAGTTTAATTCCCAATTAGAGACAGTGGAGATAATGATATATCAAGAGAAGACTCATCATTGAGAAGAATATGATAGTAATCTTCTCGTTTTTCTTTAGGGTGTATTGGGTCAACCAAGGATAATTCTTGGGTCATATGATATCTACCATAACCTAGAAGCATGGCCTCCCATGTACGAAGGTTTCCTTGAGCACTTCCCAAATATTCTAATTTCTAAAACAGTTTTTAACTATACCTTTATGTAAGGTGTCATTGTGATGTGCTACAAATGGTATATATTTATATCCAAACTCACAGTATATGTGTTGTTGTATTTTGCATGATAATTGTTGTAATAAAGTTGTAGTTATTTTCCGTACCATGTATTTGGCGACTCAGAATGGGTTGGATGGAATGGACCTATTTTGGGGTCGTTACAACCAGGCAGTTCCCAGGAAAAAGGGGGATTTCCAATAAGAATTTCTCCTTACTGGCGCGCAATTAGGTGACCAAACCTCTCCTTAGACAGAACTTTCTAGACATTGCCAATAATGTTATCTAATAATATTATTCAAATAATATGAATTATTGATTTGATAATGGAAAATACTGTGCAGTGACAATTATTAAAACAACAATAATATAAAATATCAACTCAATAATTATTGAATCAAAAAAAAATATTGAACAGTAATTACTGTAACACTTTTTGAGTAGTGCCTTCTTACGTAAGAATCAATAATTGGTGCAATAATGTGTGCTACTGTGCAACAACGCGTATTACTGTGTTTTAACCACCGGGTATTCCAACAGTATTAACGGTAACAACTACGTCGTTATTTATAAACATCTTATACTTGTCATTTTCTTTATCCAATTGTTTTCCGTTATGGGGTCCACACAAGGCTGCGCCGTCGTACGAATATTCCCCGACAGTAAGAATATTCCATGACCAAACGAATATTCCCCGACAACAATGAATATTTTATAACCACTTGCTTATTTAAAATATTTGCGCATTTTACCCATAACTAACCACATTAATCAAATCAACCCTTTACTATTTTAAAATAATAATTAGAGAAATTAAATTTTTATTTATAAAAGGTTAGGGTCTTACACTGTGTCCTTGACTTCAAGGGAAGTTGGGATAAGTTCTTACCATTAGTGGAGTTTTCCTACAACAATAGTTATCAAACAAATATTGACATGGCTCCATTTGAGGCGTTGTATAGAAGAAAGTGTCGTTCTCCAGTATGCTGGAAGAGGTGGGAGAAGCAACGTTGTTGGGACCGGAGTTGGTACGTATGACTACAGAAAAGATTCAAACGATCCGACAACGTATAAAAACCTCACAAGATCGACAAAAAAGTTATGCTAATCTTCATCGAAAGGACGTGGAATTCGATATAGGAGATCATGTGTTGTTACGTGTTGCTCTATGGAAAGGAGTTACCATATTTGAAAAGAGAGAAAAACTCAATTCTCGATTCATCGACCATTTTTAATCCTCAATCGAGTAGGAACTGTGGCGTATAGACTCGCTTTACCGCCAAGTATGTCTCGTGTTCATAACGTTTTTCACATATCTATGTTACGTAAATATGTGAAAGACCTGAACCCCATTATTGAGTTAGAACCGGAAGAAATAACGGAAGATTGACATATAAAGAGGTTTCTGTTCAAATCTTGGATAAGAAGGAACATATTCTACGCTCCAAGGTTATACCTCAAGTCAAAGTTTTGTGGAGAAATCACGATGTTGAGGAAATGACCTAAGAGTTAGAATCTGAAATGAAACAAGGTATCCTTACCTCTTCGACATATCAGGTACGCACCCTATATTCGAGGGCGAAATTTCATAAGAATGGGAGGTTGTAAGACCCCAACTTTTATAAATAAAGATGAATTTTCTATAAATATTATGAAGTAAATTTGATATAATGTTATAGTTGTGAGTAATATTTAAAATTTTCCAAAGTACGCAAGTTGTTATATTATATTCGATTGGTCGGAGAATATTCGTACAATGGCACAATCATTGGTGGACCCCACAACGGAATTATTGTCGGATTGAAAAAATGACAAAAATACTTTATAAAAATAACGACGGAAGTTTTACAGTTAACTGTTGAAACACCCGATGTTAAAAGTACAGTAATACGCGTAGTTGCACAGTAGCACACGGTATTGATTATTGATGCTTACGTGAAAAGTCACTCAGTTTTGTTCAATTATTGCTGCATAATATCTCACGTTATTTGATTCAATTATTGTCAATATTTTATATATTATTAAATCAATAATTTAGACGACAAAGTTATTAATATTATTATTTGCAATATTAACGATGTCTAGAAGTTCTGTCAAGGAGAGGTTTGGTCACCTAATTGCGCGCCAATAGGGAGAAATCCTTATTGGAAAGCCCCCTCTTTCCTGGAAACGACCAGGTCGATTAATATTGTGAATTATAATAATGATGATAAATGTTGTTAAAAATATTGAGGTGATTTTATGAAGTATTTGTGGAAATTGGCGCATTATCTGGACCTCCATCTACTTATTTTTTTCAAATTAGTGTGTGTTGTGAGTATGATAATATATATATATATATATATATATATATATATATATATATATTATATGATGATTGAAGTTGGCGAGGGGGGGGGGGAGAGAGATCACAAAATGAAGTACTATATGTGTAATGTTAAAAATGGGCAGGAAGGGAGTACGATTATTATTATTATATATTTATACATGTGCCTTAAAGGATGGTGGGAGTACTATATGTTTTATAGTTAAATTTTGGCTGAGATGGTAATCACGGGGGTAACAACCCGTGAGTTATCAGGCGTTATATATATAATATATATAATATATTATATTTTATTTAAATGATTTTGTTTTATTAGAATATTTTATTAAATCAATCTGGACCGTCCGTTTAAAAATAAATCAATCTGGATCGTTCATGGATTAGTTACTATGCATTCCATTCTTCTATAATTAGAAGCTCATTCCTTCATAATTTCTTACGAATTCACTGAAACTCTAGAGAGAGAATTTATAAAGAAACTATAGAAAAGTATTCCGTTACTTCCCTACTCTTATATTCAGTTTCTTTTACGGTAAGGGGTATTATTTCTTTTGTATTCATGAAGAGAACTTCTGTTATTCCATTATTTAATATTCTGCTGGAATAACCAGTATACGCGGAGTACCCTATACTTGGTGACATTATTCTATTATTCCGTCTTTATTATTATTCTGTTGGAATATCTTGTCTGTACCTGGTTCCGTTTGTATTATTCTATTGGAACATCATGTCGGTGCGAATTTTGCCTGACTTGGTTCCGTTACTTATTATTCTGTTGGAATAACCCGTCTATGCGAAGTACCGCATGAATGATGATTTCTTTTGTTATTCCATTCTTTATTATACCCAGTTGATTAAAACTTTGACTTCTATACTCCATGAAATTAGGGGAATATCCTTGATATTTGCGCTTCATCCAGTATCTTTTCATGGAAATATTCTTCTGAGCATTCTTGAATTTTATTCTACAAAGCAGTATCATGTTGACAATTTAGACATTATTAGTTCCTAGATAAATTAATTCTTGAACTTGTTTTATTGAATTCTTATATCATTGTCATCATCTTCATGTTTATATTATGTTGAAAGTCATCTGTGGCCTGTAGTGAATAGATGGACTTGGTATGATTATGACCAAGAATTATTCGGTATAATCATGACCGTAATATTACAAATGATGTGATAAAAGTCCTTGTTCTTTCCTAGAGGGCACAATAGATCTAGAAAATGGGGGTTGAATAGATCCTTTTTATTTCAAAGACTTTTCTGGTTTATATTATTTTGTTCAAAATTAACATATGACAAACATAAGAATCTTTTCAAGCACAGCGGAATAAGTAAAAGATCCCCTTCATTGATATATCCATAATCATACATACTTTGTTCGTAGAGTAAGTTTAGTTGTAAGCAGTTAAAACATACATAGCAGTTATAGCAGTTATAATACAGAATGTAAATGACATAATTTAAAAGACACAAGGGGTTTTAAGTGGTTCAGATACTCAAGCTCCTAATCCACTCTTCTACTTTTAACTAGCAGGATTTCCACTAATGAATGGCAGCACCCTGAATCACTAAGATTTCTTCAAGGCCAGCATCCTTGGGACTTCAGTTCACTAAGAACTCTTCAAGGCCAGCAGCCTTGGGACTTCACTAGTTCCCTAGGAACTCTTCAAGCCCAGCAGGCTTGGAATTTTATTTAGTCCCTCCGGACAAGGACCCTTTGGCCCTGCTTTGTTTAGTCCCTCTGGACAAGGACCCCTCAGGCCCTGGCTTTGTTGAGTTAGTTTTTGTTGTTGTTGGAGTCGGTGCCGAGTTGCTAAGATGTCTTCATGCTTTGAACATCTTCTATCCTTAGCAGCTTTGCTTGATCATCTTTGAAGAGCAGTTGAGTGTTGCATGATGCTCAGCTTCTTAGGTTGCTCAACTACTCCTGATGACCCCTTGATGAACTGCCTTGAAGATCATTCTTCTTGGTACTTGATGGCTGCACATGAGAGGTTTCTAAGATGATTGTAAGCTCTTCTATTAGGTACTTAGAAGCTTTCTCATGTTTGACACCAAGATGGCTTTTATGATCTCCCTTCTTGCTACTCGATGCCTTCTCATGATGGACTTGCTAAGATAAATGTAGGCTCTTCTCTATTGTACTTAGAGTCTTCCCATGATGGATATCCAGATGGCATGATGTTCTCCTTTCTCTCGACAGTTCAGAACACTCTTCATGTAGTAGAACTCTCACTTCTACATTGTAGAACTCACACTTCTATTTCTTTCTTGATCTGACTTCTGAGTGTTCTTGGTGGATCGTAGAGTGAGCCTTCGGACACTATCACATGGTTAGATCAGTCCACCTTCCCTCCAAAATCGAAAACTCCAGCAACCTTTGATCTTTGAAGCTCTTCACCATGCATACGATAGACCGCACAGGCTGGTTATTCCAACAGAATAGTAAAGGATGGAACCATGTCCGGCGTAAATGCACAGACAGGATATTCCGACAGAATAATAAATAATGGAACCAGGTCCGGTGTAAACGCACAAACATGATATTCCGACAGAATAATAAATAATGGAACCAGGTCCGGTGTAAACACACAGACAGGATATTCCGACAGAATAATAAATAATTGAACCAGGTCCGGCGTAAATGCACAGACAGGATATTCTGACAGAAAAATAAAGAACGAAATATTAGAAGAATGTCAAAATGTATAGGGTAGCCCGCGTATACATGTTATTCCAACAGAATAATAAATAATGGAATAACAGAAGTTCTCTTCATGAGCACAACAAATAACATCCCTTACCGTAAAAGAAACTGAATATAAGAGTAGGAAAGTAGCAGAATACTTTTCTATAGGTTCTCTTATAATTCTTTATAGAGTTTCAGTGAATTCGTAAGAAATAATGAAGGAATAAACTTCTATTTATAGGAAAATAGAATGAATAGTAACTAATTCATGAGCGGTCCAGATTGATTTACTATTAAACGGACGGTCCATATTGGTTTACTATTAAAACTTAAAACAACGGTCCATACTGATTTACTATTAAAACTTTAAACCAGCGATCCATATTGATTTACTATTACAACTCCACCAGTGGTCCATATTGACTTACTATTATATCTTCAACTAACGGTCTGAAAAATTAGCACATCTCCTCATGGAATAATATTGTACCCAAATACCCAAATGCACAATATTAGAGTGAATAATAACCTGATGAATAGTAACTCGTGAATAGTAACTCATGAATATTAACTCCGACACGAAAAGTGTCCCGAATATCCAATTGAACAATATAACCTCCAGACATCAATTATACTAACACAAATAAGTCCAACACATTGGAACTATAAAATTCATCTTTAATCAACACGAACTTATTCATCATTAATATTATAATTCATAATATTTAACAACCAGGTCGTTCCCAGGAAAGAGGGGGCTTTCCGATAAGGACTTCTCTTTATTAGCGCGCAATTAGGTGACCAAACCTCTCGTTGACAGAACTTCTAGACATTGTCAACATTACAAATAAAAATAATAATAACTTTTCCGTCTCAATTATTGATTTAATAATATATCATATAATGCAGATGATACTGTAATAATAATTGAATCAATAATATGAGAAATATGATACAGCAATTACTGTAGCAATAATTGAGTATAGCTGAGTGACTTCTCACGTAAGCATCAATAATCAATACTGTGTGCTACTGTGCAACTATGCGTATTACTGTACTTTTACTATCGGGTAGTTCAATAGTTTTAACGGTAACACTTCCGCCGTTATTTTCATAAAGTATTTTTGTCATTTTTTCTATCCGACAATAATTTCGTTATGGGGTCCACCAATAATTGTGCCATTGTACAAATATTCCCTGCTAAAACGAATATTCCCTGACCAGTCGAATATTATATAACAATTTACGTAATTTGCAAAATTTATAAATATTACCCACAACTATAACATTATATCAAATCCACACCATAATATAAAAAAAATTTATTTCGAGAAAATTAAATATTTATTCATAAAATATGGGGTCTCACATTACCCTTCAGATTGAACCTTTGCCAATGCTCCAGTCTTCAGTTATTCGGACTCTATGATTCTGATGCACGTCTTCAAGGACCTGATCGTATTGTCTTCTTGAAGAGTGTTGCTTGGATCTTCACTGTAGAACACCTCTTCCTTGTATTGTTCAGTGCTTCAAAACTTCTGTTTGCTTCGACTGTTCTTAGATACTGATGGCCTAATTCCTTGATCTGGTCCCCTTTTGAATATCAAGACACTTCATATTTGTGGCGCGTCCAGCTTATTTTCTCCTTGTGATCTTCCGCTCACTTATCATCAATGAACTGACCCTGCACTTAATCACTTTAGCCTTGCTCTTTAGAGGCTGGGCAGTATCTCAGTTCACCTTCCATCAGTTCCTTCTCAGTTTGGCAAACACTACGATCTTTGGTTGCTTCCAAGATTGTTGTCTTCTGTTCACTTGATAGCTACTGTATAAGCTTAATTTCCTTAGTCAACTTCTGAAGTCTTCTTTGGATCTCCTTGTGGAAGACTTCATCATGAATGACCTTGCACCTCAATCTTAATGTTGATTGGGTTTGAGCTGAGATCTTCTGTTAGCCTGCATGCAATTCGTTAAGTGCTCTCTGGTTTCCTTGGATGTAGTTTGCAGCTTGAACTATAGGCTTCGTTCCTTTGGATGTTCTGGGAGTGCTCATTTGTTGAGAACCGTATATGCTCTACTATTCATCCTTGGCATTGTGAGCACTTCTTCTTAGATCGTAGTCTGCACTCTACGATTCAGCTTCGGCTTGTGCAGACACTACGATCTCGAGATCAGATCTTAACACTACAATTTCTACCTTGTGCTTGTTGTCTTCATCTGATCTTGCTTGACTACGATCTCTGCATGTAATCAATAGACTCTAAGAACTCAGAGTGTGATCTACGATCCTTGACTTGGTTTTGGCATCAGTAGACTATACAACTCTGAATGTAGTCTACTTTTCTGTCTTGGCTTCGGCAGATGATCGGTCGGCTCGTAGGTAGTCCGTCTCTACGATTCTGAACATGACTTCCTCAGCACACTACGATCCCGAGGAAGCTCTACTTGATACACTACGATCCTTCTTCGTTTCCCCTGGTAGTCTAGAACTTTGAGATCTACTATCTTGCATACTTCTATTCTGCCTCGATAGCTCTCAAGTTAAACTTGACTCACCTGGCAGACTACGACTTCTGGTGCATTGCTCGATGATCAGACTAGCCTATCTATTACATCATAAGATCAACCTAACAAGCTTGATCTTTTTATATTTATAGTTCTTGTACAGCATTTCTTTTTAAGGACTTTACAAAGTTGTTTTGCTTATGTAGGATCAACCTAACATATTTGATCAATTCATTTTAAGTCCTTGTACATATATTTCTATTATCTAACAAAGGACTTTACAAATTTTCTTAATGCAAGCATACTTGCATATTATTCATTCATATACATATATATCATAATCAAATCATATATAAATAGGAATAGCATTCACATGCTTATTCCTGACAATCTCCCCCTATTTGATTATGATAAAAACAATAAGTGCATGTGCATGTTATGAATGAATCATATATACAGTGAGCAACTGTATTTCTAAAACAGTTAATCATAAATGTCATTCATATTGATATGGCAATTTATACATTAAGACATTCTACATCCTGAATCTAGAACATTCCTAACAGATTAGAGATGTACCTCCTTGGCTCCATGTGTGTTTCCAGGATGCTTGTTGATCAGCTACTCATCTGATTTGACTTCTTTCTCTTGTTCTATTTCAGCATCTTTCTGATCTGGCTCCCCCTCAGACTCTGCGATCTTGTTATCATCATCTCCTTGCTCCCCCTCAGATGAAGATACTCTTTCAACAGTTACTGTCTTCTTCTTTGACTTCTTCTCTCTTGTCCCTTTGCTCTTCTTCGAGTGCCTCTTGCTCCTCTTCTTTCTATGCCTCTTTTTCTCCCCCTTTTTGCCATCAATCATTTGAGAGAGCTACTCCATGTTGGAATTAAGCTGCTTCATCAGGTAGGAGGTGTTGGCAACTTCAAACTTGAGTTCCTGCTGGCCTAGCTCAATTTGCATAGATAAAGACTGATTTAAGTCGTCAATCTTGTCAGAGAGGGCTTGGATTTGTTCTTCATTTGCCTTCTAAACTTGTAAAACTTCAGCCTTTTGATTTTGGATGGCCTTCTGATAGATGTTATCTCTTTCTTAGAGTTTGAGAGATACATCAGTCAAGATAGCTTGAAGCTTAGGCTAGAAGGATTCATCTCCTGCTGCTGTCTGCTTCTGTGATTCTTCAGTGAGCATAGATATCTTCTTGCTTAGATCATCAGAACTCTTCATCAGTTCCTACTCCAAAGTAGTTTGATTCTTTTGGTTGGTAGCTTCAAGTTGAGTAATGGATTGGACTCTACGATTGTCATCTTTGGACAGATTTTCAAAGGTTTAGATAATTTGAACAATCGTGGAGTACCAATTTCTTGTGGAGGTTGAGGATGAGGGAGTATCTGATAGAAGTATTTGGGCATAAGGAGGCTTCTGGTTTTGGGCTTGAACATCCTCAGCGGTAGAGTGAACAGACTCTACGATCGGCTCCTTGGTCATGACTCTTCTTCTTTCAGAATCCACTCTACGATCGTAGGGGAAATAGAGATTTTCAGCCTGTCGATAGACCTTGAAGTGAGGCTGGTTTGTTATCATCTTTGTGGCATAACTTTTCACCCTTGGGAAGTTTTGGGCTACCAGTTCCATGTTTGGAAATGTCTTGTAACACCAGCTGAGGTAGCTTTTATCTCATTCAGTAAAGGCCTTTAGCCATGACATCCACTGGAAGAACCATCTCTCTGGTGAAGCATCTGTTAGATCATTTGACACTTCCTCTACGATACTTCTGCTAAATCTTGCAGGAGAGGGAACTGGATAATATTCTTGTTCGTCTGCTTCCTGAGGTGCAGAACAAGAATCTTCTTCAATCTCTTCTCTCTCGGAGCCTGAACTTTCTTGGTTATTTTCAGCAGGGAACTCCTCTAGCTTCATTTCATTCTCAGAACCTTCTTCAGCCAGATCTTCTTCAGATTTATCTTCTTCATTGTTGGTTTCTTCTTCAGCATTTTCTCTATAGGATACAGACTCATCATCGCTTAATTCAATGATGGCATTTGATTGGCCACTGCTTATTTTGAAGGCAAACTTGGTTTGTAGTTTGTAGTTTTTCCTTCTTCGTGGAGGTTCAACTATTGGAGACACAGACTCTTCTTCTTCAGGCTCTGACTCCTCTTGCTCAACAGACATACTTCGTTGGAGTTCAGCACTAGTAGGGGTATATTCTTCTTCCTTAGACTCACCACTTTCTGAGTCATAATGAGGGCTTTATGAATTTGAGGGGGCATTCTCTTCTTCTTCTTGAATAACATTGTCAGACCCATTCTCTGGGCTTGTTGGAGCAATTGCATTTGGGGATGCTTTTTGGTTATCTTGATTTTCCTCTTCATCAGCAGATTGACTGCTCTGAGGATTGACCATGGGGCTTGAGCATATTTCTTTTTCAGCAGTTGCTGCAATCTTTTCCATCACATCAGCTTCATTTTCATTGCTGGATGTTGTTTATGGAGACTGAGCCTTGACATCTGTTTTCTTTCCTTCCGCTGACTCTACATCTCTTTCTTCAGCAGATGTACTGATTTGAGAAACTAAGGTTGGTCTGTCTTCCACCTTAGCTTTCTTACTGAATGGCCCTTGAAGCAACCTGCTGCTTCTTCTCTTTGTTGTTTCAGCAGTTAGGACCTTTTCTTCTTTGTCCTTGTTCAGAGAGGAGACTCTCCTTGGTGTGGCCTGGGATTTCACCACATCACCTGCTTTCTTCACAGCTTTTAATTTCATCCTTGCTGGTGTGATTTCTGCTGTTTTAGAATCATCAGACTAAGAGCTCTCTGCCTCTACTATCTTTCTCTTCTTTGCAGAAGTTCTACTGCTGCTCCCAGCTATCAGCCTTTTGTTCTCCTTGGGGTTCTTCTTCCAGTTCTCAAATAATTGTGGAGACATCACTTTATGAACATTCAATGTTTCTCTTTCATCATCCTTGATTTTCCCTCCAAGTTTCTTCTTCAGTATAATACTTAGCATTCTTCCATGAAACACCTTGGTTAGGGGTTTTTCATTGGTCTTCTTCTTCTCAGTCTTGTCTATCCATTTTGAGATTTGATCGAACAAGATAACTCCAAAGTCAATTTGTTTCTTCAGAACTATAGCTGACATTATCTTCAATTATTGATCAATCACTGTATCATGTGCAGTGTTTTTGCACAGTATGCATTTTCCAACAATTTCAGCTAGGAACTCATATTCTTTAGGAAACTCCTTCTTTTTCATGTCTTTAAAACTAGGGTTCCTTTGGTACCCCATCAACTCCTTTGCTTGTTCAGTGTTGACATCTTCAAGGTTCTTCAGCCCTTGGTAAGGAAAACCTAGACATTGATTTAGGTCAGAAGATTTCAGCTTCAGAGTCTGACCTTTAACCTTGGTAGACTGAGTTCCAGAGTTTATGGAGACGTTTGAGTAAAACTCTTTAACTAGGTCAATGTACACACGAGTACTTGCCTCAAGGCATTCTGAAAACCCAGCTTTCTTCACGAGTTCAAGTATGTCTCTGAATTTGTTCTCAGATTTCTTAGACGATTTGGTTCCGAGCTGAATGCCAGTGATAACTTGCCAGTTCTCCATTTGAATAGTTCGAAGACTGTGGGTGTTTGATTTAGAGAGGTTTATGAGAAATGGCTGTCTGTGATTTGGTAAGGCTCTGGAGGGTTAACAGATTTTGCTCTTAAAAAGCTTTCTAGGGTTTTGAAAATGGGAGGGAGAAAGGTTCGATATCTTTTGGTAACTGTCTACAGATTTGAAATTATCTTTATGGCAGTTCCTTCTAACTCTGCACACTCAGTGATGTGTCAACTGTCCATTAGTTGCACGTTGTCCAGTAATGAGCTGTAACTCACCACAACTTTTCAGTTATCAAAAGAGTGGATGATTAATTGGCGTGGCTTTGATAGTTGACCTTTTGATTCGTAGAGTAGCATGATGAGGCAACTATAGACTCTACGATTTCCTTTGTTGACTCAACGATCAATCACTGATGTATTCGAACTTATCTCCTCAACTTGAATGGCTTAGCAGATGTCTCATTCTTCCGACTCCTTGTGAACTGGTGTACCCTTTGGTAGGACAACGATCGTTGAGGTTGCACTGCGATCATTTAGTTCTTTTCAAACTTGACTGACTTGGTCCTTGAGATGAACTAGATCAAACATTCCTTCTGTGTCAAGGTAGCTCAGGAAGGGCCAACCTCTTAGAGTGAGCTAAGGGTCAGGTTTGTCCCTGAGGCGCTCTCCAGATGCAATGCTATGGCAGTGATTTGCAATGACATCTCATTCGACCTTTTCTGATTGGGAGTTCTTCTACCACCTTTAGACAACTGCATTGTTGAAATCGTGGTGTCCTTCTGCTTCTTACACTACGATCATATGTTTGATCGTAGGCACTTCACGATTATGGGTTGGGTGGCTGAAGGATTATCATTAGTACATTTTGAGACGTTCCTACTGACTATGGATCTTCATTTGGTTCATCAGCCATAAAGTTTTGGGACTTTGTAGCTGGTATAACTTTTCATAGTATATCTCAGTGTTGTTGTTCCTTAACAGATCACTGCTCCCCCATTATTGATGTTGTCTTCCCAGATAGATGTGATTCCCACTTCTTCAAATTCATTTGAAGGCAGCCTTGCATATCTCCTTCTGACTTGAATCTCCATCAATACTTAGATTTCCTTGTATCGTAGAGATGAGTATTTTCAGGACTGATCACTCTACGATATTTGATAGCAATACGAACGTAGTCTTCTTTGACAATTGTGTTTATGAAGTTCTGCTTTCGCAATAAGTTCCTCTTGAATGATGCTCGATAATCTTCTGTTGTGAGCTTCCTTGAGGATTCTTCACATATAGCATTCTTGACTGGCTTTTGAACACATAAGACTCTTTCCTTCTTTGGCTGAATGGCTTACTTCTGGTTAGCTCAGAGGGTCTTCAAGGACAGGCTTGGACAGATATGAACTCTATCAGAATCATCTCTGAATTATCCTTAGCCTTCTGTTGGTTGAGTCTTCTTGACTGAACTCTTCTGCTTCATCATTCCTTAGTGTGGTCGGACTGACCAAGTACCTACAGGTTTAAATATATTTTTATTTTTGGTACCCATAATTAAATGGGTCATGCTAGGTTAGTTTTCTAAAACCCTGTTCCTCTTATTTGGATAATCATCATATTTATCACCAACAGACATATTCATGCATGCAACTATCTTATAATAATACATTTTGAGATGCATGATGGTGAGTGTGTGTGGGATTTGGCATCTAATAACACACTCTTTATCTATGATGGTTTCATCATTTACTGGATTCTGTTCACAGTGTTTAAGTGTTCAGAGTAGGAATCAACTCTACGATTTGTGAGTATCTAGTTGATCCATGGAGGTGATCAGTTTCTACAGATCAGCTAGATTTTTTTGTAGAACTGATCATACTCTGTAAGTTATCAAACACTTAGAACATAGGTTTGTACATACGTACTAACCCACTAGCAACGATTACTTCACATAAAGTTTATTAGGTCGGTGATGATCTTGTGACCTATTTCAGATTTTCTTCAAGATGTCATCTTCAACCTAAAACTTGGATAGAGAGAAAGTTTATAGTTATTTGAGTTTCCATCGTCAGGTTACTTTCTCTCTTCACCTTTTTAGGTAGATTATGACTTCTTGACAGAATCCTATTATAGTTCACAAAGAGATGCAATTATGATGAATGCATTTATAATAGTGAGGAACCATACCTTTTTACTGTCAGTTACTAAACAGTCATTTATCATGGATATACTGAGTTTAGGTATTGATGAGCATGGCTTTACTTTTGCTCTTGACAGCTTATTGCTCTTACTGACCTTTAATCAATCAGTAATGGACTTGAAGATATAGGCCAAGAGAAACTCAGCATTAAGATCTTTGACATCCTTTAGCTGACAGAGTTTGCACTCAACTGTTGGTTAGCCAGACATATGTTTGAGAAAATCTTCTTTCTTCTCTCGATAATCATTTTCTTAGCATGTATGGATTCTTCATCTTTCAGACTAGAGGGTGCTCGACTCTTTGTCATTGACGTCTCTTGAGTGTTCTCATCTGGTCTTAGGACTACAAGATTGACTGCAGACTAGGATTGGTGTTGTGATGTATCAATAGAGACCATGGACCAATCTGAGTAGCTTCAGGTGTATATACACATTTAACATATACACAATATTTCCAACAAGTGAGCTCATCTGCATATAACAAGTTACTTACTATTAAACTAAGTTTAGAACAATGTTAGTGCCTTGGATCAGACTCAAAGCGATTAGCTTTTGAATATAGCATGAGAACCTGCTCTGATACCAATTGTTAGTTCCCAGAGAGCACAATAGATCTAGATGGGGGGGTTGAATAGATCCTTTTTATTTCAAAGACTTTTCTGGTTTATATTATTTTGTTCATAATTAACATATGATAAACATAAGACTTTTTTCAAGCACAACGGAATAAGTAAAAGATCCCCTTCATTGATATATCTATAATCATACATACATTGTTTGTAAGACCACGAATTTTATGAAATAAAAGTATTCAATTTTTCTTATAATTATAATTCAGTAAATGGTTAATTGATAAAGGTTAAAGTTAAGGGTGATATATGAATTTTTTTCAAAATAAGCAAATAGTTATAAAATACTCATTTTTGTCGGGGAATATTCGTTTGGTCGTGAAATATTTTTCCTGTCGGGGAATATTCAGACGACGATGCAGCCTTTTGTGGGCCCCATAACAGAATAACTGTTAAATGAAGAAAATGACAAATTAAAGTTTTTATAAATAACGGCGTAATTGTTACCGTTAACACTGTTGGAATACCCGGTGGGTAAAGTAAAGTAATACGCGTTGTTGCACAGTAGCACACGGTATTGCACAGTATTTTTGAATTATTGATTCTACGTAAGAAGGCACTACTCAATAATTGTTACAATAATTACTGTTCAATATTTTATTTTTGATTCAATAATTGCTGCGTTGATATTTTATATTATTGTTGTTTTAATAATTTTCACTGCACAGTATTTTTCATTAACAAATCAATAATTCATATTATTTGAATAATATTATTAGATAGTATTATTGGCAATGTCTAGAAACTTCTATCTAAGGAGAGGTTTGGTCACCTAATTACGCGCCAGTAAGGAGAAATTCTTATTGGAAAGCCCCTCTTTCCTAGGAACTGTCTGGTTGCTATTATTGTGATCCTGTAATATTATTTGTGAATAATTAATTATTGATTTATATAATGAGGAAAATATTTATTTTATGTGGATATAGATGGAGAAATTTTTTTAAAATGACAATTGTTGAAAATCGACATTTTATCTTTTTGATAAAATAATATTTATATTATTATAATATAATAATGATGATATTTTTACAATGAATGTGGGATATATGAGTATATGAGAAGGAGGAGAATTTTTGTTGCAAAAGTTGTTTAAAACTTGTTAAACATGTCTGTGGGCCCATTTCTAGACTGAAATTTGATTATATCCTGTAAAATCGTCCGTATATGGATTTCGGTCAATTTATGTTTGAAATTTGGAAAAAACTTTCTTCTGTAAAGTTGTATAGAATTGAATTTCCTATAAAAATGCGCGAGATTCGAATTTTCTGATAAAAGGGCTATTTATTATGAATTATTGAAGTTCCGAAGTTCCGAAATAATTAATTTTTGAAGTTTTAATTATTTTTAATAAGAAAAACGTTTTTTTACATTTTTGGGACTCATTTAACATGTGTTAGGATGGTTGATTTCAGATGCTAGGTGTGCGTAGAAAATTTATATAAATATATTATTAATTATTAAATTTTCTGCTTGGTGTTCTAAGCATTTTCCTATAAATAGGGTGCTTAGGTTAGAATTAAAAAACACACCAGAAACTGAAGTTTTCTCTCTATTTCTCTCTCTATTATATCGAGCGTATTTTGTGAGTATTTTAGTACTCTCGAGTATTGCTATACGGTGCAAGTTCTTTCAGCACTATATCCAGTATTCCAGTCAGAAGTACTATTCTTTCTGAGGTAAGGGAGGTTATTTTCTTCTAAAATGATATTATTTCTTCAATATCATTATCCCAGAATGTTGGTTGGAAATTTTTATCAAATTTAGAACTTTTTCATGTCGGGATTACTATTCACGAGTTACTATTCATGAGTTACTATTCACGAGTTACTATTTACGAGTACTATTCACGAAGCATGATGATGTTTTTTTTATGAAATTTCTATATTTTGGTGTCGGAGTTACTACTCACGTATACGGCACTATTCACGAATATGACACTATTCACCGAGAAATGAAATTTCTCCTTTTGTCCAAAATATCTATTCTTGGATATTAGCTTTGATTGTATCCATGTTTTGATCATTCTTGAATTTTACCCCACTCTGGTTATTTATGAAGTATTTTTGAATGGGAATTGTTTTAAAGTACGAATCCTTAATATTTGTTCTTTTGCTTCACTGGATTTGTTCTCTTTAAAATATTTTTCATCATCCTCAGTTCTAAATGATGATATAACTGAATATCTTTGGCCTGCAGTGCAAAGATGAATGATTTCTGATGAATATCTTTGGCCCGTAGTGCAAAGATGAACAGGTGTTTAGATGAACATGATCAACAGATGAATATCTTTGACCTGTAGTGCAAAGATGACTTGTTGATGAATATCTTTGGCCTGTAGTGCAAAGATGACTTGTTGATGTATATCTTTGGCCGTAGTGCAAAGATAAATTTATTATTAGGATTATGAACACGAACTGTGATTTGGTATAACCATAATCTTTGGTGTTTCAGGTGATGAAAATTATTTTGTCCTGGATGAGGAAAGGAATTAGAACAACAATTATGATTATGAGTTATATACATGATTGTGGACAGAAATTGTTGATTGATGTTACAGGTATAAACATGTTGGTGGACTTTTAACATGGAGAAGATATAGATTTTATGGTCTATTGACTCTTCTAATGGATTGCTCGTTCCGCCTGCAACTATGGTTGAATTTTTTTTATCATCTACCATATGTTCTAAATCTCTGATTTATTATTGATGAAGGCTATTGATAATTTAATATTTATAGTCATGATATTCTTTACTGAGCTAGTTGTGCTCACCCTTTTGCTTCACAATTCCTTTCAGGTAATAAAGTGTAGCTGGGTCGAGCGGGGGGATAACACGGGAATAGAACGGTGGTCTATAGATGTTGAGGGTGAGGTGAATTTAACTTGGAAGGGTGTTTTGCCACTATCATGCAAGATGTCTAATGCATACAACCTTGTGTCATCATAAGACAGAGTTGTGCTCATCCACTTGCTGAGTTTATCTACCAGGCACTACGTATATAATCTTGAGTCCTATTTGAAATATAACTCTCAATTAGAGACAATGGAGATAATGATATGTCAAGAGAAAACTCACAATTGGGAAAAATATGATAGTAATCTTCTTCGTTTTTCTTTCGGGTCTATTGGGTCAACCAAGGATAATTCTGTGGCCATATGATACTATCATAACCTAGAAGCACTTCCAAAGATTCTAATTTCTAAAACAGTTTGACTATACCTTTATGTAAGGTGGTCATTATGAGGTGCTGTCCACGGTTGGGACATGAGTCACAGTTTATATATTTGTATCCAAACTCACAGCATATGTGTTGTTGTATTTTGCACGACAGTTGTTGTAATAAAGTTGTTGGTATTTCTTGTACCATGTATTTGGCGACTCAGAATGGGTTGGATGGAATGGACTATTTTGGGGTCGTTATATTTGGTATCAGAGCTTAGGGATATGATCTCTGGCGGAGATCGGGATTAGAACTAGGAGGGGAGAGATGAGTAAATCCTTCGCTAGTGTGTCCTACCTAAGCTTAATTGTTGGTCGGTCATAATATACGGATTATGTGATATGTTAATTTGCTTAATTAACCCTGTTTATGGCAGTATTTGAGAATGGCAGCTGAGAATGCTAACAATGGAGTAAATGAGACTGTGGGGATACCTCTAATCACTAACCATGATAATGTGATGTCAGACGAAGAAGGAATTAGAGATATCCATGTGGTGAGTGAAGAATTGATAGTTGCACCCGAGATAGTCGCAGAGGTAACAACAGAGAGTGAGGCAGAAGAGGAAGAAGCGGTACCTGAAGAGAGTTTATTAGAGGTATTATATGATCAAAATGTAGAATTTCAAAATCGTATCGTGAGTTAGAAGAGCAGGCTGAAGAACGACAGAGGGTGGAGCAAAAGGATGCAACAATTCAAGCTTGTGTTACTCGATATGTGATTCTTGAACAGAAGCATTCTTTGGCAGAGTATAAGATGATAAAGATGGAATCTGAGCAGAAAGAAGAAAAAACTGAACGAGTGAGAATAAGTGATGCATGGGCAAAAGCCGCATGACACGTGGATATTGTGAAAAGAGATGTCTGATCTAAGAAGGCTAAAATAGGTGATATGAATTTCTCTTTTTGGAAAGCAATTGGGAGAACCCAACAGCGGTCAACCTGAATTCGATATGGATCGAAGATCGATCAGATCATGAATCAGGAGTACGACGAGGCAGTTGATGGAGGAATTGCCCTATAGAAAAGTATATTCTAACGGTAGTGATGACGCCAAATACTCCCCAGACAAGTCAAAGCGAGTAGTTCGAGGGATAGCGGTTGTCATGACTTCCTAGTAAATGAGGACCCAAATGAAGTTATCACGGGAGGAGAACAATGGAGAAATCATGATGACCCGAGAGATAGAATCTGAAATGAAAGCAAGATATTCTCAACTTTTCGAAATACCAGGTACGTAAATTTCAGGGATGAAATTTCATAAGGAGGGGAGATTGTAAGACCCTGAATTTTATGAAATAAAAGTATTCATTTTTTCTTATAATTACAATTCAGTAAATGGTAAAATTGATAAAAGGTTAAAGTTAAGGGTGATATATGAATTTTTTTCAAAATAAGCAAGTGGTTATAAAATACTCATTTTTATCGGAGAATATTCATTTGGTCGTGAAATATTTTTCCTGTCGGGGAATATTCATACGAGGGCGCAGCCTTTTGTGGGCTCCATAACAGAATAACTGTCGGATGAAGAAAACGTCAAATTAAAATTTTTATAAATAACGGCGTAATTGTTACCGTTAACACTGTTGGAATACCCGGTGGGTAAAGTAAAGTAATACGCGTTGTTGCACAGTAGCACACGGTATTGCAAAGTATTTTGAATAATTGATTCTTATGTAAGAAGGCACTACTCAATAATTGTTACTGTAATTACTGTTCAATATTTTATTTTTAATTCAATAATTGCTGCGTTGATATTTTATATTATTGTTGTTTTAATAATTATCACTGCACAGTATTTTCCATTATCAAATCAATAATTCATTATTTGAATAATATTATTGATATCATTATTGGCAATGTCTAGAAAGTTCTGTCTAAGGAGAGGTTTGGTCACCTAATTGCGCGCCAATAAGGAGAAATTCTTATTGGAAAGCCCCTTCTTTCCTGGGAACTGTCTGGTTGCTATTATTGTGATTATATATTATTTATGAATAATTAATTATTGATTTATATGATTAGGAAAATATTATTTTATGTGGATATATATGGAGAAAATTTTTTAAAGTAACAATTGTTGAAAATCGACATTTTATCTTTTTGATAAAAAATATTTTATTATATTATAATAATATAATAATGATGATATTTTTACAATAAATGTGGGATATATTAGTATATGAGGAGGAGTATTTTTGTTTAAAAGTTGTTTAAAACATGTTAAACATGTCTGTCGGCCAATTTCTTGACTGAAATTTGATTATAGCCTGTAAAATCATCCGTATATGAATTTCGGTCAATTTATGTTTGAAATTTAGAAAAACTTTCTTCTGTAAAGTTGTAGAGAATTGAATTTCCTATAAAAAAAATGCGAGATTCAAATTTTCTGATAAAAGGGCTATTTATTATGAATTATTGAAGTTCCGAAGTTCGAAATAATTAATTTTTGAAGTTTTAATTATTTTTAATAAGAAAAACGTTTTTTATATTTTTGGGACTCATTTAACATGTGTTAAGATGGCTGATTTAGATGCTAGGTGTGCGTAGGAAATTATATAATATATGTTTAATTTATTAAATTTTTTTGCTTTGGTGTTCAGCTTGAAGATGATGCTCAGCTTTTTAGGTTGTTCAACTACTCCGGATGACTCCTTGATGAACTACCTTGAATATTTATTATCACACTATTTATAGAATAGTGAGGACTACTAATGCTATTATCTGGACCATCACTCTGTTCCCCGACTAGTCCCTACTACGTTCTCATTTCCTGAAGAGAATAATGAAAGCAAAAGGGTGAGCTCAACTAGACCAATAAGAAATATCATGACTAAAATAATACAGAATAAGTTATCATTAGCCTTCAACAGTGTTAAACTGAAAATATAACAAACATCAAGTTTAACTGCAGCGGAACAAGCAATCCATTTGAAGAGTCAAGTAGAGAATAAAATCTACTATCTTTTATGATTTAAAAGGTTTTTCATGACTTTTATCGCTGATACTCAGCTTAATAAATGATCCACATCATCCCTGCACTACGGCCACGGATATTCATTAGTATCACAACCGCAATTTATCCATGCACCACAGCCAAGTATATTCGTGTATTCATCAATGGTCATGATCATGCCAACAATGTCCATCAATGCATACTGGTCAATGAGGACTTTTTCCATCATTTGTAACATTACGGCCATGATTACACCGAATAATCCCTGGTCATAATTATACCAAGTCCATCTATGCACTACAGGCCACAGATGACTTTCAACATAATATAAACATGAGGACGATGACAATGATAAGAATTCAATAAAACAAGTTCAAGAATTAATTTATCCAGGAACTAATAATATCCAAATTGTCAACATGATATTTGTAGAGTAACACTCAAGAATGCTCAGAAGAATATTTCAATGAAAAGATACCGGATGAAGCGCAAATATCAAGGATATTCCACTAATTTCATGGAGTATAGAAGTCAAAACTTTAACCAACTGAGTATAATAAAGAATGGAATAACAAAGAAATCACAGCATCGATAGA
>CM035113.1:90399443-90475520 GCA_020205505.1 Panax japonicus
TCGGAAGATTGACATATAAAGAGGTTTCTGTTCAAATCTTGGATAAGAAGGAACATATTCTACGCTCCAAGGTTATACCTCAAGTCAAAGTTTTGTGGAGAAATCACGATGTTGAGGAAATGACCTAAGAGTTAGAATCTGAAATGAAACAAGGTATCCTTACCTCTTCGACATATCAGGTACGCACCCTATATTCGAGGGCGAAATTTCATAAGAATGGGAGGTTGTAAGACCCCAACTTTTATAAATAAAGATGAATTTTTCTAAATATTATGAAGTAAATTTGATATAATGTTATAGTTGTGAGTAATATTTAAAATTTTCCAAAGTACGCAAGTTGTTATATTATATTCGATTGGTCGGAGAATATTCGTACAATGGCACAATCATTGGTGGACCCCACAACGGAATTATTGTCGGATTGAAAAAATGACAAAAATACTTTATAAAAATAACGACGGAAGTTTTACAGTTAACTGTTGAAACACCCGATGTTAAAAGTACAGTAATACGCGTAGTTGCACAGTAGCACACGGTATTGATTATTGATGCTTACGTGAAAAGTCACTCAGTTTTGTTCAATTATTGCTGCATAATATCTCACGTTATTTGATTCAATTATTGTCAATATTTATATATTATTAAATCAATAATTTAGACGACAAAGTTATTAATATTATTATTTGCAATATTAACGATGTCTAGAAGTTCTGTCAAGGAGAGGTTTGGTCACCTAATTGCGCGCCAATAGGGAGAAATCCTTATTGGAAAGCCCCCTCTTTCCTGGAAACGACCAGGTCGATTAATATGTGAATTATAATATGATGATAAATGTTGTTAAAAATATTGAGGTGATTTTATGAAGTATTTGTGGAAAATTGGCGCATTATCTGGGACCTCCATCTACTTATTTTTTCAAATTAGTGTGTGTTGTGAGTATGATAATATATATATATATATATATATATATATATATATATATATTATATGATGATTGAAAGTTGGCGAGGGGGGGGGGGGGAGAGAGATCACAAAATGAAGTACTATATGTGTAATGTTAAAAAAATGGGCAGGAAGGGAGTACGGATTATTATTATTATATATTTATACATGTGCCTTAAAGGATGGTGGGAGTACTATATGTTTTATAGTTAAATTTTGGCTGAGATGGTAATCACGGGGGTAACAACCCGTGAGTTATCAGGCGTTATATATATAATATATATAATATATTATATTTTATTTAAATGATTTTGTTTTATTAGAATATTTTATTAAATCAATCTGGACCGTCCGTTTAAAAATAAATCAATCTGGATCGTTCATGGATTAGTTACTATGCATTCCATTCTTCTATAATTAGAAGCTCATTCCTTCATAATTTCTTACGAATTCACTGAAACTCTAGAGAGAGAATTATAAAGAAACTATAGAAAAGTATTCCGTTACTTCCCTACTCTTATATTCAGTTTCTTTTACGGTAAGGGGTATTATTTTCTTTTGTATTCATGAAGAGAACTTCTGTTATTCCATTATTTAATATTCTGCTGGAATAACAGTATACGCGGAGTACCCTATACTTGGTGACATTATTCTATTATTCCGTCTTTATTATTATTCTGTTGGAATATCTTGTCTGTGCGTTTTACGCCGGACCTGGTTCCGTTTGTATTATTCTATTGGAACATCATGTCGGTGCGAATTTTGCCTGACTTGGTTCCGTTACTTATGATTCTGTTGGAATAAACCGTCTATGCGAAGTACCGCATGAATGATGATTTTCTTTTGTTATTCCATTCTTTATTATACCCAGTTGATTAAACTTTGACTTCTATACTCCATGAAATTAGGGGAATATCCTTGATATTGCGCTTCATCCAGTATCTTTCATGGAAATATTCTTCTGAGCATTCTTGAATTTATTCTACAAAGCAGTATCATGTTGACAATTTAGACATTATTAGTTCCTAGATAAATTAATTCTTGAACTTGTTTTATTGAATTCTTATATCATTGTCATCATCTTCATGTTTATATTATGTTGAAAGTCATCTGTGGCCTGTAGTGAATAGATGGACTTGGTATGATTATGACCAAGAATTATCGGTATAATCATGACCGTAATATTACAAATGATGTGATAAAAGTCCTTGTTCTTTCCTAGAGGGCACAATAGATCTAGAAAATGGGGGTTGAATAGATCCTTTTTATTTCAAAGACTTTTCTGGTTTATATTATTTTGTTCAAAATTAACATATGACAAACATAAGAATCTTTTCAAGCACAGCGGAATAAGTAAAGATCCCCTTCATTGATATATCCATAATCATACATACTTTGTTCGTAGAGTAAGTTTAGTTGTAAGCAGTTAAAACATACATAGCAGTTATAGCAGTTATAATACAGAATGTAAATGACATAATGTAAAAGACACAAGGGGTTTTAAGTGGTTCAGATACTCAAGCTCCTAATCCACTCTTCTACTTTTAACTAGCAGGATTTCCACTAATGAATGGCAGCACCCTGAATCACTAAGATTTCTTCAAGGCCAGCATCCTTGGGACTTCAGTTCACTAAGAACTCTTCAAGGCCAGCAGCCTTGGGACTTCACTAGTTCCCTAGGAACTCTTCAAGCCCAGCAGGCTTGGAATTTTATTTAGTCCCTCCGGACAAGGACCCTTTGGCCATGCTTTGTTTAGTCCCTCTGGACAAGGACCCCTCAGGCCCTGGCTTTGTTGAGTTAGTTTTTGTTGTTGTTGGAGTCGGTGCCGAGTTGCTAAGATGTCTTCATGCTTTGAACATCTTCTATCCTTAGCAGCTTTGCTTGATCATCTTTGAAGAGCAGTTGAGTGTTGCATGATGCTCAGCTTCTTAGGTTGCTCAACTACTCCTGATGACCCCTTGATGAACTGCCTTGAAGATCATTCTTCTTGGTACTTGATGGCTGCACATGAGAGGTTTCTAAGATGATTGTAAGCTCTTCTATTAGGTACTTAGAAGCTTTCTCATGTTTGACACCAGATGGCTTTTATGATCTCCCTTCTTGCTACTCGATGCCTTCTCATGATGGACTTGCTAAGATAAATGTAGGCTCTTCTCTATTGTACTTAGAGTCTTCCCATGATGGATATCCAGATGGCATGATGTTCTCCTTTCTCTCGACAGTTCAGAACACTCTTCATGTAGTAGAACTCTCACTTCTACATTGTAGAACTCACACTTCTATTTCTTTCTTGATCTGACTTCTGAGTGTTCTTGGTGGATCGTAGAGTGAGCCTTCGGACACTATCACATGGTTAGATCAGTCCACCTTCCCTCCAAAATCGAAAACTCCAGCAACCTTTGATCTTTGAAGCTCTTCACCATGCATACGATAGACCGCACAGGCTGGTTATTCCAACAGAATAGTAAAGGATGGAACCATGTCCGGCGTAAATGCACAGACAGGATATTCCGACAGAATAATAAATAATGGAACCAGGTCCGGTGTAAACGCACAAACATGATATTCCGACAGAATAATAAATAATGGAACCAGGTCCGGTGTAAACACACAGACAGGATATTCCGACAGAATAATAAATAATTGAACCAGGTCCGGCGTAAATGCACAGACAGGATATTCTGACAGAAAAATAAAGAACGAAATATTAGAAGAATGTCAAAATGTATAGGGTAGCCCGCGTATACATGTTATTCCAACAGAATAATAAATAATGGAATAACAGAAGTTCTCTTCATGAGCACAACAAAATAACATCCCTTACCGTAAAAGAAACTGAATATAAGAGTAGGAAGTAGCAGAATACTTTTCTATAGGTTCTCTTATAATTCTTTATAGAGTTTCAGTGAATTCGTAAGAAATAATGAAGGAATAAACTTCTATTTATAGGAAAATAGAATGAATAGTAACTAATTCATGAGCGGTCCAGATTGATTTACTATTAAACGGACGGTCCATATTGGTTTACTATTAAACTTAAAACAACGGTCCATACTGATTTACTATTAAAACTTTAAACCAGCGATCCATATTGATTTACTATTACAACTCCACCAGTGGTCCATATTGACTTACTATTATATCTTCAACTAACGGTCTGAAAAATTAGCACATCTCCTCATGGAATAATATTGTACCCAAATACCCAAATGCACAATATTAGAGTGAATAATAACCTGATGAATAGTAACTCGTGAATAGTAACTCATGAATATTAACTCCGACACGAAAAGTGTCCCGAATATCCAATTGAACAATATAACCTCCAGACATCAATTATACTAACACAAATAAGTCCAACACATTGGAACTATAAAATTCATCTTTAATCAACACGAACTTATTCATCATTAATATTATAATTCATAATATTTAACAACCAGGTCGTTCCCAGGAAAGAGGGGGCTTTCCGATAAGGACTTCTCTTTATTAGCGCGCAATTAGGTGACCAAACCTCTCGTTGACAGAACTTCTAGACATTGTCAACATTACAAATAAAAATAATAATAACTTTTCCGTCTCAATTATTGATTTAATAATATATCATATAATGCAGATGATACTGTAATAATAATTGAATCAATAATATGAGAAATATGATACAGCAATTACTGTAGCAATAATTGAGTATAGCTGAGTGACTTCTCACGTAAGCATCAATAATCAATACTGTGTGCTACTGTGCAACTATGCGTATTACTGTACTTTTACTATCGGGTAGTTCAATAGTTTTAACGGTAACACTTCCGCCGTTATTTTCATAAAGTATTTTTGTCATTTTTTCTATCCGACAATAATTTCGTTATGGGGTCCACCAATAATTGTGCCATTGTACAAATATTCCCTGCTAAAACGAATATTCCCTGACCAGTCGAATATTATATAACAATTTACGTAATTTGCAAAATTTATAAATATTACCCACAACTATAACATTATATCAAATCCACACCATAATATAAAAAAAATTTATTTCGAGAAAATTAAATATTTATTCATAAAATATGGGGTCTCACATTACCCTTCAGATTGAACCTTTGCCAATGCTCCAGTCTTCAGTTATTCGGACTCTATGATTCTGATGCACGTCTTCAAGGACCTGATCGTATTGTCTTCTTGAAGAGTGTTGCTTGGATCTTCACTGTAGAACACCTCTTCCTTGTATTGTTCAGTGCTTCAAAACTTCTGTTTGCTTCGACTGTTCTTAGATACTGATGGCCTAATTCCTTGATCTGGTCCCCTTTTGAATATCAAGACACTTCATATTTGTGGCGCGTCCAGCTTATTTTCTCCTTGTGATCTTCCGCTCACTTATCATCAATGAACTGACCCTGCACTTAATCACTTTAGCCTTGCTCTTTAGAGGCTGGGCAGTATCTCAGTTCACCTTCCATCAGTTCCTTCTCAGTTTGGCAAACACTACGATCTTTGGTTGCTTCCAAGATTGTTGTCTTCTGTTCACTTGATAGCTACTGTATAAGCTTAATTTCCTTAGTCAACTTCTGAAGTCTTCTTTGGATCTCCTTGTGGAAGACTTCATCATGAATGACCTTGCACCTCAATCTTAATGTTGATTGGGTTTGAGCTGAGATCTTCTGTTAGCCTGCATGCAATTCGTTAAGTGCTCTCTGGTTTCCTTGGATGTAGTTTGCAGCTTGAACTATAGGCTTCGTTCCTTTGGATGTTCTGGGAGTGCTCATTTGTTGAGAACCGTATATGCTCTACTATTCATCCTTGGCATTGTGAGCACTTCTTCTTAGATCGTAGTCTGCACTCTACGATTCAGCTTCGGCTTGTGCAGACACTACGATCTCGAGATCAGATCTTAACACTACAATTTCTACCTTGTGCTTGTTGTCTTCATCTGATCTTGCTTGACTACGATCTCTGCATGTAATCAATAGACTCTAAGAACTCAGAGTGTGATCTACGATCCTTGACTTGGTTTTGGCATCAGTAGACTATACAACTCTGAATGTAGTCTACTTTTCTGTCTTGGCTTCGGCAGATGATCGGTCGGCTCGTAGGTAGTCCGTCTCTACGATTCTGAACATGACTTCCTCAGCACACTACGATCCCGAGGAAGCTCTACTTGATACACTACGATCCTTCTTCGTTTCCCCTGGTAGTCTAGAACTTTGAGATCTACTATCTTGCATACTTCTATTCTGCCTCGATAGCTCTCAAGTTAAACTTGACTCACCTGGCAGACTACGACTTCTGGTGCATTGCTCGATGATCAGACTAGCCTATCTATTACATCATAAGATCAACCTAACAAGCTTGATCTTTTTATATTTATAGTTCTTGTACAGCATTTCTTTTTAAGGACTTTACAAAGTTGTTTTGCTTATGTAGGATCAACCTAACATATTTGATCAATTCATTTTAAGTCCTTGTACATATATTTCTATTATCTAACAAAGGACTTTACAAATTTTCTTAATGCAAGCATACTTGCATATTATTCATTCATATACATATATATCATAATCAAATCATATATAAATAGGAATAGCATTCACATGCTTATTCCTGACAATCTCCCCCTATTTGATTATGATAAAAACAATAAGTGCATGTGCATGTTATGAATGAATCATATATACAGTGAGCAACTGTATTTCTAAAACAGTTAATCATAAATGTCATTCATATTGATATGGCAATTTATACATTAAGACATTCTACATCCTGAATCTAGAACATTCCTAACAGATTAGAGATGTACCTCCTTGGCTCCATGTGTGTTTCCAGGATGCTTGTTGATCAGCTACTCATCTGATTTGACTTCTTTCTCTTGTTCTATTTCAGCATCTTTCTGATCTGGCTCCCCCTCAGACTCTGCGATCTTGTTATCATCATCTCCTTGCTCCCCCTCAGATGAAGATACTCTTTCAACAGTTACTGTCTTCTTCTTTGACTTCTTCTCTCTTGTCCCTTTGCTCTTCTTCGAGTGCCTCTTGCTCCTCTTCTTTCTATGCCTCTTTTTCTCCCCCTTTTTGCCATCAATCATTTGAGAGAGCTACTCCATGTTGGAATTAAGCTGCTTCATCAGGTAGGAGGTGTTGGCAACTTCAAACTTGAGTTCCTGCTGGCCTAGCTCAATTTGCATAGATAAAGACTGATTTAAGTCGTCAATCTTGTCAGAGAGGGCTTGGATTTGTTCTTCATTTGCCTTCTAAACTTGTAAAACTTCAGCCTTTTGATTTTGGATGGCCTTCTGATAGATGTTATCTCTTTCTTAGAGTTTGAGAGATACATCAGTCAAGATAGCTTGAAGCTTAGGCTAGAAGGATTCATCTCCTGCTGCTGTCTGCTTCTGTGATTCTTCAGTGAGCATAGATATCTTCTTGCTTAGATCATCAGAACTCTTCATCAGTTCCTACTCCAAAGTAGTTTGATTCTTTTGGTTGGTAGCTTCAAGTTGAGTAATGGATTGGACTCTACGATTGTCATCTTTGGACAGATTTTCAAAGGTTTAGATAATTTGAACAATCGTGGAGTACCAATTTCTTGTGGAGGTTGAGGATGAGGGAGTATCTGATAGAAGTATTTGGGCATAAGGAGGCTTCTGGTTTTGGGCTTGAACATCCTCAGCGGTAGAGTGAACAGACTCTACGATCGGCTCCTTGGTCATGACTCTTCTTCTTTCAGAATCCACTCTACGATCGTAGGGGAAATAGAGATTTTCAGCCTGTCGATAGACCTTGAAGTGAGGCTGGTTTGTTATCATCTTTGTGGCATAACTTTTCACCCTTGGGAAGTTTTGGGCTACCAGTTCCATGTTTGGAAATGTCTTGTAACACCAGCTGAGGTAGCTTTTATCTCATTCAGTAAAGGCCTTTAGCCATGACATCCACTGGAAGAACCATCTCTCTGGTGAAGCATCTGTTAGATCATTTGACACTTCCTCTACGATACTTCTGCTAAATCTTGCAGGAGAGGGAACTGGATAATATTCTTGTTCGTCTGCTTCCTGAGGTGCAGAACAAGAATCTTCTTCAATCTCTTCTCTCTCGGAGCCTGAACTTTCTTGGTTATTTTCAGCAGGGAACTCCTCTAGCTTCATTTCATTCTCAGAACCTTCTTCAGCCAGATCTTCTTCAGATTTATCTTCTTCATTGTTGGTTTCTTCTTCAGCATTTTCTCTATAGGATACAGACTCATCATCGCTTAATTCAATGATGGCATTTGATTGGCCACTGCTTATTTTGAAGGCAAACTTGGTTTGTAGTTTGTAGTTTTTCCTTCTTCGTGGAGGTTCAACTATTGGAGACACAGACTCTTCTTCTTCAGGCTCTGACTCCTCTTGCTCAACAGACATACTTCGTTGGAGTTCAGCACTAGTAGGGGTATATTCTTCTTCCTTAGACTCACCACTTTCTGAGTCATAATGAGGGCTTTATGAATTTGAGGGGGCATTCTCTTCTTCTTCTTGAATAACATTGTCAGACCCATTCTCTGGGCTTGTTGGAGCAATTGCATTTGGGGATGCTTTTTGGTTATCTTGATTTTCCTCTTCATCAGCAGATTGACTGCTCTGAGGATTGACCATGGGGCTTGAGCATATTTCTTTTTCAGCAGTTGCTGCAATCTTTTCCATCACATCAGCTTCATTTTCATTGCTGGATGTTGTTTATGGAGACTGAGCCTTGACATCTGTTTTCTTTCCTTCCGCTGACTCTACATCTCTTTCTTCAGCAGATGTACTGATTTGAGAAACTAAGGTTGGTCTGTCTTCCACCTTAGCTTTCTTACTGAATGGCCCTTGAAGCAACCTGCTGCTTCTTCTCTTTGTTGTTTCAGCAGTTAGGACCTTTTCTTCTTTGTCCTTGTTCAGAGAGGAGACTCTCCTTGGTGTGGCCTGGGATTTCACCACATCACCTGCTTTCTTCACAGCTTTTAATTTCATCCTTGCTGGTGTGATTTCTGCTGTTTTAGAATCATCAGACTAAGAGCTCTCTGCCTCTACTATCTTTCTCTTCTTTGCAGAAGTTCTACTGCTGCTCCCAGCTATCAGCCTTTTGTTCTCCTTGGGGTTCTTCTTCCAGTTCTCAAATAATTGTGGAGACATCACTTTATGAACATTCAATGTTTCTCTTTCATCATCCTTGATTTTCCCTCCAAGTTTCTTCTTCAGTATAATACTTAGCATTCTTCCATGAAACACCTTGGTTAGGGGTTTTTCATTGGTCTTCTTCTTCTCAGTCTTGTCTATCCATTTTGAGATTTGATCGAACAAGATAACTCCAAAGTCAATTTGTTTCTTCAGAACTATAGCTGACATTATCTTCAATTATTGATCAATCACTGTATCATGTGCAGTGTTTTTGCACAGTATGCATTTTCCAACAATTTCAGCTAGGAACTCATATTCTTTAGGAAACTCCTTCTTTTTCATGTCTTTAAAACTAGGGTTCCTTTGGTACCCCATCAACTCCTTTGCTTGTTCAGTGTTGACATCTTCAAGGTTCTTCAGCCCTTGGTAAGGAAAACCTAGACATTGATTTAGGTCAGAAGATTTCAGCTTCAGAGTCTGACCTTTAACCTTGGTAGACTGAGTTCCAGAGTTTATGGAGACGTTTGAGTAAAACTCTTTAACTAGGTCAATGTACACACGAGTACTTGCCTCAAGGCATTCTGAAAACCCAGCTTTCTTCACGAGTTCAAGTATGTCTCTGAATTTGTTCTCAGATTTCTTAGACGATTTGGTTCCGAGCTGAATGCCAGTGATAACTTGCCAGTTCTCCATTTGAATAGTTCGAAGACTGTGGGTGTTTGATTTAGAGAGGTTTATGAGAAATGGCTGTCTGTGATTTGGTAAGGCTCTGGAGGGTTAACAGATTTTGCTCTTAAAAAGCTTTCTAGGGTTTTGAAAATGGGAGGGAGAAAGGTTCGATATCTTTTGGTAACTGTCTACAGATTTGAAATTATCTTTATGGCAGTTCCTTCTAACTCTGCACACTCAGTGATGTGTCAACTGTCCATTAGTTGCACGTTGTCCAGTAATGAGCTGTAACTCACCACAACTTTTCAGTTATCAAAAGAGTGGATGATTAATTGGCGTGGCTTTGATAGTTGACCTTTTGATTCGTAGAGTAGCATGATGAGGCAACTATAGACTCTACGATTTCCTTTGTTGACTCAACGATCAATCACTGATGTATTCGAACTTATCTCCTCAACTTGAATGGCTTAGCAGATGTCTCATTCTTCCGACTCCTTGTGAACTGGTGTACCCTTTGGTAGGACAACGATCGTTGAGGTTGCACTGCGATCATTTAGTTCTTTTCAAACTTGACTGACTTGGTCCTTGAGATGAACTAGATCAAACATTCCTTCTGTGTCAAGGTAGCTCAGGAAGGGCCAACCTCTTAGAGTGAGCTAAGGGTCAGGTTTGTCCCTGAGGCGCTCTCCAGATGCAATGCTATGGCAGTGATTTGCAATGACATCTCATTCGACCTTTTCTGATTGGGAGTTCTTCTACCACCTTTAGACAACTGCATTGTTGAAATCGTGGTGTCCTTCTGCTTCTTACACTACGATCATATGTTTGATCGTAGGCACTTCACGATTATGGGTTGGGTGGCTGAAGGATTATCATTAGTACATTTTGAGACGTTCCTACTGACTATGGATCTTCATTTGGTTCATCAGCCATAAAGTTTTGGGACTTTGTAGCTGGTATAACTTTTCATAGTATATCTCAGTGTTGTTGTTCCTTAACAGATCACTGCTCCCCCATTATTGATGTTGTCTTCCCAGATAGATGTGATTCCCACTTCTTCAAATTCATTTGAAGGCAGCCTTGCATATCTCCTTCTGACTTGAATCTCCATCAATACTTAGATTTCCTTGTATCGTAGAGATGAGTATTTTCAGGACTGATCACTCTACGATTATTTGATAGCAATACGAACGTAGTCTTCTTTGACAATTGTGTTTATGAAGTTCTGCTTTCGCAATAAGTTCCTCTTGAATGATGCTCGATAATCTTCTGTTGTGAGCTTCCTTGAGGATTCTTCACATATAGCATTCTTGACTGGCTTTTGAACACATAAGACTCTTTCCTTCTTTGGCTGAATGGCTTACTTCTGGTTAGCTCAGAGGGTCTTCAAGGACAGGCTTGGACAGATATGAACTCTATCAGAATCATCTCTGAATTATCCTTAGCCTTCTGTTGGTTGAGTCTTCTTGACTGAACTCTTCTGCTTCATCATTCCTTAGTGTGGTCGGACTGACCAAGTACCTACAGGTTTAAATATATTTTTATTTTTGGTACCCATAATTAAATGGGTCATGCTAGGTTAGTTTTCTAAAACCCTGTTCCTCTTATTTGGATAATCATCATATTTATCACCAACAGACATATTCATGCATGCAACTATCTTATAATAATACATTTTGAGATGCATGATGGTGAGTGTGTGTGGGATTTGGCATCTAATAACACACTCTTTATCTATGATGGTTTCATCATTTACTGGATTCTGTTCACAGTGTTTAAGTGTTCAGAGTAGGAATCAACTCTACGATTTGTGAGTATCTAGTTGATCCATGGAGGTGATCAGTTTCTACAGATCAGCTAGATTTTTTTGTAGAACTGATCATACTCTGTAAGTTATCAAACACTTAGAACATAGGTTTGTACATACGTACTAACCCACTAGCAACGATTACTTCACATAAAGTTTATTAGGTCGGTGATGATCTTGTGACCTATTTCAGATTTTCTTCAAGATGTCATCTTCAACCTAAAACTTGGATAGAGAGAAAGTTTATAGTTATTTGAGTTTCCATCGTCAGGTTACTTTCTCTCTTCACCTTTTTAGGTAGATTATGACTTCTTGACAGAATCCTATTATAGTTCACAAAGAGATGCAATTATGATGAATGCATTTATAATAGTGAGGAACCATACCTTTTTACTGTCAGTTACTAAACAGTCATTTATCATGGATATACTGAGTTTAGGTATTGATGAGCATGGCTTTACTTTTGCTCTTGACAGCTTATTGCTCTTACTGACCTTTAATCAATCAGTAATGGACTTGAAGATATAGGCCAAGAGAAACTCAGCATTAAGATCTTTGACATCCTTTAGCTGACAGAGTTTGCACTCAACTGTTGGTTAGCCAGACATATGTTTGAGAAAATCTTCTTTCTTCTCTCGATAATCATTTCTTAGCATGTATGGATTCTTCATCTTTCAGACTAGAGGGTGCTCGACTCTTTGTCATTGACGTCTCTTGAGTGTTCTCATCTGGTCTTAGGACTACAAGATTGACTGCAGACTAGGATTGGTGTTGTTGATGTATCAATAGAGACCATGGACCAATCTGAGTAGCTTCAGGTGTATATACACATTTAACATATACACAATATTTCCAACAAGTGAGCTCATCTGCATATAACAAGTTACTTACTATTAAACTAAGTTTAGAACAATGTTAGTGCCTTGGATCAGACTCAAAGCGATTAGCTTTTGAATATAGCATGAGAACCTGCTCTGATACCAATTGTTAGTTCCCAGAGAGCACAATAGATCTAGATGGGGGGGTTGAATAGATCCTTTTTATTTCAAAGACTTTTCTGGTTTATATTATTTTGTTCATAATTAACATATGATAAACATAAGAATTTTTTCAAGCACAACGGAATAAGTAAAAGATCCCCTTCATTGATATATCTATAATCATACATACATTGTTTGTAAGACCACGAATTTTATGAAATAAAAGTATTCAATTTTTCTTATAATTATAATTCAGTAAATGGTTAATTGATAAAAGGTTAAAGTTAAGGGTGATATATGAATTTTTTTCAAAATAAGCAAATAGTTATAAAATACTCATTTTTGTCGGGGAATATTCGTTTGGTCGTGAAATATTTTTCCTGTCGGGGAATATTCAGACGACGATGCAGCCTTTTGTGGGCCCCATAACAGAATAACTGTTAAATGAAGAAAATGACAAATTAAAGTTTTTATAAATAACGGCGTAATTGTTACCGTTAACACTGTTGGAATACCCGGTGGGTAAAGTAAAGTAATACGCGTTGTTGCACAGTAGCACACGGTATTGCACAGTATTTTTGAATTATTGATTCTTACGTAAGAAGGCACTACTCAATAATTGTTACAATAATTACTGTTCAATATTTTATTTTTGATTCAATAATTGCTGCGTTGATATTTTATATTATTGTTGTTTTAATAATTTTCACTGCACAGTATTTTTCATTAACAAATCAATAATTCATATTATTTGAATAATATTATTAGATAGTATTATTGGCAATGTCTAGAAACTTCTATCTAAGGAGAGGTTTGGTCACCTAATTACGCGCCAGTAAGGAGAAATTCTTATTGGAAAGCCCCCTCTTTCCTAGGAACTGTCTGGTTGCTATTATTGTGATCCTGTAATATTATTTGTGAATAATTAATTATTGATTTATATAATGAGGAAAATATTTATTTTATGTGGATATAGATGGAGAAATTTTTTTAAAATGACAATTGTTGAAAATCGACATTTTATCTTTTCTGATAAAATAATATTTTATTATATTATTATAATATAATAATGATGATATTTTTACAATGAATGTGGGATATATGAGTATATGAGAAGGAGGAGAATTTTTGTTGCAAAAGTTGTTTAAAACTTGTTAAACATGTCTGTGGGCCCATTTCTAGACTGAAATTTGATTATATCCTGTAAAATCGTCCGTATATGGATTTCGGTCAATTTATGTTTGAAATTTGGAAAAACTTTCTTCTGTAAAGTTGTATAGAATTGAATTTCCTATAAAAATGCGCGAGATTCGAATTTTCTGATAAAAGGGCTATTTATTATGAATTATTGAAGTTCCGAAGTTCCGAAATAATTAATTTTTGAAGTTTTAATTATTTTTAATAAGAAAAACGTTTTTTACATTTTTGGGACTCATTTAACATGTGTTAGGATGGTTGATTTCAGATGCTAGGTGTGCGTAGAAAATTTATATAAATATATTATTAATTTATTAAATTTTCTGCTTTGGTGTTCTAAGCATTTTCCTATAAATAGGGTGCTTAGGTTAGAATTAAAAAACACACCAGAAACTGAAGTTTTCTCTCTATTTCTCTCTCTATTATATCGAGCGTATTTTGTGAGTATTTTAGTACTTCGAGTATTGCTATACGGTGCAAGTTCTTTCAGCACTATATCCAGTATTCCAGTCAGAAGTACTATTCTTTCTGAGGTAAGGGAGGTTATTTTCTTCTAAAATGATATTATTTCTTCAATATCATTATCCCAGAATGTTGGTTGGAAATTTTTATCAAATTTAGAACTTTTTCATGTCGGGATTACTATTCACGAGTTACTATTCATGAGTTACTATTCACGAGTTACTATTTACGAGTACTATTCACGAAGCATGATGATGTTTTTTTTATGAAATTTCTATATTTTGGTGTCGGAGTTACTACTCACGTATACGGCACTATTCACGAATATGACACTATTCACCGAGAAATGAAATTTCTCCTTTTTGTCCAAAATATCTATTCTGGATATTAGCTTTGATTGTATCCATGTTTTGATCATTCTTGAATTTTACCCCACTCTGGTTATTTATGAAGTATTTTTGAATGGGAATTGTTTAAAGTACGAATCCTTAATATTTGTTCTTTTGCTTCACTGGATTTGTTCTCTTTAAAATATTTTTCATCATCCTCAGTTCTAAATGATGATATAACTGAATATCTTTGGCCTGCAGTGCAAAGATGAATGATTTCTGATGAATATCTTTGGCCCGTAGTGCAAAGATGAACAGGTGTTTAGATGAACATGATCAACAGATGAATATCTTTGACCTGTAGTGCAAAGATGACTTGTTGATGAATATCTTTGGCCTGTAGTGCAAAGATGACTTGTTGATGTATATCTTTGGCCGTAGTGCAAAGATAAATTTATTATTAGGATTATGAACACGAACTGTGATTTGGTATAACCATAATCTTTGGTGTTTCAGGTGATGAAAATTATTTTTGTCCTGGATGAGGAAAGGAATTTAGAACAACAATTATGATTATGAGTTATATACATGATTGTGGACAGAAATTGTTGATTGATGTTACAGGTATAAAACATTGTTGGTGGACTTTTAACATGGAGAAGATAATAGATTTTATGGTCTATTTGACTCTTCTAATGGATTGCTCGTTCCGCTGCAACTATGGTTGAATTTTTTTTATCATCTACCATATGTTCTAAATCTCTGATTTATTATTGATGAAGGCTATTGATAATTTAATTATTTATAGTCATGATATTCTTTACTGAGCTAGTTGTGCTCACCCTTTTGCTTCACAATTCCTTTCAGGTAATAAAAGTGTAGCTGGGTCGAGCGGGGGATAACAAGGGAATAGAACGGTGGTCTATAGATGTTGAGGGTGAGGTGAATTTAACTTGGAAGGGTGTTTTGCCACTATCATGCAAGATGTCTAATGACATACAACCTTGTGTCATCATAAGACAGAGTTGTGCTCATCCACTTGCTGAGTTTATCTACCAGCACTACGTATATAATCTTGGAGTCTATTTGAAATATAACTCTCAATTAGAGACAATGGAGATAATGATATGTCAAGAGAAAACTCACAATTGGGAAAAATATGATAGTAATCTTCTCGTTTTTCTTTCGGGTCTATTGGGTCAACCAAGGATAATTCTGTGGCCATATGATATCTATCATAACCTAGAAGCACTTCCCAAAGATTCTAATTTCTAAAACAGTTTTCGACTATACCTTTATGTAAGGTGTCATTATGAGGTGCTGTCCACGGTTGGGACATGAGTCACAGTTTATATATATTTGTATCCAAACTCACAGCATATGTGTTGTTGTATTTTGCACGACAGTTGTTGTAATAAAGTTGTTGTTATTTTCTGTACCATGTATTTGGCGACTCAGAATGGGTTGGATGGAATGGACCTATTTTGGGGTCGTTATATTTGGTATCAGAGCTTAGGGATATGATCTCTGGCGGAGATCGGGATTAGAACTAGGAGGGGAGAGATGAGTAAATCCTTCGCTAGTGTGTCCTACCTAAGCTTAATTGTTGGTCGGTCATAATATACGGATATTATGTGATATGTTAATTTGCTTAATTAACCCTTGTTTTATGGCAGTATTTGAGAATGGCAGCTGAGAATGCTAACAATGGAGTAAATGAGACTGTGGGGATACCTCTAATCACTAACCATGATAATGTGATGTCAGACGAAGAAGGAATTAGAGATATCCATGTGGTGAGTGAAGAATTGATAGTTGCACCCGAGATAGTCGCAGAGGTAACAACAGAGAGTGAGGCAGAAGAGGAAGAAGCGGTACCTGAAGAGAGTTTATTAGAGGTATTATATGATCAAAATGTAGAATTTCAAAATCGTATTCGTGAGTTAGAAGAGCAGGCTGAAGAACGACAGAGGGTCGTGGAGCAAAAGGATGCAACAATTCAAGCTTGTGTTACTCGATATGTGATTCTTGAACAGAAGCATTCTTTGGCAGAGTATAAGATGATAAAGATGGAATCTGAGCAGAAAGAAGAAAAAACTGAACGAGTGAGAATAAGTGATGCATGGGCAAAAGCCGCATGACACGTGGATATTGTGAAAAGAGATGTCTGATCTAAGAAGGCTAAAATAGGTGATATGAATTTCTCTTTTTGGAAAGCAATTGGGAGAACCCAACAGCGGTCAACCTGAATTCGATATGGATCGAAGATCGATGATTCAGATCATGAATCAGGAGTACGACGAGGCAGTTGATGGAGGAATATGCCCTATAGAAAAGTATATTCTAACGGTAGTGATGACGCCAAATACTCCCCAGACAAGTCAAAGCCGAGTAGTTCGAGGGATAGCGGTTGTCATGACTTCCTAGTAAATGAGGAACCCAAATGAAGTTATCACGGGAGATGAACAATGGAGAAATCATGATGACCCGAGAGATAGAATCTGAAATGAAAGCAAGATATTCTCAACTTTTCGAAATACCAGGTACGTAAATTTCAGGGATGAAATTTCATAAGGAGGGGAGATTGTAAGACCCTGAATTTTATGAAATAAAAGTATTCATTTTTTCTTATAATTACAATTCAGTAAATGGTAAAATTGATAAAAGGTTAAAGTTAAGGGTGATATATGAATTTTTTTCAAAATAAGCAAGTGGTTATAAAATACTCATTTTTATCGGAGAATATTCATTTGGTCGTGAAATATTTTTCCTGTCGGGGAATATTCATACGAGGGCGCAGCCTTTTGTGGGCTCCATAACAGAATAACTGTCGGATGAAGAAAACGTCAAATTAAAATTTTTATAAATAACGGCGTAATTGTTACCGTTAACACTGTTGGAATACCCGGTGGGTAAAGTAAAGTAATACGCGTTGTTGCACAGTAGCACACGGTATTGCAAAGTATTTTTGAATAATTGATTCTTATGTAAGAAGGCACTACTCAATAATTGTTACTGTAATTACTGTTCAATATTTTATTTTTAATTCAATAATTGCTGCGTTGATATTTTATATTATTGTTGTTTTAATAATTATCACTGCACAGTATTTTCCATTATCAAATCAATAATTCATATTATTTGAATAATATTATTTGATATCATTATTGGCAATGTCTAGAAAGTTCTGTCTAAGGAGAGGTTTGGTCACCTAATTGCGCGCCAATAAGGAGAAATTCTTATTGGAAAGCCCCTTCTTTCCTGGGAACTGTCTGGTTGCTATTATTGTGATTCTATAATATTATTTATGAATAATTAATTATTGATTTATATGATTAGGAAAATATTTATTTTATGTGGATATATATGGAGAAAATTTTTTAAAGTAACAATTGTTGAAAATCGACATTTTATCTTTTTTGATAAAATAATATTTTATTATATTATAATAATATAATAATGATGATATTTTTACAATAAATGTGGGATATATTAGTATATGAGGAGGAGTATTTTTGTTTTAAAAGTTGTTTAAAACATGTTAAACATGTCTGTCGGCCAATTTCTTGACTGAAATTTGATTATAGCCTGTAAAATCATCCGTATATGAATTTCGGTCAATTTATGTTTGAAATTTAGAAAAACTTTCTTCTGTAAAGTTGTAGAGAATTGAATTTCCTATAAAAAAAATGCGAGATTCAAATTTTCTGATAAAAGGGCTATTTATTATGAATTATTGAAGTTCCGAAGTTCGAAATAATTAATTTTTGAAGTTTTAATTATTTTTAATAAGAAAAACGTTTTTTATATTTTTGGGACTCATTTAACATGTGTTAAGATGGCTGATTTCAGATGCTAGGTGTGCGTAGGAAATTTATATAAATATATGTTTAATTTATTAAATTTTCTGCTTTGGTGTTCAGCTTGAAGATGATGCTCAGCTTTTTAGGTTGTTCAACTACTCCGGATGACTCCTTGATGAACTACCTTGAATATTTATTATCACACTATTTTATAGAATAGTGAGGACTACTAATGCTATTATCTGGACCATCACTCTGTTCCCCGACTAGTCCCTACTACGTTCTCATTTCCTGAAGAGAATAATGAAAGCAAAAGGGTGAGCTCAACTAGACCAATAAGAAATATCATGACTAAAATAATACAGAATAAGTTATCATTAGCCTTCAACAGTGTTAAACTGATAAAATATAACAAACATCAAGTTTAACTGCAGCGGAACAAGCAATCCATTTGAAGAGTCAAGTAGAGAATAAAATCTACTATCTTTTATGATTTAAAAGGTTTTTCATGACTTTTATCGCTGATACTCAGCTTAATAAATGATCCACATCATCCCTGCACTACGGCCACGGATATTCATTAGTATCACAACCGCAATTTATCCATGCACCACAGCCAAGTATATTCGTGTATTCATCAATGGTCATGATCATGCCAACAATGTCCATCAATGCACTACTGGTCAATGAGGACTTTTTCCACATCATTTGTAACATTACGGCCATGATTACACCGAATAATCCCTGGTCATAATTATACCAAGTCCATCTATGCACTACAGGCCACAGATGACTTTCAACATAATATAAACATGAGGACGATGACAATGATATAAGAATTCAATAAAACAAGTTCAAGAATTAATTTATCCAGGAACTAATAATATCCAAATTGTCAACATGATACTTCTTTGTAGAGTAACACTCAAGAATGCTCAGAAGAATATTTCAATGAAAAGATACCGGATGAAGCGCAAATATCAAGGATATTCCACTAATTTCATGGAGTATAGAAGTCAAAACTTTAACCAACTGAGTATAATAAAGAATGGAATAACAAAAGAAATCACCAGGCATGCGATAGACCGCACAGATAGGTTATTTCAACATAATAATAAATAATGGAGTCAGGTCATGCGTAAACGCACCGACAGGATATTCTAATAGAATAATAAATAATAGAACCAGGTCATGCGTAAACGCACCAACAAGATATTTCAACAGAATAATAAATAATAGAGTCAGGTCATGCGTAAACGCACAGACAGGATGTTCCAACAGAATAATAAACAACAGAACCAGGTAATGCATAATGCACAGACAGGATGTTCCAACAGAATAATAAACAACGGAACCAGGTCATGCGTAAAGCACAGACATGATGTTCCAACAGAATGATAAAGAACGGAATAATAACATAAATCACCATGCATGCGGTACTTCGCATAGACAAGTTATTTCAACATAATGATAAAGAATGGAATAACAAAAGAATTTTACCAATTATAGGGTAGCCCGCGTATACAGGTTATTCCAACAGAATAATAAAGAATGGAATAACAGAAGTTCTCTTCATGAATACAAAAGAAATAATACCCCCTACCTTAGAAAGAAGAGTACTGGATATAAATGTAGTGAAGTAGCAGAACACTTTTCTTCTTTCTCTCTATAGTTTCTCTCTCTAGAGTTTCAGTGAATTCGTAAGAAATAATGAAGGAATGAGCTTCTATTTATAGAAGAATGGACTGCATAGTTACTAATTCATGAACGGTCCAGATTGATTTACTTTAAACGGACGGTCCAGATTGGTTTACAATAAAATATAATATATTCTATTTATAATCTAATAAAACGAATAACTTTATAAAAGTATTCTGTTTTATATAAAAAGATTTTACTATACAAATACTGTGCAGGCACTATGCAAATACTATGCATAATAAAATATAATATATTCTAATTATTGTCTAATAAAACAGATAACTTTATAAAAGTATTCTGTTTTATATAAAAAGATTTTACTATTAGTCTAATAAAACGAATAACTTTATAAAAGTATTCTGTTTTATATAAAAAGCTTTTCTGTTTTATTACATTAATAATACTAATAAAACAAAACTCATCATCATTATTATAATTCACAATATTAATCGACCAGTTCGTTCCCAGGAAAGAGGGGGCTTTCCAATAAGAATTTCTCCTCATTGGCGCGCAATTAGGTGACCAAACCTCTCCTTGACAGAACTTCTAGACATCGTTAATATTGCAAATAATAATATTAATAACTTTGTCATTTCAATTATTGATTATAAAATATTAACAATAATTGAATCAAATAACGTGAGATACTATGAAGTAATTACTGTAACAATAATTGAACAAAACTGAGTGACTTCTCATGTAAGCATCAATAATCAATACCGTGTGCTACTGTGCAACTACGCGTATTATTGTACTTTTAACACAAGGTGTTTCAACAGTTAACGGTAAAACTTCCGCCGTTATTTTCATAAAGTATTTTTGTCGTTTTCTCAATCCGACAATAATTCCGTTGTGGAGTCCACCAATGATTGTGTCGTTGTACGAATATTCCTTGTTAAAACGAATATTCCCCGACCAATTGAATATTATATAACAACTTGCGTACTTTGTAAAATTTATAAATATTACCCACAACTATAACATTATATCAAATTCATTCCATAATATTCAAAAATAATATTTATAGAAAATTCATCTTTATTCATAAAAGTTGGGGTTTTACAACTTTCCAATAAGGATTTCTCTCTATTGGCACGCAATTAGGTGACCAAACCTCACCTTGATAGAACTTCTAGACATTGTTAATATTGCAAATAATAATATTAATAACTTCGTCATCTCAATTATTGATTTAATGATATATAAAATATTCACAATAATTGAATTAAATAACGTGAGATACTATGCAGCAATTACTGTAGCAATAATTAAACAAAACTGAGTGACTTCTCACGTAAGCATCAATAATCAATACAGTGAGCTACTATGCAACCACGCGTATTACTGTACTTTTACTACCGAGTAGTTCAACAATTTTAAAGGTAAAACTTTCGTCGTTATTTTCATAAAAATATTTTTGTCGTTTTCTCAATACGAAAATAATTATGTTGTGGGGTCCACCAATGATTGTACCGTCGTACGTATATTTCTCGATTAAAAGAATATTCCCCGACCAATCGAATATTATACAACAACTTGCATACTTTTCAAAATTTATAAATACTACCCACAACTATAACAGTATCTCAAATCCACACCATAATATTCAAAAAAATATTTCGATAAAATTAAATCTTTATTCATAAAATTTGGGGTCTCACAGCTACTATGCAACCACGCGTATTACTGTACTTTTAACACCGATTGTTTCAACAGTTAACAGTAAAACTTTCGCCGTTATTTTCATAAAAAGATATTTCTGTCGTTTTCTCATTTCGACAATAATTACGTTGTGGGGTCCACCAATGATTGTGTCGTCGTACGAATATTCCCTGATCAATCGAATATAATATAACAACTTGCGTACTTTACAAAATTTATAATTATTACCCACAACTATAACATTATAACAAATTCACACTTTAATATTCAAAAATGATGTTTATATAAAATACATCTTTATTCAAAGTTGGGGTCTTACAACCCGGATCCCGAGTATTAAGTTATTTAAATTAAAATTTATTAAATTTTAGCTGAAATCCGTTTAATTATCGATTCGAACTCGAAGAATTTATTTTTTTTTGAACGAATATGATTCAAGTATTATAAGTTCAAATACAAATTAGGGTTTATATGATTTAATTAAATTAAATGCACGAATTATGATTCACACTATAATTAAATAAATGACAAAAAAAGACAAAAATAAAAGAGCAAGACCATAATTGATGAACGAAGTATTAAATGGTCAACCACTCCAAAATGGGTCATCCTTAAGAAAAAGATAAATCAATCTCTTCCCCGACTAAATTTGGTTGGAACTATCGAAACGAAACAAGAAAAAGTCTCATTTTCTCGATTTGCGTGTTTGAAGGATTTTGATCAATGCAATAACAGAGCAATGAGCCCGGACTACAGAAAGAAACTCAAATCTTATAAAACTCCAAAAAATGATTAGTCTCTATGAAAAAAAGAGGAAGTGGTTAGCCTGAAGTTAATAAAAAGAGCTTATTACATGCCCAAGAGAATCATGAAAAAGGATGAAAACAGACCGAGAAAGGCTTAAACGAACGAAAAGAACCGAAGAAACCTCAAACTTAGGGTTCAGCCCCTAGAAAGCGACCTCCCGTGTCCTGAGTTCTTTTAAGGTTTTTGACAACGAGATTCTCAAATAAAGAATTATATATACTCCCTCCTATTCAGATTAAATGACGTTTTAGGGAGTTTAATTTTATTCTATATAAATGTTGTTTTGGAATTTTTATGCAATATGGCACTATTTTTTTTCTAATTTACCCCTTTATTTAATATGCTTAGTAAATGCAATTCCATGAATGAGAAGAGACAATTATGTAGAGAGAAATAATTAATTAGGGATACAAAAGATATATTGTGTTATTTCTTAATAAGTGTGTTTAACTCTAAAATGTCATTTAATCTGAATAGGAGGGAATATTACATAGTACACTTCATTTTGTTTGACAAAAAATATTATAATAATTACATTGTTCCAGAAAATCTCATTTAAATTTTTATCATAGTTAATTTATACAGTTTTAAACTTTAAATTGTCATATGAATTATTTAAAATTTTTACTTAACATTTTTGTCATTAACAATGTTTCTTAAATAATATTAAAATTAACTATTGCATTAAAGAAATTTTAGAATTACCCAAATCATTAAGAAAAATTGTTAATTGAGACTCTTTTAATATGTAAAAATATATATATTATTTTTATATTAAAAAAATCGTTTTTCAACGATAGTAATATAACTTCTTATATTATAATCAAGTTTAATATCATTTATTATAATCAGTCACTTCATAAACTAACAACTTATTTTTTTTAATATTCACATACTTTGTAAATAAAAATATTTTTTAAAAAATAAATGCTTTAGTCACTTTGATTAAAATTGGCGGGAATTTCAGTAAATCTGATTGAAAATAAGTTTGCGTCCGGGCCCAGATGATACTGGGCATTGGCTTTTCAAGGCAAAGGGACAACCGCCGTTTGAAGAATGACGACGGTAGCTTTTTTGAATAAAATGCGCTGGCTCGTTGCGGAAAAGTAAGGTTATAAAATCAACCAAAATATTCGGACTTGATTTGTACTCCAATAAAAATTCGATTTAAACTCGACTCAAAATATAAATAATTTAAATATATAAAAAAAATTAAAACTTAATAAATTATTCAAATTTTTTTAAAATATATTTTTTATTGTTACTCAAATTATATTTGCTCGAATAATTTAAACTATTTGTGCTCGATTCGAGATCGTACTCGACTCGGTAGTTAAATGAATCTCAACATATATAGCACATCATGCTCTTTGCAATAAATATTTAAAACAATTCACATAGCAAATATGAACTAAAACAGTTGCCTTGATCGTTGTTTACCAATAACAGTTTAACAACTTACAAATATCTGCATTTCACGTGCCCTACACAATTATATAATCATGCACATCAACTATTAGTCACATAGCAACGCATAGTAGTTGTAATATAAACTTTACTCTACATCCCATAACACTTTTTATTAATCAATACACAATGTTCAATTTGATTGTGTTAACTTTCAACTTATATCTCACTATATCTCTTTTTAGGTCATACTCGAAGTTCGTTCAAGTGTTTAAGTCTTGTTCGGACTCCTTATTGGTTTATATTAACCTCATTCCATATCTTATAATGTTCACTCCAATTGAATTGAAACATTATTTTAGTTCATTTACACTTGTCACGATGTTTCAACGTTCATTCGTCGTACGCTCAATTCGTCTCTCCTGTGTATGCTTAGTATATTTATACAACTTATCTAATACCTCATTTATTAATATTAAACATCATTATAACTACTAATATTCATGTTTTATAACTTAGAGCAACCTACATTTGTGTATGTGCATGTCCGACGCCCTACGATTGCCTCCGAATACACATTAGTCCCAAAGATGGTCATTTCGACATTTGTTCCCGACCTCAAATCTAAAAAGTTAAAGAACAAAAGTTTTAGTTCTATTCTTCCTGATTTCATATCATCTTGAATCGCTTCAATCGGAGTTCGTTTGAAAATGTTATAACCATTTTAGTAAAACATGTCACGTCAAATTTTTCTCTAATACTTGGTCAGTCTGCATACCCCCACCTCAACTGACTTCTTTTAAAATGACTTATAAATTATTTTAAAATAAGTCATAAATAATTACTTTTTTTTGACTTTTAACTTTTAAGTTAAAAGTCAATTTATAAGTCAAAAAATAAATAGTTACTAAATATGTTAATAATAAAAAGAATTTATAAATTAATTTGACCTACTTATAAGTTAAATCCGAACTTATGTGACTTTACACTAATAGAAAAAAAATACATCAACCATTAACCTCATTATTTTTGGTCTAATTTCAGTATTTAGTATATTTAAGAACAATAATTCTAGGGGGACAGAGTTGTACAGTTTGTACAGACCCTGTTTCTAGCAAGGTTTTTAAATTCGGATCGGTCATCGAACCGAAAAAGTTACTGGGTGGATGTGTCACTAGTCCAACCAGTAATCGGGCCGTTATTGACCCAATGACGTCATTAATATGTAATAAGTAATAAATAATTAATTATATTAATTATTATTATATATTGTATATAATATTTAGTAAATATGTAAAATTAATCAATTTATCTACAAAAAAAACTAAACATCTCTAAGATACATTTAAATTCTGAAATTCAACCACAAGTTCAAGTGTTTGATTAAATGAATGCAAAAATATATAAAATACCAAACAAAGTCTCAACTGAATTACTAAAATAAAATAAAATCCGTAATTTTTTTTTAATCTTTAAGCAGAGAACCGGTCAAACCCGTGAACCGGTCATTGGTTCACTGGGTCAATATGTTCAACCGCCGGTTCACCGGTTCTGAACGATTTTTAAGTAGAAGTGATTTAGTGGTCCTAATCGGACCGTTGAGTGAACCGGGTCCGATTTTTTTCAGTTCGACCTGCGGTCCGGTCCGGATTTGAAAACTTTGGTTTCTAGTATGTATTCAAATTATATTTAAAATATTATTTTTTATAAAAATTTCAGTTAGAATAAATATTATATATTTGTTGAGAGGTATTAAAAAAAAAATCAAAAAAAATATTATCCCTATAAATGTCATTTAAGAAACATTATTATTAATATAGTACGTGACATGTGGCATGTGAAGAGCATAAAAGGACAAATGTTCCCAGCCACTAATTCCAGTTTTCCAGTTGTTGCTTGAATTCCGGCCCTTGCATTTCTCTCTCTTAACCTTTTCCTACAATAATTAAGACTAAAATGAATAATTAAGGGTATTAAATGAATAAACATTTTAAATTAAATTTTTATTCGTTCAATTAAAAAATCGATTCGAACTCGATTTAAAATATAAATAAATTTACAATTCAATATATAACTCGAATTTCTTTAAATTATAATCTTATATTAATATTTGGATTATATTAATTTTAAAAATTTAAATTATTCAGATTTAATTTAAAATCATATTGAATTCAATAATTAAATAAATTTCAATCAAATTTTATTTTATAATACTCGTTAAATTTTATAAAATAAATTTAAATAACTTGAAGCTTTCATTTACACCCTTAAGGCAATAATAACCCAAAAAGGATTTAACCCATTTTTCATTTTTTGAGCACGACTGTCTCCAAATGACCCTGAAACCTTAATAAAGGTAACTCTGTCCTCTCAACATTCTCCACTACTTTCCTCCCCTTTCCCTTCTTTTCTTTTCTTTCTTTTCTTTTTTATTTTCATTTCCCCTGTTTGGGGGGTTGGGGGGGCGTACGGTGCAATTGTACCGGACTAACGTCCGGTACACAGTGTAATTTTTTTTTTTTTTTTTTTTTTTGGTTTTTTTTTTCTACAATTATGAGAAAAAAAAATAAAAAATAATAGAGTAAGTTTGAACAAAAAACTATAAAAGGAAGTATGTTTTTTATTGAAAAAACACTGTAAACAGTTTACAGTGTTTTTTCAATAAAAAACATACTTCTTTTTACAGTTTTTTGTTCAAACTTGCTCTATTATTTTTTATTTTTTTTTCTCATAATTGTAGAAAAAAAAAACCAAAAAAAAAAAATAAAAAAATAGGGGCACCGGACGTACCGGTCAATAATGCACCGGACGCCCCCCCAATTGCTGTTTGGGTCCCCCTCTGCCTGCAAGCACGGCAAACTCCTCGCTTGCCCTCTCATTATTAAATCTTCTGCAACCAGCAACAAACACTCATTACCATCATCAAGTCCCATCCAAATTTTCAAACCCCCCTTTTCTCCCCCCAATCTGTTTCTCTCTCTCTCTCATCACTCTCGTTTACTTTTTCCCTGTTTGGGTCTTTTCTAGCACTCTAAAAATGGCTGGTAATAGTCTCACCGATGGAGGATTTTGGCTTCCGTCGGAGTTTCTCACCGACGAAGACATACTAGTCGGCAAAGAGAACTTCGACAAAAATGGCCTCAACTCTAACAATAATCCCTGTTTTCCAACTGAGTTCCCTTACGGGTTTGGCTCGTTTGATTCCTCGTCTCTTTTCCACAATTCTCCGGTTGAGTCGGTGACCGAATCGGAGAGTGACGAGGACGATTTCCTCACTGGGTTAACTCGCCAATTTGCTCGCTCAATTCTCCAAGAGACACTCAAAGTCCCATATGCTCCATCACGAAACCAAGGGGTATTGTGTTCATTTTTCATATATTGCTCTTTGTTATTTCCATTTGAAAACTGAATGTATGTACTGATTCATGCGCGTGTTGACTCAGAAAACATGGGTTCTGTCGGGTTCGCCACAGTCGACACTGAGTCCAGTGTTCAGCAATGGAAGCCCAAATGGGCCTTCTCTGGGACCGTCGCCACCTACATCACCGTCCGGTGAAAACGGCGACGCTTGGAATCTGATATGTGCGGCAGCAGGTCAAGTGAACATGTTAAAGATAAAAAATGAGGTACTCATTAAAAGCAGAGGACTCTTAGCTCCAACTCACAAGTTCAGTCCACTGTACCCTCCAAATCCCACCACTGGCCTCTATAATACCAATGTAAGCCATTTTTATAGTGTATATAAGCTAAACTTTTTTTTTGTTTTTTGTTCTAATTTTCGATTTTTTGCAGTTTCAGCAAGTGAAGCAAGTTGGTGGTCCTATTTGGGGTCCGCAACAAGCGTATCAGAACGGAGGACCCAGGATTCGTGTTGAGAATGGTGGTGGGCCTGTGGGAAATGGGAGATGTGGAATGGCACTGGGTTTGCCGGAATCTGCATGGCCTACTTTACAAATTCAGAAGCAGCAATTTTACCAAAATCCGCAGCAGAATGGTGGTGGGGGAGGTGTGAGAGAGGTGTTTCACGGTAGTGGATCTGGTGGCGGTCGCGGTGGTGCGAAGAGGGAGTGCGCTGGCACTGGTGTATTTTTACCTCGTAGATATGAAGCCCCTTTTGATTCTCGCAAGAAATCAGGTAATTTTGACAGCCGTGTGCGTTATTTTGCGATTTGAATCTCTATTTTGTAGCCATTTCATTTCAAAATAGAGCTTTTGTAACCTTTTTGATGGGCCGAGTTTTCTAAGGTTTTGGGTCCCAATTAACTGTTACGTTTGACTGTTTGAATTACAGTTGTAAACCATTTTCTTGGGGAGCCAAACAGGCCTTTGTGTCTTTTACCCAGAAATAGTCAGTTGGAGTTTTCAAAATCTTCTTTTGAGAAGGGATGCATGCTTGAATCAGCTTTTGACCAAAAGGATTTATGCATCCGCATATCCAGTTGTCTTCCTTTTATCTATTTATTTTGATTTGAAATTCTTGATTGTCTTACTTTTCTGGTCTCATCACTGTTTTTAACATGATTATTATTTGGATATGCTATAAAGTAAGTTGTGTTGACATTATTATGTAATGTGTGCTTAATCAGGTTGTTCAACTGCTATTCTTCCACCAGGAGTTGTTCAAGCTCTGAATAAGAGTTTTGATACTATGACTAACCAATCTCAAACTCAACCTCAACCCCACTTCAATGGAAGTCTCTTTCCAGAATATGGTGAGAATATCATAAAGCCGAATTCACTGCCTTTTGAAATGTTCCCATTTTTTAGATTGGTGCTTATATTTTGGGGGTTGTTTTCAGATGTGCTAATGGCTAGGAGAAATGCACGTTTGGCCCAGCAGAGGAGAAATAGTATGTGGGCTGAGGGGGCAATGAATTATGAAATAAGACTCCCACAGGAATGGACTTACTGATTTGGAGGATCGATCTTTATGATGGAGAAAGATGGTGATATAGGTAGGATAGGAAGGTAGAAAGTAGTATTTGTTATGTAGAGTTTCAGGTTATAATATAAATTTCATTTAATGAAGTGTGAGAAGTGTATTTAGAGAAGAAAGTAATAAGAGGAATAACTCTACACGGACCGGAATATTGGACAGGAATATTGGACCGGCCACCTTTTTTTTTTTTTTTTTTTTTTTTTTTTTTAGTGACTCTTAAAAAATGTATAGTATTTATTCCAACAGGAATTTTTATAAAAAATAGTGTTTTAAGTGTAATTTGGATACATATACAAATACAGGATTATACAGACTGTATAATCCTGTATTTGTATATGTATCCAAATTACACTTAAAACACTATTTTTTATAAAAATTCCTGTTGGAATAAATACTATACATTTTTTAAGAGTCACTAAAAAAAAAAAAAAAAAAAAAAAAAAAAAAAAGGTGGCCGGTCCAATATTCCTGTCCAATTAACCTGTCTGCGTAGCATTGCTCGTAATAAGAGAGATCCATGGTTTTTTGGGGTTGAGATTGCAGCTAGCTTTTTTTGTGGCCTTAACTTTTGACTGGGGAAAGGAAGAAGAAAGGTGGATATCAATCTAATCTTGTGGGTTGAATTTGAAGGTATATTAGGGCCTCTTTTTTAGGTGGAGTTGATATCCAAACCCTTTGTTGATGTGTAATATCCTTTGGCAAATAGTGAAATCTAATAAGAAATGGAGTAATATTTGTAGTAGTACGTTTTTATATTTATTGTTGCATTCTAAAGGTTGTAAATCAGACCAACTTTTTAGTAAAATGGAAATTGTATTTAAATTGATGTCTTAAGTACGCATGGGGAAATCAAACCCCGTAGCCCCCAAGGATCAGCTCGGTGCCCCATCATTGAAATAAACTCTCAATCTCTCTCCATTAATTTGGGCTTTTACCTTTTTAATTCTTTTGTAAAAGACAGCAAGTAGGCTAGAGGGTCATTACATTAGTCCGTTTTTATGTAGTACTCGGTAGTCGGTACATTTGAATTTTGATGCAAGCTCATTGAGAAGTTGGGAGAAACTTCATTTCTCTCACTGTTTGTAGTTCATTTCTATTTCATCATTTTTGGTTAATTAATTAATACAATGTTGATACGTAAGTCGGGATGTGATCTCTCTTTACTAGTTATTATGTTGTATGGTTAATTGATTAATATAGTCTTGACACGTAGATTGAGATGTGATTTCTTTTTACGCGTTAACACGGTATTGATTAATTGACCAACTTATTATGTAGTTAACTTTATGATAATAGAATTTTTAGAGCAATAAGAATCTAGGTAAGTGTATCGCTACCATTCCCCTTGAAATTGAGTATCCATTATTTTTAATATATATATATATATATATATATATATATATATATATATATATATATAATAAATAAAGTTATTTTATAACTTTACCCATTTATAAATTAATAAATTTACGATTATAATTTGACATAAATTTCTCACAAATATTTTATTCATTCTTTTTGTTCCCGCCTGCTGCTTCCCAGTTTTCAAAGAATAAAGGAGGGATGGGCCTTTCTTTGGTTTGGATATGGAATTTATGGTTCTGCTTTCTTTGGACTTGGTCAACCAACATTTAAACTTTAAAACAAAGAAAAAGAGGGAAAAATGAACTTGATTTGACTAAAGATTTTGACATATTTAGATTATTAAGATAATTGTAATGCCTTATTTATTCAAATAATTTGGATAAAATTGTGGCAATTTAATAATGTGAAATTCGTAAATAAAGATAAATAAGGTTAAGGACAATTTTAATTTATTGGAGATTTCAGTTTTTGTATGATTTACTAAAATTTAAAAACAATTATTTTCCAAAATTTGATTGTTTGGACTATAGAAGCGAATTATGTCAAAAAGGAAAAGGAAACTAAAAGCAATAATTTAAATACACCAAAATTTTAATTTTTTATTGAGAAAAAAGATTAATCAAATCCAAAAAGTTTATTCGTCTAGGGACATTGTGGCTGATCAAAAGTGATAAACCCAACTTTTAATAATTTAGGAACTGTTCTTGTTTTTGTGGATAGATCACAGGAAAAGAAAGTACCATATATATATATATATATATATATATATATATATATATATATATATATATATAGAGTCCGGATCCAGTCCGGGATCCCGAACTCTACTAAAATACGGACCTTTTTTTTTTTTTTTTTTTTGCTTTTTTTTTTTTTGAAACAACTAAAAAAAATAAAATAAAATTATGGAATTGAAATTTCTCCATAATACAGTGTTTTGGGCGTGATTTGGATGCCTATAACGAAATATGTCTGTACAGTCTGGGCAGACTGTACATACATTGGTTGTGGTAGGTATTAAAAACACGCCCAAAACACTGTATTATGGAAAAATTTCAGTTCTATAAATTTTTTTTTTTTTTAGTTGTTCTACAAAAAAAAAAAAAAAAAAAAAAATATAGGGTTCGGATTTGATCAGGTCCGGGAGTCCGGACCTGATCCGTTGTGTATATATATATATATATATATATATATATATATATACGGGAAGCTTCAAGAGCATAATTTTTAAATAGCATAATGTCTTAAATAGCATAATTTTATCAAAACGACGTAGTTTTGTAAACACGCGGTGGCATTTTTGTAAATACACGGTGGCATGGTATTTATAAAAATGTCACCGCGTGTTTACAAAACTACGTCGTTTTGATAAAATTATGCTATTTAAGGCATTATGCTATTTAAAAATCATGCTCTTGAAGCTTTCCGTATATATATATATATATATATATATATATATATATATATATATATATATATATATATAGGGTCTCCATCCACAGCAATCGGTTGTTGGGGAGCAACCCCTTTTTGGCCAGCCGGTACAGCTTGTTACGGCTTATAAAAAAAAAATAAAAAATTCTAAGGCCGGTACAAGCTGTACCGGCTGGCCAAAAAGGGGTTGCTCCCCAACAACCGGTTGCTGTGGATGGAGACCCATATATATATATATATATATATATATATATGGAAAAAATGTATGTATACAGTTGTGTATTACACAGTCGGCTATGGCGACAGATATTTGGGCTATAGCGACGGTTTCACCCGTCGTCATAGCTATTCTGGGCTATGGCGACAGTTTACCGTCACCATAGCCCAAAAAATCCGTCGTCATAGTCCTACTGTGTATATACATATAGCCCTATATATATATTATGAATATTTTATATTAACTATTTGATTACTAATTACGTGAATAATTATTAATGATAATTTATTTAGAGAGATATATAATATGTGAAGTATTTTTATCATTCATATTAATCTCATATATTAATAAACTTAATAAACTTCGTAATTATAAACCATATAAATTTATGACAATACATAATTGGACTCTTTATATAATACTCCCTCCGTCCCAAATTATCTGATGTTTTAGCAAAAAAAATTTGTCCCACAATATCTGTTTTTTTAAAATTTCAATGTATTTTTTTCATTTATTTTCCAAATTTGCCCCTTTATCTTAATTGTTGATAAACATTACTCTCATTAATGTCTCTCCTCTTTTTTAAACATCCACATTCATGCCCCTCTCTCTCTCTTCAATTAATAATTGTTTCTCTCTATCTCTCTTCAATTAATGTGCTGCTTTCTCTCTCTCTCTTCAATGTTTCTCTCTCCAATTAATTAGCTGCTTTTTCTTTCTCTTCAATTAATAAAAAAGTCAGCACAAAGGGTATTTTAGTATTTTTATCATATATATTGGTATCTGTGTGAAACTCTAGAACAACAGATAATTTGAGACGGAAGGAGTAATTGCTAAAAGATTTAGCAGAGTCTAATGAACTCCATGTGTTATTGAGGATCCCAGGCATATGTCAGACAAATTGAGTTTGCACCGAAATGAAATGCTCCTAATTAAGGTTAGTAAAATAAGCAAACAAGTTTGATTCGTACTGTTTGATTAAAAATTTGAACTCAAGTATGAGTAAATTTTAAAGTTCAATAAATTATTCGAATCTTCTCAAATTGTAATTTTTTATTTATATTTAGATCATATTCGTTCGAAAAGTTTAAATTGTTCGGGCTCGATTCGGGATCGTGCTCGACTCGGTAGCAAAATGAACCTCAATCAAATCTTATTTTATAGTCGATATATTTCATAAACCAAATCTGAGCAACTCAATACTCGACTCGACTCTGTTCATTTACGTCTTTATCCATAATGTTGTGGTTAAGGATATAAATGAACTGAGTCGAGTTGAGTATTAAGTTGTTCAGATTTAGTTCACAAAATTTATCGAGTATAAAATAAGGTTTGATTAAGGCTCGTTTCACTATCGTATTGAGTCGAGCCCGATCTCGAATCGAACTCGAACAGTTTGAACTTTTCGAACGAGTATGATCCGAGTATTAATACAAAATTATAGTTTGAAAAAGTTAGAGTAATTTATCGAACATTAAAATTTACTAATATTCAAATTATTTATATTTTGAGTCATACTCAAATCCAACTTTTTATCGAGCAAATACGAATTAAGACCGAACCGATTATTCATTTTACAACCTTACTGCAAGTCTAAATACTGTTTTTATATGATACTCCTTGTACAATAGGGTAGTTAAAAACAGATTATTTACTCCAACATTCTAACAAGTAATGTATCATTTTCTTTATTCTGTTTTTTAAAAAGGGTTGCATTTGATATTTTTTTCTCTAATCAATTTACAAAATCTTAAAATTTAAAATTATTGTGAATTTTTTAATTTTAAATGATGCAATAACTAATGTTACAAACTACTCATTTCATCCCACAAATTGTCTCAAGTTCAAAAATTTTTGGAAACTGATAAATTCACAACAAAAAATAATATTTTCTCAAGAAAATCGTCGCTATAAATCAGTTTTCACGGTCTATAAGATGTCTAAACTCTGAAGTACAAAGTCAAATTTAAAATATTATATAAAGACTTTTAATTGTCAAAAGTACTCAAACATTATCAATTGAATATCATAATATTGATTCACTCCTAATTATCTTTCATCAATTGTGGACAGCGTGCAAGATTGCAATCGAGCAAACAACCTTTTTTGTGTTTATGGTCTTTACTAGTATTTTTGGATTTTTCTCCAATTGCACCCAAATTCTCCAAACATCATCATCATGGAACCCCTCACAAATGGACTCCTTCCACCCATTGTGAGTCCAAAATCCTCCCGTCGCTGGATGGGCCAATACTTCATTTGGGGAGCCCAATTTACAATATTTCCCCTAGGAAATCCTTTGGTAATGGGTTGACCCATTCCAAGCCACGGGTCGAACCACCCACAAGAATGGCTGCAAGCTGTTGGCTAACCCATAAGCCATTTCCAAAATGCAGGCTCACTAATTGTGGCAGAATGAGTCCTGCAGCTCGGAGCAGGAGTTCAAAATGAGTCCTGCAGCTGCATTGGTTTCTTTGATCATATTCATGGTGAATGTTATCTCGTACAGAGTGACAATATTTGGAATAGATTTTATACGAAGTGGGGGAAGCTCTGGAATTAATGATGCTTCATATCTTGAATCTGAAACAAAATTAAATGAATGAGAGAGCCATTAGCAATCACATGTTCGTAATCAGGGGCGGATCTAGTTCAGTGGGTCAAACTCGAAAAAAAATCTTTTACGAATAAAAGTATAATAAAATAAATCATAAAACTAAACAATCCTCAAATATTATTTACGATAACATTTTTTGAGGTTTCATTGCTTGAAATTGTTGCATGATAACCTCATTTTTAATAGTTACAAAATATGAAGCTCAATGTATATTATTAAACAATCATTCATCCATTCATCTCCTATTTGGTTGCGGAGTTCATTCTTCACGTTGTTCATGACCGATGATGTCTTTTCAACAGCTACAGTAGCAAAAGACAAAAGTAGAGCCAATTTTAACAACAAATAAACTTGGAGATACACATCATTCTTTCTTTTCTTAACCAACATTTGAGCCCTTTTATAATCGAAATAATAGTACTTTAACCTTCTCAAATTTTTAGAGTTAATAATAGTATGTAGTAGACTAGTAGTGCTGTAGTAGACTAGTAGCTTTCTCGAAATAGTAGTATTATAGTAGATTAGTAGTGTTGTAGTCATTAGAGGTAATAAATAGTCTTAAGAGGTAATAGTAGTACCGTAATAGTGTTGTAGTCATCTCAATTTTTTTTAAGCCGAACCCCCTGACCCATGAAATCATTGGGGGCAGGTGCCCCCTGTCCCTAATGTAGGTCTGACCCTGTTCCTAATAGTGCAGTTCGGAGATGAAGAACAAACACACCATATTATATATATATATATATATATATATATATATATATATATATATATATAATATGCTCTCTATTGTCTCATTGCTTCACACACACACACACACACATATATATATATATATGGTCCGGATCAAGTGCATACCCCTTATTTTACTCACTCGTGCTCACCCCCTTTAGGCGACGGTTTCGGTCATACAACCGTCGTCTATACTTTTAGCGACAGACAATGTAAGACCCCAACTTTTATAAATAAAGATGAATTTTCTGTAAATATCATTTTTGAATATTATGGAGTAAATTTGATATAATGTTATAGTTATGGGTAATATTTATAAATTTTGCAAAGTACGCAAGTTGTTATATAATATTCGATTGGTCGGGGAATATTCGTTTTAACAGGGAATATTCGTACAACGACATAATCATTGGTGGACCCCACAACAAAATTATTGTTAGATTGAGAAAACGACAAAAATACTTTATGAAAATAACGGCGAAAGTTTTATCGTTAACTGTTAAAACACCCGGTGTTAAAAGTATAGTAATACGCGTGGTTGCATAGTAGCACGCGGTATTGATTATTGATGCTTATGTGATAAGTCACTCAGTTTTATTTTATTGGTATTATTATGTAATAAAACAGAAAAGCTTTTTATACAAAACAGAATACTTTTATAAAGTTATTCATTTTATTAGGCTAATAGTAAAATCTTTTTATATAAAACAGAATACTTTTATAAAGTTATTTGTTTTATTAGACAATAATTAGAATATATTATATTTTATTATGCATAGTATTTGCATAGTGCCTGCATAGTAAAATCTTTTATAAAGTTATTCATTTTATTAAATTATAAATAAAATATATTATATTTTATTTAAAGATTTTGCTTTAAATATGGACCATCAGATTAAACTAAATCAATCTCGACCGTTCATGAGTTAGTTACTATGCAGTCCATTTTCCTATAAATAAAAGCTCAATCTTTCATTATTTCTTACGAATTCACTGAAACGCTAGAGAGAGAAATTATAGAGAAGCTATAAAAAAGTATTCTGCTCCTTCCCTACTCTTATATTCAGTTTCTTTTACGGTAAGGGATATTATTTGTTGTACTCGTAAGGGGTATTATTTCTTTTGTATTCATGAAGAGAACTCCTGTTATTCCATTCTTTATTATTCTGCTAGAATAACCAGTATAAGCGGACTACCCTATACTTGGTGACATTCTTCTAATATTCTGTCTTTATTATTATTCTGTTGGAATATCTTATCTTTGCGTTTACGCCGGACCTGGTTCCGTCTTTATTATTATTCTGTTGGAATATCCTGTCTGTGCGTTTACGCCGGACCTAGTTCCGTCTTTATTATTATTCTGTTAGAATATCCTGTCTGTGCGTTTACGCCGGACCTAGTTCCGTCTTTATTATTCTATTGGAACATCCTGTCGGTGCGAATTTCGCCTGACCTGGTTCCGTTACTTATTAATCTGTTGGAATAACCTGTCTATGCGAAGTACCGCATGTATGGTGATTTCTTTTGTTATTCCATTCGTTATTATACTCAGTTGGTTAAAGTTTTGATTTCTATACTCCATGAAATTAGTGGAATATCCTTGATATTTACGCTTCATCCAGTATCTTTTCATGAAAATATTCTTCTGAGCATTCTTGAATTTTACTCTACAAAGCAGTATCGTGTTGACAATTTGGACGTTATTGGTTCATGGATAAATTAATTCTTGAACTTGTTTTTATTAAATTCTTATATCATTGTCATCATCCTCATGTTTATATTATGTTAAAAGTCATCTGTGGCCCGTAATGCGTAGATGGACTTGGTATGATTATAACTAGGGATTATTCGGTGTAATCATGACCGTAATGTTACAAATGATGTGGTAAAAGTCCTCATTGACCCGTAGTGCTTTGATGGATAGTTGTTGGTATGATCATGACCATTAATAAGTACACAAATATTCTTGGCCCGTAGTGCATGGATAATTGTGGTCGTGATACTAAAGAATATCCTTGGCTGTAGTGCAGGGGTGATTCGATGATGTGGATTATTTATTAAGCTGAGTCCCAGCGATAAAAGTCATGAAAAACCTTTTAAATCATAGAAGATAGTAGATTTTATTCTCTACTTGACTCTTCTAATGGATTGCTTGTTCCGCTGTAGTTAAATTTGATGTTTGTTATATTTTATCAGTTTAACACTGTTGAAGGCTAATGATAATTTATTCTGCATTATCTTAGTCATAATATTTCTTACTGGGCTAGTTGAGCTCACCCTTTCTTTCACTGTTCTCTTCATGAAATGAGAATATAGCTGGGACGAGTCGGAGAACGGAGTGATGGACCAGATGATAGTATTAGTAGTCCTCACTATTCTGTTAAATAGAGTGACAATAAATGTAATGAGGACCCCATTGAGTTTGTATATTGTCTAGATGACAATATTTGTATTAAAACTCACAACATATGTTTAGTCGTATTTTACATGACTGTTGTATAATTAAGTTGTATTTGAATTTTGTACCATGTATTTGGCGACTCAAGATGGGTGATGTATACCTATTTTGGGGGCTTCACAGTTGGTATTAAAGCTTAGGGATATGATCCCTGGCTAAGATGTGAGAATAGAACTAGGAGGGGAGAGACGGGGAATTCCTTCGCTAATATGACCTACCTAAGTTTATTTGGTATTTAATTGGTCGGTCAGAATATAGGATAATATGTTACATGTCAATTAACATTTTGTTTTGTGGCAGTATCTGAAAATGACATCTGAGAATGTTGAGAATAACAATGGAGCACAGGCGACCGTTGATTCACCACATATCAATAATCAGGATAATATGCATCAGGAAGGCGACAATCCTCATGCAAACAACAACACTGACCAAATGATGAATGATGGAATGTTCAAAGGTTTTATGCAATTCATGCAACAGCAGGCGAGAGCGGCTCCTGTCCAAAATGTAGGTGGAAGCATTGAAAACTCTCGGACGATCACCGCAAAACAGTTCAAGAAGCTGGGACCACCGGAGTTTATTGGAGAGCCAAAACCACTTAAGGTGGAAGCATGGATAAAGCAGATCACCAAGATATTTGATGTCTTGGGATGCTCCGAGGAGCAAAAGGTTCTCTTTGCCGCCTTTATGTTGCGAGGAGAGGTAGATTACTGGTGGGAATCGGTAAAACGTACTCAATCCGCCGCACTGAAAATGTCTTGGTAGAAGTTCCAAGAACTATTCAACGACAAGTACTTTCCCGAAAGTATTCGTCACATTAAGGAGGTGGAGTTCATCAAGTTGGAACAGAATAATATGACCGTGTCGCAATACGAAGCAAAGTTTACCGAGTTGTCCCGGTTTGCGTCCCATTTGGTGGATAATGAAGAGAGAATGAAGCGGATATTTTTAAGAGGTTTGAAGCCGGAGATACGTCAACATCTTATTTCTCATAAACTGTGTTTGTATTCAGATGTTGTAAATAGGGCTCAGTTAGTGGAGCGCGATAACGAGTCAACACAACCAAAAGAGAGCAGCCGACAAAATGATAATACCAGCGAGAGCAGTCATCGAAGCGATGACAACAAGCGTGGAGGGAATTGTAACCACTTCGGTGGTAATCAGGGCCAAAACAATAAGAATGGATATTTTAAGAAGAGGAGATTCAACAATGATAAAAAGACGTCAGCACCAGCACCCGTTGTTAAGAAAGGAGAACGACCACCTATCATATGCTTCAAATGCTGACAGGAGGGACACATCAGTCCAAACTGCGCGATGCCGTCTAAAGCATGTTATAATTGTGGAAGAGAAGGTCACTTAGCTCGATTTTGTCGTTCACCAAAGACAAGTTCAGCTAGGATGGAGACACCAAAGGCCGTCCCAGAAAAGTCAAAGCCGGTAGTGCAAGGGAGAGCGTTTGTTGTGACCTCCCAAAAAGCAATGAACCCGAATGAGGTCATCACGGGTAAGCTTATCATAAACTCTAGCGAAGTCTATACCTTCTTTAATATCGGTTCTACCCATTCTTTTATTTCTCCTACTTGCGCTCAACGATTAAATTTGACTCCGGAGAAATTAGACTTTGACTTATCTGTGGAAACTCCGTTGGGAGAAACCTTCATTACATCCACTGTTTATAAGTCTTGTTTGGTTCAAATCGGTACCCTCATATTACATGTCGATCTTATTTCATTGAAAATACTTGCATTTGACGTGATTCTAGTGATTGATTGGTTAACTACTTATCATGCAAAAATTGATTATTTTCGTAAGGTTGTTAGCTTTCATATTCATAATCAACTTATTATGCGAATTCAAGTGTCCAAACCATTAAAATCAATCACGGTCATCTCAAGCCATAAAGCTATTCGTTTATTAATGATTGAGTTTTATACTCATAATTGAGTGCATTTGAACTTAATCTTTTGGATGTTTTTAAGTGTTTATGTCTATTCATGCATGTTTTATGTTGTTTTGTAGGAATTGGGATAAAAGTTACTTGGATCGATGTTTGGGGTGGCTAGATGCGTGTTTTTGGCTTGCCATTTACACAATAGTCACTTCAGAGCCAATTTGAGTATTGTTCGGGAACTTATTTCGAAATATTTAAAGATTGAAAGCTATAGATCTACGTCTCCTCTTTCTAGAACATCTTGAATCATCAAAATCGGAGTTCGGAAGAAGAAGTTATGGCCATTTTCCCAAAGGATGTCGGAGTAGAAAATGTCAAAAAAAGTGGCAGCGCCGGGGTGCCCGTTTTAGGCCTATGCCCAGCGCCGGGGTGCTGGGGAGCAGTCTTGCAGTGCTGTGCCCAGCGTTGGGGCGCTGGGGAAGTCAGTGGTCAGGCTTGAACGCGTTTTGGGGCGAATTTTGACACCTTTTTGACTCCAAATTGGATTGTGTTTGTTTCTAAGCTAAAAATTAGATTTGTAACCTATAAATACATGATGTAAGACATAAAATAAAGGGAGATTACATATATTAGATTAGAGATACACTCCATTAGATTAGACATTAACCCTAGTTCTTATTAGTTTTGGAGATTGAAGCAACTTGGAGATCACTGAAGATCAAGAGCAAGAACAAGAGGGGAGCATCAGATTTGCTGACAACAGATTCTATTCTCATCTCTTATCATACTTTAATCTTTTAATGTCTATTCAGTTGTGGATTCTTAGTTTTAATCCATTAATTATGAACTAACTCTTTTATTAAGATTTCAATTGAACCTTTTATGTCTATTAATTAGTTATTTGATTTATTTCAATTATTTATGTCAAAGTGAATTGTTTATCTTGTCTTGTGCTTATTGCTTAATTATTTGATCAATAATGACCTTGTTACTCTAGAAGGAATTGAAAGAAGAATTCTAGGGTTAGAACTGGGCATGATAACATGTGACTTAGTTTTTTGCATGGTGAATAATTAGGTTTGTGAATTGAATGGAAATATTTGCTCATCGCATGTAACACATAAGAAATTGGGATTGAAAAGAGTTTAATTCAATTGTTTTGCATAGGAATATAACAAGATTAATCTGGATTAAATAGAAGGAAATTGATCACTTGGAAAAGGACTTTTGGCATTTGAGAATTCCTGTTAACAAATCAGTAGGCATAATAATTGGGATAATTGGATAATTGATTTACAGTTCATAATTGGAGATATTGGAGTCTTAATCCTTATTTATCTGAATTCATTCGTTAAAATCTTAGTTTTGTTTATTTGTTTTATTTTAGAATAATCTCTTTTAATTGTTTAATTTAATTTTCTTAATTATAAAAATCACATTTTATGGTTATTTAAATAAAATTGATTTGGTTAAGAGTTAGTACTTGGTAATTTTTATTAAATAATTCCTCATGGGAACGATACTCTACTTTCACTTTATTACTTGTTGACCGTGTATACTTGCACGAATTCATTGATTGCGAAATCGATCAACAAGTTTTTGGCGCCGCTGCCGGGGAATTAATTTAATAATTTTGTACCAATATTAATTTCAATCAAATTAGTCTTAATTTCAATATTTTTATTTTTATTTTTATTCCTCTTCTTATATTTCTCTCTTTTCAGGTACCATGGATGACTTTGCGTATCAATGGCCATACACGAACATGACTCAACCAAGGGAAACATGGATTGATGGACTTAATACATTTTTTGTAGAGCCAATACAAATTGAGGCAAATTTGAAGACGTTAAAAGTTATCGCAGCCCAACGGAGGCGAAGGATGGCAAACATGACTCAAACAATGGAAACAGGGATTGATAGACTTGCGACACTTTCAGAATTGGCAGCACAGGTGTCCGCAATAGCTAAGAAAATGGAAATATGGACTCCACCATCCACGCAGCAAGTAGCTATGGTTTGTGAGTTATGTGATGGGAGTTATGCTACAGATCAATGTGCCATAAACGCTGAATCAGCTCAGTTCGTAGGGAGCTATAGTCGATCTACCTAACCGTATCTGAACCAAAACGCGTATAATCCGGGTTGGAGAAATCATCCGGGATTTTCTTGGAGTAACAATCAAGTTCAAGTGCCTAGACAGCAAAATACATTCGGATTTCAAAATCAGACTCCACAACAACCAGAAAGGAAATCAAGTTTGGAAGAAGCCTTGGAAAAATTCATTAGAGCTACTAAAAAAGGAACGGTGAACAAGACAAAATATTGAATCAAGTAGAGCTGAATATGAAAAGCCAAGGTGCGTCGATAAAGAATTTGGAAAATCAATTGGGGCAGATAGCACTTGCATTGAATAATCGCCCACTTGGAACACTCCTAGCTAGTGATACAGAGATAAATTCGGGCAGAGATGAGCATTGCAAGGCTATGACTCTACGTAGTGGAATGGATTTGCAAGAGACAATCATGGAAAAGGAGATCGAAAAAGATTTAATTGTAAAATTCAATGAAGATGAGCTGATTTCATTAATATCCCATGTGCCTCCTCCACCAAAGTTCAAGAATTCGGACAATTTTGCAAAACCATGCCCAATTGGTAGTCATGTCGTAGGCAAAACTCTTTGTGACATAAGAGCTAGTACAACTGTGGAGTCATGGTGGGTTGAAAATGAGAAGATAGAGGAAGAGCCAATTGTGTTTGACAAGCTTTCATGCCATAATTTGATCACAAACACAATGGGGAAAGCACCTAGTGGTTTGCCGTACTTAATGGGGATCCTATCTAAAAAGATCATGCTAGGTGACTTAAACTCAATGGCCATTACAATTGGGAAAATCTGAAAAGAGACATTGTTACTGATGGATGGAGGGTTCCTCAATTTTCGTAGGGGAATTGGATAGCGAATTGAAGAAGTCAGGCTGAGACTATAAAACAAGCGCTTATTGGGAGGCAACCCAAGTTTAATTTTTATTTTTAGTTTTTATTAGGTTTTATATTAGTAGTTTTGAATTTGCATTTATTTAGAATTTAATAAAATTGTTTCTATCATGGTTTACAGGTTATTCAAGTCAAATTCAAGTGAGGTGCCCAATTTGTTCCATGTGCTTAGCCTATTCTCCAAACTTAGCGGACAAGGAGGAAGATTGCTATATTTTCAGGGAAGTCCTCTGCTTTAATTTTTTCTATTTTAGTCATTGAGGACAATGTCTAGTTTATGTTTGGGGGCATTTTAGTGTCGTATTGCATATAGTTAGTTATTTGCATTATAGTTCATTTTTTTATGTGTTAGCATTGTATTTTTTTTAGGTTGCATATTATACATGGTAGTTATTTACATATTCATATATGTGTTGCATTAGTATGTGTTCATGTAGTATAATTACATTTTTTGCATGAATCTGTGTGATCGGTTGGTGTGGTCTTAGCTCGGCCTATGATAAGATTGGTTTTGCATGTTAACTTGAATAGTGTTGATAATTGATGATGAGTTCTAATTTTAAACATGAAGAAAATCTGAGCCTGTCTGAAACTTATGTAACCGGTTAGCACTTAAAGTTTAACTGTTTTAATCTACTTGGTTCAAGGGTTTCATAATTTGTTTCTGAGGAAAAATCTTGGTTAAAATTTAAGGAAATTAGTGAACTGGCGGTAAAGGTTGGAATGACGTAAAAACTTGAGTTTGGGGGAATCTATGAGATATATATACAAAATGAAAATGAAATAAAAGAAGAGAAAAAAAAACAGAAAGGATGAATTTTTTTTTGAAAATCCAGAAAAAGAAAAAAAATGAATAAACACTGTGGCATACTTTTCTAGTTTTGTGGCCTTTGTTACTTGAGTAAGTAAGCCTGAGGGGATTGCCTTTACACCTAGCGCCCTAAGGTCTTAATGGCTTGGGAGTCGTTGGTCGAAAGCTCGTTAAGGTAGCACTGAAAAGCCTAAGGGAATAAGACATTGCACAGTCATGAGAAAAATAAAAAAATAAATAAAACACGAGAAGAAGAAAAAATGCCCTCGTGGTTGAATACAAGTATAAATAAATCATGTATTTACCCTTAGACTTGGTAATTGCTTAGTTTTAACTGGAGTTGTCATGTTCACAAAAGTAATTGAATTGGAACTAAAATTTTCCTTCTAAGAAGTTTGTTATGTAATTATCTTGAATTGCGGTTAGTTAGAATGGTTAACAAGCACACACACACACACACAACATGGGTGATGACAAGTTTGGATTGAATAATTGGTTAGATTTATGGACTTTGACTTGATTGGATATATTGTTTGAGTATCATTGGTATCTTTGAGGCCTGTTGCTATATATCATACTGATTTATTACTGGATTCGTAGGTATATGAGGAAGTATATCATGCATATGCATTCATGTAGTTGATTTAGTTTGTTTATTTTTAGTTCTTTTGTGTTTTTACTTGAGGACAAACAAATGTTTAAGTTTGGGGGTATTTGATGAGTGAGTTTTATACTCATAATTGAGTGCGTTTGAACTTAATCTTTTGGATGTTTTTAAGTGTTTATGTCTATTCATGCAAGTTTTATGTTGTTTTGTAGGAATTGGGACAAAAGTTACTTGGATCGACGTTTGGGGTGGCTAGATGCGCGTTTTTGGCTTGCCATTTTTACATCAGTCATTTCAGAGCCAATTTGAGTATTGTTTGGGACCTTATTTCGGAACACTTAAAGAATGAAAGTTGTAGATCTACGTCTCCTCTTTCCGGAACATCTTGAATCATTAAAATCAGAGTTCGAACGAAGAAGTTATGGCCATTTTCCCAAAAGATGTCGGAGTAGAAAATGTCAAAAAAAGTGGCAGCGCCGGGGCGCCCGTTTTAGGCCTATGCCCAGCGCCGGGGCGCTGGGGCACTGGGGAAGTCAGTGGTCAGGCTTGGACGCGTTTTAGGGCGAATTTTGACACCTTTTTGACTCTAAATTGGATTTGATTTGTTCCTAAGCTAAAAATTAGACTTCTAACCTATAAATACTTGATGTAAGGCATAAAATAATGGGAGATTACATATATTAGATTAGAGATACACTCTATTAGATTAGACATTAACCTAGTTCTTATTAGTTTTGGAGATTGAAACAACTTGGAGATCACTGAAGATCAAGAGCAAGGACAAGAGGGGAGCATCAGATTTGCTGACAACAGATTCTATTCTCTTCTCTTATCATACTTTTATCTTTTAATGTCTATTCAGTTGTGGATTCTTAGTTTTAATCCATTAATTATAAACTAACTCTTTTATTAAGATTTTAATTGAACCTTTTATGTTTATTAATTAGTTATTTGATTTATTTCAATTATTTATGTCAAAGTGAATTATTTATCTTGTCTTGTGCTTATTGCTTAATTATTTGATCAATAATGACATTGTTACTCTAGAAGGAATTGAAAGAGGAATTCTAGGGTTAGAACTGGGCATGATAACATGTGACTTATTTTTTTGCATGGTGAATAATTAGGTTTGTGAATTGAATGGAAATATCTGTTCACCGCATGTAACACATAAGGAATTGGGATTGGAAAGAGTTTAATTCAATTGTTTTGCATATGAATATAGCAAGATTAATCTAGATTAAATAGAAGGAAATTGATCACTTGGAAAAGGACTTTTGGCATTTAAGAATTCCTGTTAACAATTCAGTAGGCATAATAATTGGGATAATTGGATAATTGATTTACAGTTCATAATTGGAGATATTGGAGTCTTAATCCTTATTTATCTGAATTCATTCGTTAAAATCTTAGTTTTGTTTATTTGTTTTATTTTAGAATAATCTCTTTTAATTGTTTAATTTAATTTTCTTAATTATAAAAATCACATTTTATGGTTGTTTAAATAAAATTGATTTGGTTAAGAGTTAGTACTTGGTAATTTTTATTAAATAATTCCTCGTGAGAACAATACTCTACTTTTACTTTATTACTTGTTGACCGTGTATACTTGCACGTATTCATTGATTGCGAAATCTATCAACATTTATTGAAAAACAGATGTCAAGCTTTCTTAGCTCATGTCACGGATCTAAATAAAAATACGTCAGTTTTGAATGATATTTTTATTGTTAATAAATTCCCTGACGTATTCCTTGAAGAACTTCCTGGCCTACCCCAGAGTGTGAAATTGAATTTTGTATCGACCTTGAACCCGGTACAAAACCCATTTCCAAAGCCCTATATCGAATGGCTCCTGTTGAACTTCAGGAGTTAAAGACCCAACTGCAGGAATTGTTAGACATTGGCTTTATTCATCCTAGTACTTCTCCTTGGGGTGCTCTTGTTCTATTCGTGAAGAAGAAAGATGGGAGTATGCGACTTTGTATTGATTATCGGGAGTTGAATCATGCCACCATCAAAAATAGGTACCTATTGCCACGTATTGATGACCTGTTTGACCAGTTGCAAGGAGCCAAATTCTTTTCAAAGATTAATCTTCGTTCCGGATATCACCAATTGAAGATTAGAACTAGTGACATTCCAAAGACGGCTTTCAGAACTCAGTACGGGCATTATGAATTCCTAGTCATGTCCTTTGGATTGACTAATGCTCCTTCTGACTTCATGGATATGATGAACCGAGTATTCAAGGAATATTTGGATCACTTTATGGTCGTCTTTATTGATGACATTCTTATTTATTCCAAAAGCCGTGAAGATCATGAACAACACTTGAGGCTGACACTCCAAAAGCTTCGTGAATATAAGCTTTATGCCAAGTTAAAGAAATACGAGTTCTGGCTTGAGAAAGTAGCATTCCTTGGGCACGTGGTATCAAGTCATGGAATATCTGTTAACCCAGCAAAGATTGAAGCTATTCAAAGCTGGGAGCAACCTAAATTAGTGACCGAAGTACGTAGCTTTCTCGATTTAGCTGGTTATTATCGGAGATTCGTGGAAGGATTTTCTCGAATCGCTACTCCATTAACTCTGCTGACTCGGAAAGATACTAAGTTCGGTTAGATCGAAGAATGTGAGAAGAGTTTTCAAGAACTCAAGAGGAGACTCATTTCAGCACCTGTTCTGACAATACCATCTGGCTTGGAGGGATTTGTCATCTACAGTGATGCTTCGGGCAAAGGGTTGGGATGTGTTTTCATGCAACATAGAAAATTCATAGCATATGCCTCAAGACAACTCAAAGAATATGAGAGGAATTATCCTACTCATGATCTATAGTTGGCAGCTGTTATCTTCGCACTAAAGATTTGGAGGCATTACTTGTATAGGGAGAAAGTGGAGATCTTTACGGATCATAAAAGCCTCAAATATTTCTTCACTCAAAAGGAACTTAACATGCGACAATGACATTGGCTTGAACTGTTGAAAGATTATGATTATACCATCTAATACCATCCTGGAAAAACGAACGTGGTAGCTGACGCATTGAGTAGAAGATCATATGCAAGTGTGAATGCGATATTGTCAACGCAAAGGCCCATTTTGTGTGACTTGCAAAGGATAGAGATAGAGTTAAAGACTCCAGGGACCCATATGATGATGGTGAATATACGAGTAGAACCGAATTTAATTGATAAAGTTAAAGCTGCTCAAACTATAGACCTGGAGCTGATGCGTATGAGGAAGAAAGTGCAAGAAGGTGCTATGCCGGAAGCAAGAATCGATGAAGAAGGAATACTTTGAGTCAACTCCAGACTTTGTGTTCCTAACGACCCTGATTTAAAGTATAAAATCATGATGGAGGCGCATAACACACCGTTTGCAATCCATCCTGGGAGTACCAAAATGTATCATGATATTCGTCATACATTTTGGTGGAGCAATATGAAGAGAGAGATAGCGCTGTTTATCTCAAGGAGTCTAACTTGTCAACGAGTTAAAGCGGAGCATCAAGTACCAAAAGGTCCATTGCAACCACTTGAAATTTCAGAATGGAAGTGGGAGCACATTACCATGGATTTCGTTACCGGTCTTCCTAAGGTTTATCAAGGTATAGATGCGATTTGGGTCATTGTTGATAGATTGACCAAGTCTGCTCATTTCTTACTGATACGAGAAAATTATACACTTGAACGTCTTGCTCGTATGTACATAGTTTCTGATCGATACCCAAGATTCACTTCACGATTTTGGGTTAGTTTGCAGAAAGCTATGGTCATAGATTTACGATTTAGCTCGACATATCATCCTCAGACGGGGACAGTCAGAGAGGACTATTCAAACTCTTGAAGATCTATTAAGACTCTGTGTCCTTGATTTCAAGGGAAGTTGGGACAAGTTCTTACCATTGGTGGAGTTTTCCTACAACAACAGTTATCAAACAAGTATTGGCATGGCTCCATTCGAAGCGTTGTATGGAAGGAAGTGTCGTTCTCCAGTATGCTGGGATGAGGTGGGAGAAGCAACGTTATTAGGATCGGAGTTGGTACGTATGACTACAGAAAAGATTCAAAAGATCCGACAACGTATAAAAATCTCACAAGATCGACAAAAGAGTTATGCTGATCTTCATCGAAAGGACGTGGAATTCGATATAGGAGATCATGTGTTGTTACGTGTTGCTCCATGGAAAGGAGTTACGAGATTTGGAAAGAGAGGAAAACTCAATCCTCGATTCATCGGCCCATTTTTAATCCTCGATCGAGTAGGAACTGTGGCCTATAGACTCGCTTTACGGCCAAGTATGTCTCGTGTTCATAACGTTTTTCACATATCCATGTTACGTAAATATGTGAAAGACCCGAACCACATTATTGAGTTAGAACCGAACGAAATAGCGGAAGATTTGACGTATGAAGAGTTTCCTGTTCAAATCTTGGATAAGAAAGAACATATTCTACGCTCCAAGGTTATACCTCAAGTCAAAGTTTTATGGAGAAATCACGATGTTGAGTAAATGACTTGGGAGTTAGAATCTGAAATGAAATCAAGGTATCCTTACCTCTTCGACATATCAGGTACGTACCCTAATTTCGAGGGCGAAATTTTATAAGAAGGGGAGGTTGTAAGACCCCAACTTTTATAAATAAAGATGAATTTTCTATAAATATCATTTTTGAATATTATAGAGTAAATTTGATATAATGTTATAGTTGTGGGTAATATTTATAAATTTTGCAAAGTACGCAAGTTGTTATATAATAATCGATTGGTCGGGGAATATTCGTTTTAACAGAAAATATTCGTACAACGACACAATCATTGGTAGACCCCACAACGTAATTGTTGTCAGATTAAGAAAACGACAAAAATACTTTATGAAAATAACGGCGGAAGTTTTACCGTTAATTGTTGAAACACCCGGTGTTAAAAGTACAGTAATACGCGTGGTTGCATAGTAACACACGGTATTGATTATTGATGCTTATGTGATAAGTCACTCAGTTTTGTTTTATTGGTATTATTATGTAATAAAACAGAAAAACTTTTTATATAAAACAAAATACTTTTATAAAGTTATTCATTTTATTAGGCTAATAGTAAAATCTTTTTATATAAAACAGAATACTTTTATAAAATTATCTGTTTTATTTGACAATAATTAGAATATATTATATTTTATTATGCATAATATTTGCATTGTGCCTGCATAGTATTTGCATAGTAAAACCTTTTATAAAGTTATTCGTTTTATTAGATTATAAATAGAATATATTATATTTTATTTAAAAGATTTTGTTTTTAATATGGACCATCAGATTAAAGTAAATCAATCTCAACCGTTCATGAGTTAGTTACTATACAATCCATATTTTTATAAATAGAAGCTCATTCCTTCATTATTTCTTACGAATTCACTGAAACTCTAGGTAGAGAAATTATAGAAAAGCTATTGAAAAGTATTCTTGTGACACCCCCAAAATTAGGTATACATCACCCATCTTGAGTCGCCAAATACATGGTATAAAATTCAAATACAACTTAATAATACAATTGTCGTGTACAATGCGACAAAACATAAACTGTGATTTTGAATACAAATATTGTCTAATAGAGAGTATACAAACTCAAAAGGAGTCCTCATTACAATTATTATCACACTATATCATAGAATAGTGAAGACTACAAATGCACCATCTAGGACCATCACTCCGTTCCCCGACTCGTCCCAGCTATATTCTCATTTCCTGAAGAGAACAGTGACAGAAAGGGTGGGCTCAACTAGCCCAATAAGAAATATTATGACTAAGATAATGCAGAATAAATTATCATTAGCCTTAAACAGTGTTAAACTGATACAATATAACAAACATCAAGTTTAACTGCAGCGGAACAAGCAATACATTAAAAGAGTCAAGTAGAGAATAAAATCTACTATATTTTATGATTTAAAAGGGTTTTCATCACTTTTATCGCTGAGACTCAACTTAATAAATAATCCACATCATTGAATCACCCCTGCACTACGGCCAAGGACATTCTTTGGTATCACGACCACAATTATTCATGCACTACGGACCAAGAATATTTGTGTATTCATTAATGGTCTTGATTATGCCAACAACTATCCATCAATGCACTACGGGCCAATGAGGACTTTTATCACATTATTTGTAACATTACAGTCATGATTACATCGGATAATCCCTGGTCATAATCATACCAAGTCCATCTATGCACTACAGGTCACAGATGACTTTCAACAAAATATAAACATGAGGATGATGACAATGATATAAAAATTCAATAAAAAAGTTCAAGAATTAATTTATCTAGGAACTGATAACATCCAAATTGTTAACATGATACTGTTTTGTAGAGTAAAATTCAAGAATGCTCAGAAGAATATTTCCATGAAAAGATACTGGATGAAGCGCAAATATCAAGGATATTCCACAAATTTCATGGAGTATAGAATTCAAAGTTTTAACCAACTGAGTATAATAAAGAATGGAATAACAAAAGAAATCGCGTAAAACGCACAGACAGGATATTCCAACAGAATAATAAAGAATGGAACCAGGTCCGGCGTAAAATGCATAGACAGGATATTCCAACAGAATAATAAAGTCTGGAACCAGGTCCGGCGTAAAATGTACAGACAGGATATTCCAACAGAATAATAAAGACTGAAATAACAGAAGAATTTTACCAAGTATAGGGTAGCCCGCGTATACAGGTTATTCCAACAGAATAATAAATAATAGAATAACAGAAGTTCTCTTCATGAATACAAAAGAAATAACACCCCTTACATTAGTAGGAGATTAAATACTGCAGTAGTGTAGTAACAGAATACTCTTCTTCTTTCTCTCTTATTCTCTCTATACTTTCTCTCTCTATAACTTGAATGAATTCGTGAAAAATAATGAAGAACTAGGCCTCTATTTATAGAAGATTTCTAGCTTAGCACTTGCAATGTAAAAAGGCAAGCGGCTTGACGACTGGTGATGTGAAAAGAAAAGTGGTTTGATGCCTGTAATGTGAAACACCAAGTGGTTTGACGCCTGTAATGTGAAACGATAATTGGTTCGACGCCTGTAATATGAAATGACAAGTGGTTTGACGTCTGGTAAAGGTAATTACTATTGGCGAAAGAGACTCTTAGATGATGACATATGGCCCCCCATAGAATAACCAAATTTACCACAAATCCTACTAATGTAAGGGGTATTATTTCTTTTGTATTCATGAAGAGAACTTCTGTTATTCCATTCTTTATTATTCTGCTGGAATAACCAGTATACGTGGACTACCCTATACTTGATGACATTCTTCTAGTATTCCGTCTTTATTATTATTCTGTGGGAATATCCTGTTTGTGCGTTTACGCCGGACCTGGTTCCGTCTTAATTATTATTCTGTTGGAATATTCTGTTTGTGCGTTTACGCCGGACCTGGTTCCGTCTTTATTATTATTCTATTGGAATATCATGTCTGTGCGTTTACGCCGGACCTGGTTCCGTCTTTATTATTCGGTTGGAACATCATGTCGGTGCAAATTTTGCCTGACCTGATTCCGTTACTTATTAATCTGTTGGAATAACCTGTCTATGTGAAGTACCGCATGCATGATGATTTCTTTTGTTATTCCATTCGTTATTTTACTCAGTTGGTTAAAGTTTTGATTTCTATACTCCATGAAATTAGTGGAATATCCTTGATATTTGCGCTTCATCTAATATATTTTCATGGAAATATTCTTCTGAGCATTCTTGAATTTTACTCTACAAAGTAGTATCGTGTTGATAATTTGGACATTATTGGTTCATGGATAAATTAATTTTTGAACTTGTTTTATTAAATTCTTATATCATTGTCATTATCCTCATGTTTATATTATGTTGAAAGTCATCTGTGGCCCGTAGTGCGTAGATGGACTTGGTATTATTATAACCAGGGATTATTCGGTGTAATCATGACCGTAATGTTATAAATAATGTGGTAAAAGTCCTCATTGGCCCGTAGTGCATTGATGGATAGTTGTTGGCATGATCATGGCCATTAATGAATAAACAAATATTCTTGGCCCGTAGTGCATGAATAATTGTAGTCGTGATACTAAAGAATATCCTTGGCCGTAGTGCAGGAGTGATTCGATGATGTGGATTATTTATTAAGCTGAGTCTCAGCGATAAAAGTCATGAAAAATCTTTTAAATCATAGAAGATAGAAGCTGTGTATTTCTTTACTCTGCGACTCTTTATAAAGGTTTAAATTTCAAACACTATAATGTTGCGTTTAGATTGAAGGAATGTAATGAAGATTAGAATGATTCATTTCATTCTAGTTAGAACGAGTTATTCCATGCTCTCTCTCCCTTAAGACCTTTATGACTCAATGATAAAAAAACTACTCATAAGATTTTAGGCATGAAATTTTGGACAAAAATATTAAATTTCAGTCAAAAATAGCAAAATAATAATAATAATAATGATTCAATTCATTCCAATCGCAACCAAATACAATTTTTTTCATTCTATAAGAATGAGTCGTTCCATTCCTACCTTTATTATTTCAATCCAAACGTAGAGCAAGTTCAAGATTATAATAGTTCATGGAGTAATTAACAAACAAATATAGCTTAAAAGAATAAACTCTAAATCAATGAAGGTACGTACCTTTGAGAGGAAGCTCGCCGGCTTCAACAAGGTTGGGCATACAAAAGTAAGCCCAAAACGAGCAAGCGCTTATAGTTCGAAAATAAATGATAGGAATGCCAATCTCTTCCCCAAGATCAAGCGTAAAACTCATGACACCATCAGTAATAATGCAAGTCACTGGCTTCTGTGCTTCTTTAATTAGCATATCCTTGACAAATGTTTTCGCAGTTTACAATGATTCGAACAAATTCATTACTAGATCCATGGACTGTGCGTTTACATCAGAAACGCTCTCGGGAAGAACCTGGAATCGGAATCCGGGATAGTACGTTGGTGCAGCGTACTAGGCGAGTATAGTTTTGGGTGGATATGAGGTAGGTGACATGGATGCCGGCTAGGCAGAAAAGTTCCGATAGCTTGAGCATGGTGGTCACGTGATCCTGAAGAGGGAAGGGGAAGATGAGCACGTGAGGTGGGATTGTTTGTTGAGCCATTGATTCTTGATTTTGGGATTGGTGTTTTTAGCTTGAAAAGATCATATTCTGACAATATAATATAAAACCATATTTGGAAATAGGATATATAGGAATGAATCAAGGGGCGGTCCGGTGCTTTAATGACCGGTAATGACCGGTGCATTATGATTTTAATTTTTTTTTTGGTTTTTTTACTATAATAATGAGAAAATTAAATCAAAAATAATAGAGTAAGTTTGAACAAAAAATTATAAAAAAATATATTTTTTATTAAAAAAATACTGTAAACTGTTTACAGTATTTTTTTAATAAAAAATATATTTTCTTTTACAGTTTTTTATTCAAACTTGCTCTATTATTTTTTATTTATTTTTCTCATAATTGTGATTAAAAAACCAAAAAAAAGAAAGAAGGGGAGCACTGATCATTACCGGTCATTATAAGGAATTGATATTATTATTATTATTATTATTATTATTATTATTATTATTATTATTATTATTATTATTATTATTATTATTATTATTATTATTATTATTATTGTGATAATGTGGTGAATTATGATAATTGTTATTGATGATTGTAAGTTTTGTAGACAAGTTAAGATTTTCCTGTATATCTATTTTTAAAGGAAAATTAATTATTGTGATAGTGTGGTAAATTATGATAATTATTATATCTGATTGTAAGTTATTTTAAGTTGCAAAGAGTCTTTAGATAATATAGTATTTTTCAAATTTTAATCTAATTTTTCGTTACGCAGGCACGGGCAATTAAAAACACTCATCTTAAATAACACTCTCTTTTAATAAATTTAATTTATTTTAGTTGTAGAAGACTAAACAATTACTACTTAGTATTTTATTTTTTATTTTTTAAATTTAATTTAGTTATAGAAGACTAAACAAGTACTACTTAGTATTTTATTTTATTTATTTTATTAAATTTATGTTTTTTATTTAATTTACTTTAGTTGTAGAAGACTAATCAAGTACTACTTAGTATTTTATTTTATCTTATTTATTTTTATATTATATTATATTATATTATATTATATTAAATTAATTATTATGTTTTATTCTATTTTATTTTGTATTATATTATAATATATATACAATTAATTTTTTATTAAATTTAATTTAATATATTCAATTAAATAAATTTAATAATTTTATTTTATTAAATTTATTTTTATGTTTTATTTTATTTTATTTAGCTTATATTATATTATATCTTTTTTTATTTTTATTATTAAAAGTAATTTTATTAATAATTTTATTTTAGTAAATTTAATTTAATCGATTTATTAAATTATATTATATTTTATTTAATTTATTTTAGTTACTTAATTTCAATATGTTTTATTTTATTAGTAAAAAATTAATTAAGTAAATGCTACTTAATTAGTTTATTTTAGTATTAGAAAATTAAGTAACATATATAAATAGTTAGTAGGGCCAACATATTTAGCAACTGAAGAATTTTGACTGAATTTTCCACGGAATTTTTTCGAAAATGTCAAAGATCACATTCCAAATTGAAGCTTCAATACACTGTTATGCAAATACAAGACTGTAATTGCAGAAATACACTATAATAAACTGTAATTGCATAATGAAAAGCAAATTGAAACAATTATTAGATGATATATATACACTAACAAAAACTGCAATAATGCACAAAATAAACCTAAACGGATGTGAATTATCAATACAATAATTTTAATCCCAAAATGCACATTGCAACAATTTTAGTAACATAAATTAATAAGCCAAAAATTATTAAAATTTCAGCAATATTCAATTATCGTGCTCATTCAGTATACATTCTATGAAATATATATTAACACTAGCAACAATAATATTAATCCCAATATGCACAACTATCAGATGATATATATTAACCTTAAAGACAAACTTACAAATTTCAGTCAAAATTAAGAAGCACTTGCCTTGAATTAAAGGAGCAAGAAGGAAAAATTTGAGAGATTTTTGAGTCTCTGACCAGTGGTGGGGGTGATGGCTGGTGGTAGGTGGAGCCGACGTGGTGGAGCTGGTGGCTATGGAGGGGGGAGGGGGGAGGGGGGGAGGGGGGAGGGGGGAGGGTGGGGGGTACCAGTGGTAGGGGGAGGGGTGGGTGATGACAGATTGACCACCACGAATTTGACTCCTATTTGGTTTATGCAAAGTGACTACATGGATTAATAATTACATTAAATGGCTTCTATGCAAATCAAATCACACGGTTTTAGCAGCTTGGTTTTACGTGGCAAGAAGAATCCAGACGCGGCAAGGATTGTTGGATTTTAAATTCTATTGTAATTATGATTTGTTTTTTTTCTTTTAATTAGAATTCTTTTTCAAATTGACTTCTATTAGGGTTATAGTTTATTCCTATTAGGATTTGGATTGTTTTGAGTAGTATAAATAGAGGTCCAAGTTATGTAATCAAATACAATATACAACATTAACATTATTCATTATTATTATTCAATATATTTGTGAGGTTATTCTCTACTTTTGGTTCTTTGAAAAATTCCTAAGTATTTTTCTTAGTTATTTCTTTGAGATTCAATTTGACTTATCATACAACAATTCATAGTTGTGTGTGGCGTCTTCTACCGCATCAATCGTCGATTGTACCAAGATTACCGCTTCAATATAAGCGAGGGGTCAAGGTGTCGTTGGTGTCCATTCAACGCAGAATTCCGAACGTGAGCAATTGTACCAAGATTACCGTCTACATATAGGCGAGGGGTTAAGGTGTTGCAAGCAATTCACCCAACAACTGTGCTAGAAACGATCGGGGCGGCAACCTCACGCAAGCGTGCCGTGGAGTCTATCATTTGGTATCAAAGCTAAGCATTTCTAGCGAGTTACCTATCTTTAATTTTCTGTCGAAATATATATTGTAAAAAAAAAAAGCCAAAAAAAATAGCAAAAAAAAAAGGAAAAGAAAAAAATTCATATTCTATTGTGATAACCCAATTTGTAGCACACTATCAAATCATCAAATTCCAACCAAGAGTTCATACCGTTCCATCATCATCAATTCTGAAACGGAGCTACAATTTACAAATCTGAAGCATACAAGAGGAGTACAAGGCAATCGATCGGTGATTTAATTTGTGATATTCTGATAGTCACACCATCAATAATTTTATTTCGTGATAAGTACTTTTTGAATTGATTAGTAAAACCAAGAATTTTGCTAGGGAATTCAATAAGAACCTATTAGAGAGAATATTTGAGGTAAAAGGCTTAGTGGTGAGATTAATCGAGGGTAAAAGCCAACTTATTGAGAGTATACACGAGTGAACCATTGATTCGAGCGAAACACGTAAGGGAGTGTGTGAGGAAATTTTTATCTACTAACCTTTGTTTTGCAGCAAACATGTATGGCTACAAGTATGAAAGTTCTTATGGGTCTCGAAGGAATACTTTCCAAGGCAATATTGATACAGAGGCATATCTGAAATGGGAGAAAAAGATGGAGCGAAAATTTGACTCTCATGATTACTCCGAGAGGAGGAAGGTCAGACGGGCAGTTCAAGAGTTCTCCGATCATACAATTATATGGTGGCAGCTTATCAAACAAAAATATGGGGAGCGTCCATTCGAGACATGGGCAGAATTAAAATCAGAAATGAGAAAGCGGTTTGCTCTAGTAGAGCGTGACAGGAAGGAGGAATATACATCTCGAAGACATGTAGAGCAACCTTCAGGGCCATCTACAGTAGATAATAACAGGAGTGTCCGCACACAAGTAAACAAGGAAGATTATTGGATGCAACTACAATATACTCCTAAGGCGCAAAAGAAACAAGATCAGCCGGGGGAGGTGGAAGAAATTATAGAATATGCAGTCCAAGGAGAGTTATTGGGTTCGAGTGTTCAAGATGAAATCCATGATCTAAAGCAAGATGGTGAACATCCGAAAGAAAGTAATCAAGAAGATGAGTTCGCACAAGGAAATACATGTGGAAAAGATCAACAAAAAGAAATTGTTCAAAAGATTGATAATGTTAAAGAAAAAATTGAAAGGAGTGAGAATGAAAAGAAAAGAGAGATTGAGAATGAAGAGAATGAGAGTGACCTTGAAAACAAACGAGAGAAAAACAAACGAGAGGGTGAGCATAAAGAAGAGAGAGAAGAAATATGTGACTATGAAAAAGAGAGTGAGTTGAAAAGTGAGTTATATTTTGAAAAGCCAATGACTGTACATTCGTACAAGACGGCGCTTTTGAATACTAACGCTAATGATTCTTCTTTGCCCAGTTTTGTTTTGTCTCTTGTACAGATTGTTGATGAAATACCCCGTACTATCATTCCGTACCGATCAGCTGATAGTATTCCCGAGGAGACGACGGAGTTACCAAGACGGGTTGGAGAGTTGGTGAAAGTGGGTATCGTAAGAGAAGACATGAGTTCATGTGTTGATTATGAGATCATAGTATCTAAGGAGGATGGGACAACGAGTTTGTTCGTCGATTTTGAATTGGTAAACAAGTATCGTTATTCTTTTTCTTGTTTGGATAATATGTTTGATAAATTGCATCGTACTTGTGTTTTATCTATATGTGATAATGATACAATGCCTAATCAATTTAGCACGAGAGATTGTGATAAATGGAAAATGGTTTTAACATGTGAGTTATATAGGTGGTTAGTTATTTCTGCTAGATTAACTGATGCATCTAGTATTTACATGAGTTATTTAAAACATGTTTTGCATGCTTCCGTTAGAAAATTTGTTGTTAGCTATTTTGATGGTAGAATCATTTTTATCATAAACTATGGTGGATATTTGATATTTGTTGAGTTAGTTTATGATAATGATATGTTTTTTTGTTCTCGTCGTTATTACTTGCATAAAATTCGTTCTAGATTATCTTATCTATATGTTGAGTTAGGTTTTCATGCTAGTCAATCTTTACATGAGATGTCGATAGTTGACAATGATAGTAATCATGTTGTTTTGTTGGAGCAATCTTCATTGCATGATTTGCTATCATATGGTTTTGATTCAAGAAGTGTTTATCATCAAGATGGTTTGCGAGATGAGTTATTTGCATGTTTAGTTAGTTCACTTAGATTAGCTAAGGCATTGCATACTTCCATGGAATTGTTGAATTATATTTTGCATTCTTTCATGGAAAAATTTGTTATTCTCTATTTTGATGATATTTCAATTTTTGTCAACACTTTGGAAAATTCTTTAGCATGTGCTGAGTTTGTTTGTGATCATCTTCGATATGTTATTGAATTTTCACCTTATGATTGTTTTACTCCGTTGATAATATTATTTGTTCTTTATTGTGTTAAAGTCAATGGAAAGAGGGAGGTTGGTTGTGTTTTGCAGATTCGTGATAGGATCATATTCATCGAGGGAAGCATGAATCGTGCAGTTCATTCCGTTCAATGCATAAGACATCTACAGGGAAGTGTTTTGAATATTGTCTTAGTAGAGTATGCATATGATTTTGGTTTATTTAATTTTTTCGTGATTAGACAAAAGAAACTTATTAATTTGTTTTGTTTCGTGTTTAATCCAGGAATTCAAGAGAGTTTGCGTGAGCAGCATGACGAATTTCAAGTATTGATATTTGACCCAGGATCATTGGCGTGGATATGTTTGAAAATGATCGAGATCATAAGATTTTCGTTTGATCCGGGAATTCGTCATTGGGAGAATCTATCCCATGAAGAGTTTTTTATTTTAATATTTGATCCAGGAGGAGTTGGAACTTTTCAATTTCTTGCTTGCGTTGCTGATATTGTTTATTCATTTAAATTACCAGGTGAGACTTGTGGTTATGTTTTGTTTGGTGATTCTAACTTTGATTGTTTTGATGTAGGATCATATTTGTGGACAAATCCTTTTCAAGGGGAGTGGATGCTAGATTTGAGGACAAATCCTTTTGAAGAGGAGGGGAATGATGACAGATTGACCGCCACGAATTTGACTCCTATTTGGTTTATGCAAAGTGACTACATGGATTAATAATTACATTAAATGGCTTCCATGCAAATCAAATCACACGGTTTTAGCAGTTTGGTTTCACGCGGCAAGAAGAGTCCAGACGCGGCAAGGATTGTTGGATTTTAAATTCTATTGTAATTAGGATTTGTTTTTTTTCTTTTAATTAGAATTCTTTTTCAAATTGACTTCTATTAGGGTTATAGTTTATTCCTATTAGGATTTGGATTGTTTTGAGTAGTATAAATAGAGGTCCAAGTTATGTAATCAAATACAATATACAACATTAACATTATTCATTATTATTATTCAATATATTTGTGAGGTTATTCTCTACTTTTGGTTCTTTGAAAAATTCCTAAGTATTTTTCTTAGTTATTTCTTTGAGATTCAATTTGACTTATCATACAACAATTCATAGTTGTGTGTGGCGTCTTCTACCGCATCAATCGTCGATTGTACCAAGATTACCGCTTCAATATAAGCGAGGGGTCAAGGTGTCGTTGGTGTCCATTCAACGCAGAATTCCGAACGTGAGCAATTGTACCAAGATTACCGTCTACATATAGGCGAGGGGTTAAGGTGTTGCAAGCAATTCACCCAACAACTGTGCTAGAAACGATCGGGACGGCGACCACCTCACGCAAGCGTGCCGTGGAGTCTATCATTTGGTATCAAAGCTAAGCCTTTCTAGCGAGTTACCTATCTTTAATTTTCTGTCGAAATATATATTGTAAAAAAAAAAAGCCAAAAAAAAAAGTGCAAAAAAAAAAAGGAAAATAAAAAAATTCATATTCTATTGTGATAACCCAATTTGTAGCACACTATCAAATCATCAAATTCCAACCAAGAATTCATACCGTTCCATCATCATCAATTCTGAAACGGAGCTACAATTTACAAATCTGAAGCATACAAGAGGAGTACAAGGCAATCGATCGGTGATTTAATTTGTGATATTCTGATAGTCACACCATCAATAATTTTGTTTCGTGATAAGTACTTTTTGAATTGATTAGTAAAACCAAGAATTTTGCTAGGGAATTCAATAAGAAACTATTAGAGAGAATATTTGAGGTAAAAGGCTTAGTGGTGAGATTAATCGAGGGTAAAAGCCAACTTATTGAGAGTATACACGAGTGAACCATTGATTCGAGCGAAACACGTAAGGGAGTGTGTGAGGAAATTTTTATCTACTAACCTTTGTTTTGCAGCAAACATGTATGGCTACAAGTATGAAAGTTTTTATGGGTCTCGAAGGAATACTTTCCAAGGCAATATTGATACAGAGGCATATCTGAAATGGGAGAAAAAGATGGAGCGAAAATTTGACTCTCATGATTACTCCGAGAGGAGGAAGGTCAGACGGGCAGTTCAAGAATTCTCCGATCATACAATTATATGGTGGCAGCTTATCAAACAAAAATATGGGGAGCGTCCATTCGAGACATGGGCAGAATTAAAATCAGCAATGAGAAAGCGGTTTGCTCCAGTAGAGCGTGACAGGAAGGAGGAATATACATCTCGAAGACATGTAGAGCAACCTTCAGGGCCATCTACAGTAGATAATAACAGGAGTGTCCGCACACAAGTAAACAAGGAAGATTATTGGATGCAACTACAATATACTCCTAAGGCGCAAAAGAAACAAGATCAGCCGGGGGAGGTGGAAGAAATTATAGAATATGCAGTCCAAGGAGAGTTATTGGGTTCGAGTGTTCAAGATGAAATCCATGATCTAAAGCAAGATGGTGAACATCCGAAAGAAAGTAATCAAGAAGATGAGTTCGCACAAGGAAATACATGTGGAAAAGATCAACAAAAAGAAATTGTTCAAAAGATTGATAATGTTAAAGAAAAAATTGAAAGGAGTGAGAATGAAAAGAAAAGAGAGATTGAGAATGAAGAGAATGAGAGTGACCTTGAAAACAAACGAGAGAAAAACAAACGAGAGGGTGAGCATAAAGAAGAGAGAGAAGAAATATGTGACTATGAAAAAGAGAGTGAGTTGAAAAGTGAGTTATATTTTGAAAAGCCAATGACTGTACATTCGTACAAGACGGCGCTTTTGAATACTAACGCTAATGATTCTTCTTTGCCTAGTTTTGTTTTGTCTCTTGTACAGATTGTTGATGAAATACCCCGTACTATCATTCCGTACCGATCAGCTGATAGTATTCCCGAGGAGACGACGGAGTTACCAAGGCGGGTTGGAGAGTTGGTGAAAGTGGGTATCGTAAGAGAAGACATGGGTTCATGTGTTAATTATGAGATCATAGTATCTAAGGAGGATGGGACAACGAGTTTGTTCGTCGATTTTGAATTGGTAAACAAGTATCGTTATTCTTTTTCTTGTTTGGATAATATGCTTGATAAATTGCATCGTACTTGTGTTTTATCTATATGTGATAATGATACAATGCCTAATCAATTTAGCACGAGAGATTGTGATAAATGGAAAATGGTTTTAACATGTGAGTTATATAGGTGGTTAGTTATTTCTGCTAGATTAACTGATGCATCTAGTATTTACATGAGTTATTTAAAACATGTTTTGCATGCTTCCTTTAGAAAATTTGTTGTTAGCTATTTTGATGGTAGAATCATTTTTATCATAAACTATGGTGGATATTTGATATTTGTTGAGTTAGTTTATGATAATGATATGTTTTTTTGTTCTCGTCGTTATTACTTGCATAAAATTTGTTCTAGATTATCTTATCTATATGTTGAGTTAGGTTTTCATGCTAGTCAATCTTTACATGAGATGTCGATAGTTGACAATGATAGTAATCATGTTGTTTTGTTGGAGCAATCTTCATTGCATGATTTGCTATCATATGGTTTTGATTCAAGAAGTGTTTATCATCAAGATGGTTTGCGAGATGAGTTATTTGCATGTTTAGTTAGTTCACTTAGATTAGCTAAGGCATTGCATACTTCCATGGAATTGTTGAATTATATTTTGCATTCTTTCATGGAAAAATTTGTTATTCTCTATTTTGATGATATTTCAATTTTTATCAACACTTTGGAAAATTCTTTAGCATGTGCTGAGTTTGTTTGTGATCATCGTCGATATGCTATTGAATTTTCACCTTATGATTGTTTTACTCCGTTGATAATATTATTTGTTCTTTATTGTGTTAAAGTCAATGGAAAGAGGGAGGTTGGTTGTGTTTTGCAGATTCGTGATAGGATCATATTCATCGAGGGAAGCATGAATCGTGCAGTTCATTCCGTTCAATGCATAAGACATCTACAGGGAAGTGTTTTGAATATTGTCTTAGTAGAGTATGCATATGATTTTGGTTTATTTAATTTTTTCGTGATTAGACAAAAGAAACTTATTAATTTGTTTTGTTTCGTGTTTAATCCAGGAATTCAAGAGAGTTTGCGTGAGCAGCATGACGAATTTCAAGTATTGATATTTGACCCAGGATCATTGGCGTGGATATGTTTGAAAATGATCGAGATCATAAGATTTTCGTTTGATCCGGGAATTCGTCATTGGGAGAATCTATCACATGAAGAGTTTTTCATTTTAATATTTGATCCAGGAGGAGTTGGAACTTTTCAATTTCTTGCTTGCGTTGCTGATATTGTTTATTCATTTAAATTACCAGGTGAGACTTGTGGTTATGTTTTGTTTGGTGATTCTAACTTTGATTGTTTTGATGTAGGATCATATTTGTGGACAAATCCTTTTCAAGGGGAGTGGATGCTAGATTTGAGGACAAATCCTTTTGAAGAGGAGGGGAATGATGACAGATTGACCGCCACGAATTTGACTCCTATTTGGTTTATGCAAAGTGACTACATGGATTAATAATTACATTAAATGGCTTCCATGCAAATCAAATCACACGGTTTTAGCAGTTTGGTTTCACGCGGCAAGAAGAGTCCAGACGCGGCAAGGATTGTTGGATTTTAAATTCTATTGTAATTAGGATTTGTTTTTTTTCTTTTAATTAGAATTCTTTTTCAAATTGACTTCTATTAGGGTTATAGTTTATTCCTATTAGGATTTGGATTGTTTTGAGTAGTATAAATAGAGGTCCAAGTTATGTAATCAAATACAATATACAACATTAACATTATTCATTATTATTATTCAATATATTTGTGAGGTTATTCTCTACTTTTGGTTCTTTGAAAAATTCCTAAGTATTTTTCTTAGTTATTTCTTTGAGATTCAATTTGACTTATCATACAACAATTCATAGTTGTGTGTGGCGTCTTCTACCGCATCAATCGTCGATTGTACCAAGATTACCGCTTCAATATAAGCGAGGGGTCAAGGTGTCGTTGGTGTCCATTCAACGCAGAATTCCGAACGTGAGCAATTGTACCAAGATTACCGTCTACATATAGGCGAGGGGTTAAGGTGTTGCAAGCAATTCACCCAACAACTGTGCTAGAAACGATCGGGACGGCGACCACCTCACGCAAGCGTGCCGTGGAGTCTATCATTTGGTATCAAAGCTAAGCCTTTCTAGCGAGTTACCTATCTTTAATTTTCTGTCGAAATATATATTGTAAAAAAAAAAAGCCAAAAATAAAAGTGCAAAAAAAAAAAGGAAAATAAAAAAATTCATATTCTATTGTGATAACCCAATTTGTAGCACACTATCAAATCATCAAATTCCAACCAAGAGTTCATACCGTTCCATCATCATCAATTCTGAAACGGAGCTACAATTTACAAATCTGAAGCATACAAGAGGAGTACAAGGCAATCGATCGGTGATTTAATTTGTGATATTCTGATAGTCACACCATCAATAATTTTGTTTCGTGATAAGTACTTTTTGAATTGATTAGTAAAACCAAGAATTTTGCTAGGGAATTCAATAAGAAACTATTAGAGAGAATATTTGAGGTAAAAGGCTTAGTGGTGAGATTAATCGAGGGTAAAAGCCAACTTATTGAGAGTATACACGAGTGAACCATTGATTCGAGCGAAACACGTAAGGGAGTGTGTGAGGAAATTTTTATCTACTAACCTTTGTTTTGCAGCAAACATGTATGGCTACAAGTATGAAAGTTTTTATGGGTCTCGAAGGAATACTTTCCAAGGCAATATTGATACAGAGGCATATCTGAAATGGGAGAAAAAGATGGAGCGAAAATTTGACTCTCATGATTACTCCGAGAGGAGGAAGGTCAGACGGGCAGTTCAAGAGTTCTCCGATCATACAATTATATGGTGGCAGCTTATCAAACAAAAATATGGGGAGCGTCCATTCGAGACATGGGCAGAATTAAAATCAGCAATGAGAAAGCGGTTTGCTCCAGTAGAGCGTGACAGGAAGGAGGAATATACATCTCGAAGACATGTAGAGCAACCTTCAGGGGCATCTACAGTAGATAATAACAGGAGTGTCCGCACACAAGTAAACAAGGAAGATTATTGGATGCAACTACAATATACTCCTAAGGCGCAAAAGAAACAAGATCAGCCGGGGGAGGTGGAAGAAATTATAGAATATGCAGTCCAAGGAGAGTTATTGGGATCGAGTGTTCAAGATGAAATCCATGATCTAAAGCAAGATGGTGAACATCCGAAAGAAAGTAATCAAGAAGATGAGTTCGCACAAGGAAATACATGTGGAAAAGATCAACAAAAAGAAATTGTTCAAAAGATTGATAATGTTAAAGAAAAAATTGAAAGGAGTGAGAATGAAAAGAAAAGAGAGATTGAGAATGAAGAGAATGAGAGTGACCTTGAAAACAAACGAGAGAAAAACAAACGAGAGGGTGAACATAAAGAAGAGAGAGAAGAAATATGTGACTATGAAAAAGAGAGTGAGTTGAAAAGTGAGTTATATTTTGAAAAGCCAATGACTGTACATTCGTACAAGACGGCGCTTTTGAATACTAACGCTAATGATTCTTCTTTGCCTAGTTTTGTTTTGTCTCTTGTACAGATTGTTGATGAAATACCCCGTACTATCATTCCGTACCGATCAGCTGATAGTATTCCCGAGGAGACGACGGAGTTACCAAGGCGGGTTGGAGAGTTGGTGAAAGTGGGTATCGTAAGAGAAGACATGAGTTCATGTGTTGATTATGAGATCATAGTATCTAAGGAGGATGGGACAACGAGTTTGTTCGTCGATTTTGAATTGGTAAACAAGTATCGTTATTCTTTTTCTTGTTTGGATAATATGCTTGATAAATTGCATCGTACTTGTGTTTTATCTATATGTGATAATGATACAATGCCTAATCAATTTAGCACGAGAGATTGTGATAAATGGAAAATGGTTTTAACATGTGAGTTATATAGGTGGTTAGTTATTTCTGCTAGATTAACTGATGCATCTAGTATTTACATGAGTTATTTAAAACATGTTTTGCATGCTTCCGTTAGAAAATTTGTTGTTAGCTATTTTGATGGTAGAATCATTTTTATCATAAACTATGGTGGATATTTGATATTTGTTGAGTTAGTTTATGATAATGATATGTTTTTTTGTTCTCGTCGTTATTACTTGCATAAAATTCGTTCTAGATTATCTTATCTATATGTTGAGTTAGGTTTTCATGCTAGTCAATCTTTACATGAGATGTCGATAGTTGACAATGATAGTAATCATGTTGTTTTGTTGGAGCAATCTTCATTGCATGATTTGCTATCATATGGTTTTGATTCAAGAAGTGTTTATCATCAAGATGGTTTGCGAGATGAGTTATTTGCATGTTTAGTTAGTTCACTTAGATTAGCTAAGGCATTGCATACTTCCATGGAATTGTTGAATTATATTTTGCATTCTTTCATGGAAAAATTTGTTATTCTCTATTTTGATGATATTTCAATTTTTGTCAACACTTTGGAAAATTCTTTAGCATGTGCTGAGTTTGTTTGTGATCATCGTCGATATGCTATTGAATTTTCAACTTATGATTGTTTTACTCCGTTGATAATATTATTTGTTCTTTATTGTGTTAAAGTCAATGGAAAGAGGGAGGTTGGTTGTGTTTTGCAGATTCGTGATAGGATCATATTCATCGAGGGAAGCATGAATCGTGCAGTTCATTCCGTTCAATGCATAAGACATCTACAGGGAAGTGTTTTGAATATTGTCTTAGTAGAGTATGCATATGATTTTGGTTTATTTAATTTTTTCGTGATTAGACAAAAGAAACTTATTAATTTGTTTTGTTTCGTGTTTAATCCAGGAATTCAAGAGAGTTTGCGTGAGCAGCATGACGAATTTCAAGTATTGATATTTGACCCAGGATCATTGGCGTGGATATGTTTGAAAATGATCGAGATCATAAGATTTTTGTTTGATCCGGGAATTCGTCATTGGGAGAATCTATCACATGAAGAGTTTTTCATTTTAATATTTGATCCAGGAGGAGTTGGAACTTTTCAATTTCTTGCTTGCGTTGCTGATATTGTTTATTCATTTAAATTACCAGGTGAGACTTGTGGTTATGTTTTGTTTGGTGATTCTAACTTTGATTGTTTTGATGTAGGATCATATTTGTGGACAAATCCTTTTCAAGGGGAGTGGATGCTAGATTTGAGGACAAATCCTTTTGAAGAGGAGGGGAATGATGACAGATTGACCGCCACGAATTTGACTCCTATTTGGTTTATGCAAAGTGACTACATGGATTAATAATTACATTAAATGGCTTCCATGCAAATCAAATCACACGGTTTTAGCAGTTTGGTTTCACGCGGCAAGAAGAGTCCAGACGCGGCAAGGATTGTTGGATTTTAAATTCTATTGTAATTAGGATTTGTTTTTTTTCTTTTAATTAGAATTCTTTTTCAAATTGACTTCTATTAGGGTTATAGTTTATTCCTATTAGGATTTGGATTGTTTTGAGTAGTATAAATAGAGGTCCAAGTTATGTAATCAAATACAATATACAACATTAACATTATTCATTATTATTATTCAATATATTTGTGAGGTTATTCTCTACTTTTGGTTCTTTGAAAAATTCCTAAGTATTTTTCTTAGTTATTTCTTTGAGATTCAATTTGACTTATCATACAACAATTCATAGTTGTGTGTGGCGTCTTCTACCGCATCAATCGTCGATTGTACCAAGATTACCGCTTCAATATAAGCGAGGGGTCAAGGTGTCGTTGGTGTCCATTCAACGCAGAATTCCGAACGTGAGCAATTGTACCAAGATTACCGTCTACATATAGGCGAGGGGTTAAGGTGTTGCAAGCAATTCACCCAACAACTGTGCTAGAAACGATCGGGACGGCGACCACCTCACGCAAGCGTGCCGTGGAGTCTATCATTTGGTATCAAAGCTAAGCCTTTCTAGCGAGTTACCTATCTTTAATTTTCTGTCGAAATATATATTGTAAAAAAAAAAAGCCAAAAAAAAAAGTGCAAAAAAAAAAAGGAAAATAAAAAATTCATATTCTATTGTGATAACCCAATTTGTAGCACACTATCAAATCATCAAATTCCAACCAAGAGTTCATACCGTTCCATCATCATCAATTCTGAAACGGAGCTACAATTTACAAATCTGAAGCATACAAGAGGAGTACAAGGCAATCGATCGGTGATTTAATTTGTGATATTCTGATAGTCACACCATCAATAATTTTGTTTCGTGATAAGTACTTTTTGAATTGATTAGTAAAACCAAGAATTTTGCTAGGGAATTCAATAAGAAACTATTAGAGAGAATATTTGAGGTAAAAGGCTTAGTGGTGAGATTAATCGAGGGTAAAAGCCAACTTATTGAGAGTATACACGAGTGAACCATTGATTCGAGCGAAACACGTAAGGGAGTGTGTGAGGAAATTTTTATCTACTAACCTTTGTTTTGCAGCAAACATGTATGGCTACAAGTATGAAAGTTTTTATGGGTCTCGAAGGAATACTTTCCAAGGCAATATTGATACAGAGGCATATCTGAAATAGGAGAAAAAGATGGAGCGAAAATTTGACTCTCATGATTACTCCGAGAGGAGGAAGGTCAGACGGGCAGTTCAAGAGTTCTCCGATCATACAATTATATGGTGGCAGCTTATCAAACAAAAATATGGGGAGCGTCCATTCGAGACATGGGCAGAATTAAAATCAGCAATGAGAAAGCGGTTTGCTCCAGTAGAGCGTGACAGGAAGGAGGAATATACATCTCGAAGACATGTAGAGCAACCTTCAGGGCCATCTACAGTAGATAATAACAGGAGTGTCCGCACACAAGTAAACAAGGAAGATTATTGGATGCAACTACAATATACTCCTAAGGCGCAAAAGAAACAAGATCAGCCGGGGGAGGTGGAAGAAATTATAGAATATGCAGTCCAAGGAGAGTTATTGGGATCGAGTGTTCAAGATGAAATCCATGATCTAAAGCAAGATGGTGAACATCCGAAAGAAAGTAATCAAGAAGATGAGTTCGCACAAGGAAATACATGTGGAAAAGATCAACAAAAAGAAATTGTTCAAAAGATTGATAATGTTAAAGAAAAAATTGAAAGGAGTGAGAATGAAAAGAAAAGAGAGATTGAGAATGAAGAGAATGAGAGTGACCTTGAAAACAAACGAGAGAAAAACAAACGAGAGGGTGAACATAAAGAAGAGAGAGAAGAAATATGTGACTATGAAAAAGAGAGTGAGTTGAAAAGTGAGTTATATTTTGAAAAGCCAATGACTGTACATTCGTACAAGACGGCGCTTTTGAATACTAACGCTAATGATTCTTCTTTGCCTAGTTTTGTTTTGTCTCTTGTACAGATTGTTGATGAAATACCCCGTACTATCATTCCGTACCGATCAGCTGATAGTATTCCCGAGGAGACGACGGAGTTACCAAGGCGGGTTGGAGAGTTGGTGAAAGTGGGTATCGTAAGAGAAGACATGAGTTCATGTGTTGATTATGAGATCATAGTATCTAAGGAGGATGGGACAACGAGTTTGTTCGTCGATTTTGAATTGGTAAACAAGTATCGTTATTCTTTTTCTTGTTTGGATAATATGCTTGATAAATTGCATCGTACTTGTGTTTTATCTATATGTGATAATGATACAATGCCTAATCAATTTAGCACGAGAGATTGTGATAAATGGAAAATGGTTTTAACATGTGAGTTATATAGGTGGTTAGTTATTTCTGCTAGATTAACTGATGCATCTAGTATTTACATGAGTTATTTAAAACATGTTTTGCATGCTTCCGTTAGAAAATTTGTTGTTAGCTATTTTGATGGTAGAATCATTTTTATCATAAACTATGGTGGATATTTGATATTTGATATTTGTTGAGTTAGTTTATGATAATGATATGTTTTTTTGTTCTCGTCGTTATTACTTGCATAAAATTCGTTCTAGATTATCTTATCTATATGTTGAGTTAGGTTTTCATGCTAGTCAATCTTTACATGAGATGTCGATAGTTGACAATGATAGTAATCATGTTGTTTTGTTGGAGCAATCTTCATTGCATGATTTGCTATCATATGGTTTTGATTCAAGAAGTGTTTATCATCAAGATGGTTTGCGAGATGAGTTATTTGCATGTTTAGTTAGTTCACTTAGATTAGCTAAGGCATTGCATACTTCCATGGAATTGTTGAATTATATTTTGCATTCTTTCATGGAAAAATTTGTTATTCTCTATTTTGATGATATTTCAATTTTTGTCAACACTTTTTGGAAATTCTTTAGCATGTGCTGAGTTTGTTTGTGATCATCATCGATATGCCATTGAATTTTCAACTTATGATTGTTTTACTCCGTTGATAATATTATTTGTTCTTTATTGTGTTAAAGTCAATGGAAAGAGGGAGGTTGGTTGTGTTTTGCAGATTCGTGATAGGATCATATTCATCGAGGGAAGCATGAATCGTGCAGTTCATTCCGTTCAATGCATAAGACATCTACAGGGAAGTGTTTTGAATATTGTCTTAGTAGAGTATGCATATGATTTTGGTTTATTTAATTTTTTCGTGATTAGACAAAAGAAACTTATTAATTTGTTTTTTTTCGTGTTTAATCCAGGAATTCAAGAGAGTTTGCGTGAGCAGCATGACGAATTTCAAGTATTGATATTTGACCCAGGATCATTGGCGTGGATATGTTTGAAAATGATCGAGATCATAAGATTTTCGTTTGATCCGGGAATTCGTCATTGGGAGAATCTATCACATGAAGAGTTTTTCATTTTAATATTTGATCCAGGAGGAGTTGGAACTTTTCAATTTCTTGCTTGCGTTGCTGATATTGTTTATTCATTTAAATTACCAGGTGAGACTTGTGGTTATGTTTTGTTTGGTGATTCTAACTTTGATTGTTTTGATGTAGGATCATATTTGTGGACAAATCCTTTTCAAGGGGAGTGGATGCTAGATTTGAGGACAAATCCTTTTGAAGAGGAAGGGAATGATGACAGATTGACCGCCACGAATTTGACTCCTATTTGGTTTATGCAAAGTGACTACATGGATTAATAATTACATTAAATGGCTTCTATGCAAATCAAATCACACGGTTTTAGCAGCTTGGTTTCACGCGGCAAGAAGAGTCCAGACGCGGCAAGGATTGTTGGATTTTAAATTCTATTGTAATTAGGATTTGTTTTTTTTCTTTTAATTAGAATTCTTTTTCAAATTGACTTCTATTAGGGTTATAGTTTATTCCTATTAGGATTTAGATTGTTTTGAGTAGTATAAATAGAGGTCCAAGTTATGTAATCAAATACAATATACAACATTAACATTATTCATTATTATTATTCAATATATTTGTGAGGTTATTCTCTACTTTTGGTTCTTTGAAGAATTCCTAAGTATTTTTCTTAGTTATTTCTTTGAGATTCAATTTGACTTATCATACAACAATTCATAGTTGTGTGTGGCGTCTTCTACCGCATCAATCGTCGATTGTACCAAGATTACCGCTTCAATATAAGCGAGGGGTCAAGGTGTCGTTGGTGTCCATTCAACGCAGAATTCCGAACGCGAGCAATTGTACCAAGATTACCGTCTACATATAGGCGAGGGGTTAAGGTGTTGCAAGCAATTCACCCAACAACTGTGCTAGAAACGATCGGGACGGCGACCACCTCACGCAAGCGTGCCGTGGAGTCTATTATTTGGTATCAAAGCTAAGCCTTTCTAGCGAGTTACCTATCTTTAATTTTCTGTCGAAATATATATTGTAAAAAAAAAGCCAAAAAAAAAAGTGCAAAAAAAAAAAGGAAAATAAAAAAATTCATATTCTATTGTGATAACCCAATTTATAGCACACTATCAAATCATCAAATTCCAACCAAGAGTTCATACCGTTCCATCATCATCAATTCTGAAACGGAGCTACAATTTACAAATCTGAAGCATACAAGAGGAGTACAAGGCAATCGATCGGTGATTTAATTTGTGATATTCTGATAGTCACACCATCAATAATTTTGTTTCGTGATAAGTACTTTTTGAATTGATTAGTAAAACCAAGAATTTTGCTAGGGAATTCAATAAGAAACTATTAGAGAGAATATTTGAGGTAAAAGGCTTAGTGGTGAGATTAATCGAGGGTAAAAGCCAACTTATTGAGAGTATACACGAGTGAACCATTGATTCGAGCGAAACACGTAAGGGAGTGTGTGAGGAAATTTTTATCTACTAACCTTTGTTTTGCAGCAAACATGTATGGCTACAAGTATGAAAGTTTTTATGGGTCTCGAAGGAATACTTTCCAAGGCAATATTGATACAGAGGCATATCTGAAATGGGAGAAAAAGATGGAGCGAAAATTTGACTCTCATGATTACTCCGAGAGGAGGAAGGTCAGACGGGCAGTTCAAGAGTTCTCCGATCATACAATTATATGGTGGCAGCTTATCAAACAAAAATATGGGGAGCGTCCATTCGAGACATGGGCAGAATTAAAATCAGCAATGAGAAAGCGGTTTGCTCCAGTAGAGCGTGACAGGAAGGAGGAATATACATCTCGAAGACATGTAGAGCAACCTTCAGGGCCATCTACAGTAGATAATAACAGGAGTGTCCGCACACAAGTAAACAAGGAAGATTATTGGATGCAACTACAATATACTCCTAAGGCGCAAAAGAAACAAGATCAGCCGGGGGAGGTGGAAGAAATTATAGAATATGCAGTCCAAGGAGAGTTATTGGATTCGAGTGTTCAAGATGAAATCCATGATCTAAAGCAAGATGGTGAACATCCGAAAGAAAGTAATCAAGAAGATGAGTTCGCACAAGGAAATACATGTGGAAAAGATCAACAAAAAGAAATTGTTCAAAAGATTGATAATGTTAAAGAAAAAATTGAAAGGAGTGAGAATGAAAAGAAAAGAGAGATTGAGAATGAAGAGAATGAGAGTGACCTTGAAAACAAATGAGAGAAAAACAAACGAGAGGGTGAGCATAAAGAAGAGAGAGAAGAAATATGTGATTATGAAAAAGAGAGTGAGTTGAAAAGTGAGTTATATTTTGAAAAGCCAATGACTGTACATTCGTACAAGACGGCGCTTTTGAATACTAACGCTAATGATTCTTCTTTGCCTAGTTTTGTTTTGTCTCTTGTATAAATTGTTGATGAAATACCCCGTACTATCATTCCGTACCGATCAGCTGATAGTATTCCCGAGGAGACGACGGAGTTACCAAGGCGGGTTGGAGAGTTGGTGAAAGTGGGTATCGTAAGAAAAGACATGAGTTCATGTGTTGATTATGAAAGTAATATGCACACAAGCCAATCTTGTTTGATGATAAAGCATATACTTTGTAATAATCTTATTCATTTATTAATAAAAAGTATTAATTTATTAAAGGCTTTTAATTATCTACATGATGCTGTTTTATAATATGTGATAAACCCATAGTTTTAAGCAATGCTTTTAGAATAATGATGATGATCATTCTAATGAGATCTAAATTCTTAGAAAGCTTAAAACTAAAATAGTTCCCAATCGTTGGATTACTAAATTGGGGATTAGTGAATCCGGATAGATTGGTACATACATTGCTTGCTCATTGGATGAGGATGATTGATCTCATGATCATTTGTGTGGAGACACTAAAGCAAGTATGTAGGTGCTTATTAGAGAATAAATTCACTGAACGTGACTCGCTAAGGAATACCTAATGGAGTTTTACTTGCATGTCAATAGGAATTCCTGTAGTGATAGTAGTACAAGTAATCCTTGGACTTGAGATCATCATAGCATCTTGTGTATGATGAATTATACTTTGACTTATTCCTTAAGACCCTTAGGGTATATCAAAGGGTATGCTTGGGTATAATAAGTTGTATATGAAGATAATGTATGATCAATAAAGAATCTACCACTTCTAGTAAAAGAAGAGAAATGTCCTATGTGATTCGATAAATGACAATCCAGTAGTCCTTGGCCAAGGCAGAATGAAATTAGAAAGGAGTTTCTAATTTGCATTATTTGGAGTTGTGCATTTAAGAGTCGAAATACATATAATTAAATAAAATAAGACTTGACAGTAATTCCATGTCTTATATTTAATTGGGACATTGTATGGTGGAAGGATTGAATTGTACGGTAACTATTTACTCAAAGGTTCTTTTATGATTAATGTTGAAATCTATATTATCTGGAAAGTCGTTGATCGCTAGGGAGGCTTATCCCTATTATAGAATAAATATTATTTATTTAAATAAATTATTAGTTTAATTTATTTATTTAAATAAGATTAGAATTGTTCTAATTGATTTATTCACAACCGGTTTAATATGGAGAACCTAAAGGGTCACACCATAAAAGGAAGAATAATTATTTAAGAAGTTAATGGCATAATCGTAATAATAAGTTAAGTATATTTAATTTAATCTATGGTGATAGAATAAATTAAATAGCTTAATATTTATTATTTAATATTTTGGAAATATTAAATATAAATTAATAAGAGGAGTCTTATTATTATTATTACTATTATTATTATTTAATTCCTAAAGGAGTTTGGGAATTAATTAATAAAAGTACTCTCAAATATCCTAATAGGATTAGGAGGCAAATTAATTAAAAGAGTTTAATTAATTATCCCTAATAAGATTAGGGAGCTTAATTAATTAAAAGGTTAATTAATTATTCCTAATAAGATTAGGAGCCTAATTAATTAAAAGAGTTTAATTAATTAAAATAAAACCCAATTCCTCAATTGTTAAGGATGGGTTGCCCACATCTATAAATAAGAGGAGTCTTATTATGGGTGGGGAGAGGTTGACGTATTATTAGAATACGTAATTCCAATTGTTGGAGAGTACGCCCCTTTTTCTATAGAGATAGAAAACTAGGGTTTGAGCCAAATACCCATCTTCTTGAATTCTTCTTCTTCCTTGGTGGATCACCTCTAGAGGCCAAACACTTGGGTGGCTAACGTTGATCAAAGGAAGGAACCAAACCCGGTGGATTCAAGATGAACGCGAAAAGGATTGGAGGTGAACTTGTACCTGAGGAAGCTTGGATCTTCAAGGGTATGATTCTTGTTCTCATCTTTTCGTTAAATTAATAATTGTGCATAAAGGGTGATCCGGGTTTATGGTTTGTAAAATTTTTAAATTCTGATTTTTACACGCTTCCGCTTATTTTTGCAATTTGATTGCGTTCATGAATATTACAAACCTAACAGATTATGAGATCATAGTATCTAAGGAGGATGGGACAACGAGTTTGTTCGTCGATTTTGAATTGGTAAACAAGTATCGTTATTCTTTTTCTTGTTTGGATAATATGCTTGATAAATTGCATCGTACTTGTGTTTTATCTATATGTGATAATGATACAATGCCTAATCAATTTAGCACGAGAGATTGTGATAAATGGAAAATGGTTTTAACATGTGAGTTATATAGGTGGTTAGTTATTTCTGCTAGATTAACTGATGCATCTAGTATTTACATGAGTTATTTAAAGCATGTTTTGCATGCTTCCGTTAGAAATTGTTGTTAGCTATTTTGATGGTTAAAATCATTTTATCATAAACTATGGTGGATATTTGATATTTGTTGAGTTAGTTTATGATAATGATATGTTTTTTTGTTCTCGTCGTTATTACTTGCATAAAATTCGTTCTAGATTATCTTATCTATATGTTGAGTTAGGTTTTCATGCTAATCAATCTTACATGAGATGTCGATAGTTGACAATGATAGTAATCATGTTGTTTTGTTGGAGCAATCTTCATTGCATGATTTGCTATCATATGGTTTTGATTCAAGAAGTGTTTATCATCAAGATGGTTTGCGAGATGAGTTATTTGCATGTTTAGTTAGTTCACTTAGATTAGCTAAGGCATTGCATACTTCCATGGAATTGTTGAATTATATTTTGCATTCTTTCATGGAAACATTTGTTATTCTCTATTTTGATGATATTTCAATTTTTTGTCAACACTTTGGAAATTCTTTAGCATGTGCTGAGTTTGTTTGTGATCATCGTCGATATGCTATTGAATTTTCAACTTATGATTGTTTTACTCCGTTGATAATATTATTTGTTCTTTATTGTGTTAAAGTCAATGGAAAAGAGGGAGGTTGGTGTGGTTTTGCAGATTCGTGATAGGATCCTATTCATCGAGGGAAGCATGAATCGTGCAGTTCATTCCGTTCAATGCATAAGACTCTACAGGGCAGTGTTTTGAATATTGTCTTCGTAGAGTATGCATATGATTTTGGTTTATTAATTTTTTCGTGATTAGACAAAAGAAACTATTAATTTGTTTTGTTTCGTGTTAATCCAGGAATCAAGAGAGTTTGCGTGCAGCAGCATGACGAATTTCACGTATGATATTTGACCCCAGGATCATTGGCGTGGATATGTTTGAAAATGATCGAGCTTCATACGATTTTCGTTTGATCCGGGAATTCGTCATTGGGAGAATCTATCACATGAAGAGTTTTTCATTTAATATTGATCAGGAGGAGTTTGAACTTTTTCAATTCTTGCTTGCGTTGCTGATATTGTTTATTCATTTAAATTACCAGGTGAGACTTGTGGTTATGTTTTGTT